>JAHTLZ010000015.1:20641158-20679911 GCA_023846285.1 Phrynocephalus versicolor
GGGACCGAACACTTTCTCTGCTCTCCTAACCTTCTGAAGGAGTGCTCCTAGAGCTTCCGGGAGCCGATAGTATTACCTCCAATCTGATTTTCCCCTGGTACAGGCTGAACCTGAATCTCTTCCTCTCTGAAGATAGGCGCTTTATTCAGAAAGGGCAAGAGAAACCAGGAAACTACTGACCAGTAAGCCTGACATCAATCCCAGGAAAAAATTTGGAGCAGATTATAACATGGCCATTCTGCAAACAACCTTGCAAATGCAGTAATAAATATCTGGAAGTTGAGTCATGGCAAGTGGACTTCTTTTTCTTGAGAGATTGAAACGTTTTGCTGCTCATCCAAACAGATTCGTCAGTCTGAAGTCTGAAGTCATTCAAACAGCTTTGTCAGTTCTTCAGACTGACGAATCTGTTTGGATGAGCAGCAAAACATTTCAATCTCTCCAGAAAAAGAAGTCCAGTTGCCATGACTCAACTTCCAGATAAACTTACCTGGATGACTGAGAATCTTCACAGACATACAGTAATTGTTGGTGGTTTTTTTTCAATCTCTAACTCAATGGCAATGCAACCATGCATGAAGAAATCTCTTTCCTCTTTAATAGCCTGCTTTTGTAGAAGCTTGTTTTTAGGCTGTCCTGTCATCACCTTCACCTGTCCCTAGGGAAGGTTCTAGTCAGCTCTTCCTGAGCCTTTCCTGGGCTAGCCATGCCTTTCCTGACAGAAATGCTGTGGCTGCCTTTCTTTCTCTGCACAAGCTAAGCTAAGTATTTTTGCACTGTATGGACTGTTTATTGTTGTTTTGCCTTGTCCCTGTTTTATAGTAAAGCAATTTTTCTATACAAGCTTGTTTTGTTCTCCTTATTAAGCCGTGCATAGCAACTGGGTGTGTGTGAGAGAGTGTTCTTGCTGCTGGAGAGTAGATATATTTGGGTTACTATCTCTCTTTACTGGCTGACACCCATTCATCCGCTTTCCTGTGCTGAGTATTTTACGTAACTGTGGATACTCCGAAGATTTATTTTCCAGGGCCTCTACAAATATCTTTTGATAGTGATTAAATTCCAACAGTAATAAGTAGAAATTAACATGGATTTGTCAAGAACAAATCCCGCCAGACTAATCTGATCTGTTTTTTATCAGTAACCTCCATGACAGATGGAGGGAATGCTGTAACAGTATATCTTGACTTCAGCAAAGCTTTTGATAAAGTGCCACATGATATTCTGATTAGCAGGCTAACTAGGTGTGGGCTGCATAGAACAACTGTCAGGTGGATGCACAATAAGCTACAGAATTGTAATCAGAAGGTGATGCTGAAAGGCTCCTTCTCCTACTAGGACAGTGTTGGTGAACCTATAGCATGGGTGGCACTTGGAGCCCTTTCTGTGAGCACCCAACATCACCCCTTCACAGGCACCTGTATTCAGGTTAAATTGTTATATTGGCACTGTGTGAAAAATTACTGGGTTCTGAATTACAGTTTAGACACTCGGTCTCTAAAAGTTTTAGGCTGCATTAACAGAAGTACAGCCTCCAAATCCCACAAAGTCCTAGTTCCCATCTATTTGGCACTCGTTAAGCCACAGAATTGACGCTTTTGAGCTGTGGTGCTGGAGGTAACTCTTTCCCCTGGACTGCAAGGAGATCAAACCTGTCCATCCTGGAAAAAAAATCAACTATGAGTGTTCACTGGAAGGACAGAGTTTGAAGCTGAAGCTGCAATACTTTGGCCATCTTGTGAGGAGAGAGACTCCTTGGAACTGTCCCTGATGTTGGGAAAGATTGAAAGGAAAAGGAAAAGGAGACAGCAGAGAATGAGATGGTTGGACAGTGCCTTTAATGCAACCAACATGAATTTGATCAAACTCCGGGAGGCAGTGGAAGACAGGAGGGCCTGGCTTGCTCTGGTCCATGGGGACATGAAGACTCGGACACGACTGAACAAAAAAAAGCCAAATCACGAGTACTGTGTCCAGTTATGACACTACACCTCAAGAGGGATACTGACAAATTTGAACAAGATCAGTGGAGGGCAACAAGGATGACCAAGGACATGGAAACAAGCCCTTAAGGACAGAAGAGTGAGGGTGGATATGCTAGCACTTTTCAAGTACTTGAAGGGCTGTCATATAGAGGACGGACATGATCTGTTCTTGATCAACCCTCAAGTGCAGGGCACTTAAAAATTAGCAAGGGTTCAAGTTACAGGAAGCCAGAATTCAGTTGAGTTGAATGTCAGGAACGACATCAAAATGGTTAAAGCAGTATCATAATGGAATCAATTATCTCAAGAGGTGGTGAGTGCTCCAACCCCAGAGGCATTCAAGAGAAATTTGGACAATCACCTGGCAATACCCTTTGATGTTTATTCCTGCCTTGAGCAGGAGGTTGAACTTAATGGCTCTGTAGGTCCATTCCAGCTTTACAGGACAGATATGACTGAATCATCTTTACTTCTACAAATCAGTATGGCAAGGGATAATGAAAAGAGGGTAAGATAATATGAACCATAGCCATTTACCTTAAATGACTGGGTTTTTTTTACAAGTTTCCCTATACACAAGCCACACCTCCTTGAAATGGTTGACTTAGTTTAAAAGCTAACCCATAGCAAGGTTTGTCTGTGAAGATTCTCAGTCATCCAGGTGAGTTTATCTGGAAGTTGAGTCATGGCTACTGGACTTCTTTTTTGAGAGATAGAAACGTTTCGCTGTTCATCCAAACAGCTTCATCGGTCTTACAAGGTTTTACAGCTTGCCTGCCTGTCTCCAAGCTTTCAGTCAGAATCGGTACTTGCAAACGACTTACAGCACTATATAATTATTTCATCCTTGTGTTGTGAATTGTCAGCATCAGATATCTAAACAAAGCAAGAAGGGAAAAATAGAAACAGGGATGCTTTGGAAATTATCTCCCAGTTTTATGACTCTTGGGAATGAGCAGCAATTTACAATATGTATTCATTGAGACGCCATGAGACCCAGACAAGGCAAGGGAGGGCAGACGAATCATTCTTGCACTTTTATGAAGAACATTAACTTTACACACGGCAGGGAGTTAAATGCCAGAGCAGCTGCTCTCGCTGACTAGGTGAGAACTGACTTCGGCGGAAGTAGCAGTCAACACCTGCCTTTTTTAAATGATGGTTCGGCATATCCTTAGCTCTGTGAGCAGTCCTGCAACTCAAGAAGATGATAAGGATGTGTCTCATAGGGAAACCACATTGTGGAGACAACAAAGTCAAAGGCAAGGAGGTGAGAAGAATCTCATTAAGTCACTCAACACATGGAAACAGCCAGTTGAGTACTTGCTAACTGCCATGAGATTTCTTGACTCCGATATGAAAACACCACAAGAAATGGTTTCTTTTTTCTTTTCTTTTTTAAAATTCTTTTAATTGTTCGTGCTCTCTCAATTTCTTATGAAATGTTTCTCTACAAAGCTAGCGTTTCTTCCCCCCTTTTGTAGAACTTAAACACACCACCAGGGTCAAAAACCTGGTTGACTAATCAAAAATATGTAACCATCGACCAAATGCTTCTACTACCAAAAAAGGCAGGCAGCAATTGGTGCAAAAAACGTCATGAGAATGCACACATTCCTAGCAAGATGGCCCAGAATATAAACATGTCACCCAAGAGAGGGGAACAAATTATGACATTCCTTTTTCCTAACAAGAAAGGATTCCCATCCCTGAACAAGGCAGGAAGAAACTGAAACTAAAATTTATCTGTAAAGTGCATAGGTTAACTATTTCATATAGCAATTCTTCATGTGCAAAATCTTAACAAAATCAGATAGACTAGTGGCAACTGTTTCAGGGATTTGCATTTCTGGGGAAATTCCCTTTGCTATGCAGTAGAAATACAGAGAATAGCTACAAGTTCCCCAGCTAAGCCCAGCCTTTTCTTATTAACTGGCAGGCACTTGAGGTTTCAATAACTCTCTCTGAAGCATTTGTAGGAGAAACAGTAGAACAAATTCATTACTTACAATTGTGAACAGATCAAGAGCAAACAAAGAGTGGGAAAGGAACATTTAGCAGTGAGGTAAGAAGGAAGAATTGGTTAGTGCTGGATAGAGCATTACCTTGCATTCACTCAGATTATAGGCAGCATGCAAGGTTGTAAAAACTCCAATGGAAACAGGGAGGTAACTTTCTCAGCTGTGCTCCCTCTGCTATGGAACTCCGTCCTGACAGAGGCCCACTGGATCCATTATGATTTGAAAACAGATCAGGTTGGTTTTTTATGGTTATTCCTTTTTGGTTATTTTTATATTTTACTTTCCATTAATTATGATTGCATTTATAATTAACATAAGTTGCTATTTGTTTGACTGCCTTATTTATTTTTATATAGTTTTGCATAATCTTGTTTATCTTATATAATTTGTTTAGCTGTTGGGCTAGATGGCATGGTATAAAAATCTAAAAAAAATGAAATAGTAAATAAAAATAGAGAAATAAATTGGGAAAGTAGCTGCAGACCACTTTGCCCATCAGGAGGAACCCTTAAAATAGTCCAAATACTATCAACATGATTTTGTCTTGCACTGTAGAACTGGAAATGAGTCACCATACTCTAGTCACACACCTATCAAGTGACATAATGGTTTCACTAATGTCCTTTCCCATTATCCCCGCCTCCCTTTGGAAAAAAATATGGAGACATTGATTTGTCAATGAAATGTTAGTGCTGTCTAAACACAGATTTTAGGTGCTCTCCTGGTATATTGCCATCAATGGCAAGATCCTGCTGGCTACTGCATTGCTCATCACGATGCAAGACCAGTGGGGTTATGGGGCTATGTGTTTCTAGTTGTCCCATTCTTTCTTCTCCTCTACTCTGATTTCTCTGGTATAGTCTGTGGACATCAGAATGGTGAATGTTGGTGATTTTGCAAGAATGACCCATAAAATCCTATGAAATCATGGGGGTCCTTCCTTGATTTCATAGATCACCCTTTATTTCCGCCCCCTCCCCCCCGCCACACACACACATTGGAAAACTGAATGCAAGTTGTCCATTAGTGTAAGGAGGAATAAACACACTGCTCAATTCTTCTACATGTCAACATGAAGAAGAATTTTATTAATTTATTATTTTAGAGTATTTTTACCCTGCCTTTATCCTTGGAAAATGACATATGGCAGCTTATGGTAATGAGGGACAATATACAGTCCAATACAATTAAGACATATACAAGTATTGAGAGCAGATAATTGAGGCACATCATGCATCATTTAAAAGGCATCACTTTAAAACTATAAGAGAATGTAAGCAGTTAAGAGGGTGAAAAATTCCATGTAAAAGTTATGAATGAGAGAAACTGACATTTTAAACATAGTGTCAGTACAATCACAGAAGGTTATAAGTGGTTATAAACACAAAGTCTATGTGATCATATATGGTAGATTCATATAAAAGTCACATAATAGGTAGTTGATAATTCAGGGAAAGCTTGCCTGAAGAGTAAAGGTCTTTGCCTGATTCTGGAAAGACATCAGAGATGGTGCAGTCCTTGCCTCTAGTGGGAGGGAGTTCCAGAGTCTGGGCGCAACAGCTGAGAAGGCTTTTTCATGTGTTCTCACAAGACGTACCTGGGAGGGTGGTGGGATGGAGAGAAGGGCCTCTCTTGATGACCTTGGAAGAAGAAGAAGAAGAATTTATGGCAGGTTTTTCCACAGATTCAGCACACAGAGTGGGGAGATGCTAGTTAGAATGTACATTGTCTGAAACAACCAAGCAACCAATTACACTGAGGTGATGGCAGGAAAGCGGGGTTGTATGTGGAGGGGGAGAGCATGTATTTGCCCATTGACAGGTTAATTTCCAATCCAGAGGAAGATGTCACTAAACCCTCCAGCCAGAGTTACGGTATTCCTCTGTCGTTCTCTTCTGCAACTGCTTGCTCTTTGCCTGTTTTCATCGGTAGCAGTTGCCTGAGGGATCAAACTTGACCACACACTCCACATGTTTTTTTACATGTAATGCTCCCTAGGACAATGAGAGACCTGACCAGGTCTGACCAGAACAGAGTACCACTCTATTCTGCTCTGACCAGACCCCCACCTGGAGTACTGTGCACCTTAATTTAAAACGAATGTTGACAACCTCGAACGGGTGCAGAGGAGGCGACCAGGATGGTTGGAGGTCTGGAAGAAATGTCTTACGAGGAATGGCTTTGGGAGCTGGGAATGTTTAGCCTTTCAAAAAGAAGGCTGAGGGGGGATATGATAGCTATGTTTAAATATTTGAAAGGATGTCACATTGAAGAGGGAACAGGTTTGTTTTCCATGGCTTCAGAAACTAGGACTCAGGGCAATTGTTTCAAAATACTGTACAGGAAAAGCGATTCCGTTTGAACATTCAGAAGAACTTCATGATGGTTATTGCTGTCCGGCAGTGGAAGATGCTGCCCCAAAGGAGGATGGTGGAATCTCCTCCTTTGGAGGTTTTTAAGCAGAGGCTGGATGGCCATATGTCAGGAGCACTGTGATTGGGGGTTCCTGCATTGCAGGGAGTTGGACTTGGATGGCCCCCGAGGTCTCTTCTAACTCTATGATTCTATGCTCTTTCATAGGCTGTGGTTTTCTTCAACCCCATATCTTAATTTTTATGTGCTTTGTTTTATGATATGCTGTTGAACAGTAAGCTTAATTTGCAAATCTGATTGGTGATGCACTGAGCTCTGAGGAAAGCCATGGGGAGAGGCTGAAACTGTTCTTTTGAGACAGTCTAGAGCAGTGATGGCGAACCTTTTAGAGACCGAGTGCCCAAACTGCAATTCAAAACTTACTAATTTTTTTGCAAAGTGCCAATACACTAATTTAACCTGAATACAGGTGGCTATGAAGGGGCGATGTCGGGTGCCCACAGAAAGGGCTCCAAGTGCCACCTTTGGCACCCGTGCCATAGGTTCACCAACACTGGTCTAGAGTGTTGGACTGTGCCTCTCTAGCATGCCTCTCGTCCACCTGGTACCCCTTCACTTACATCCTGGCCAGTGCCATTGGTCCTTACCTGAATGCTTCAGTGCAAACAAACAATAAGGAAAACTGAAGAGACATTTTGGACATGTGAGCACAGCCTTAGAGAAGACAAGGAGATGACACTGTGAGGTGAATAAAAGGTTAAGAGGAAGCAGGTTATTTTACTCCACAAACAGATGTTTTTTCTTGTTTGTGCTCACACCACACCTATGGGTCATTTAGACTTGGTGTGCAATGATTACTATTCTATTGTTTGCAAAATGTAGTTCTCTACTAGGAGACAGATGCCAGTTGTTGAGCAAATCCGTCGTGCCTATACCTGAGTGAAACTTTAATTCTGCCTCTGGATTCCCTCCTCCCCCATGTGATTTTCTTTGGCATTTCCTCACAAACCTCTTATGTGACACTTCAGAAAAGCCCACAGATGTGCCCTGCGGCTTCATCCACCATGGCAGAGTTAAGATTGTTTCTCTGTGAATGGATGGGGTCAGTCATCCTCAACTTACTTGCTTCTATTATTTGCTAGATAACTGAAGGGAGTTGCTAAATAAACTGAAAGACGACCTTAGGGAGCAACGTTATCTTGCAGCATGAAGCATCTACTGCAGAGCTAAAGTAAAGATGCCATCAAGTAAATGGATAAATAATGCCAGGGTTTGACAGATGAACACCGGTCACACATTGTAGCAGCCTGGTAGGGGATGGACTTTCAATGCAAGCAAAAGTGGAGAACAATTGGAAGCCACATCTCATCCAAAATGCTTGAAATAACAGTGGATTCAAAGATTGTAGAAATTGAACAGGGCTACATGGTACAATTATTTTCTTGGGCTCCTTGATCACTGCAGATGGTGACTGCAGCAACGAAATTAAAAGATGCCTGCTTCTTGGGAGGAAAGCAATGGCAGACCTAGATAGCATCCTAAAGAGCAGAGAGACATCACTTTGCCAACTAAGGTCAGGATAGTCAAAGCTATGGTTTTTCCAGTAGTGATGTATGGAAGTGAGAGCTGGACTATAAAGAAGGCTGATCGCCACAGAATCGATGCTTTTGAGCTGTGGTACTGGAGGAGAGTCTTGAGAGTCCCCTGGACTGCAAAGAGATCAAACCTATCCATCCTGAAAGAAATCAACCCCGAATGTTCACTGGAAGGACAGATTGTGAAGCTGAGGCTCCATTACTTTGGCCACGTAATGAGGAAAGAGGACTCCTTGGAAAAGTCCCTGATGTTGGGAAAGATTGAAGGCAAAAGGAAAAGAGGACCGCAGAGAATGAGATGGTTGGACGGTGTCATCGATGCAACCAATATGGATTTGACCAAACTCAGGGAGGCAGTAGAAGATAGGAAGGCCTGGCGAGCTCTGGTCCATGGGGTCACAAAGAGTCGGAAATGACTGGACGACTGAACAACAACAACATGGTACATTTTCACACATTTTCAGAATGAGGAAGGTTCTGTTTCTGTCCAGGATTGTAATTTTGACAGAGTGTCTGTAATATGTATTTATAAGATTGCAAAATGGATTCTGTAAATTGTGTCATGTCATGAGTTAGACAAGAATGTGTATTAGGTCTAGGATACAGGTGCAAAGAATAATGAGACTCTAAGGTCAGGATGATTAGTGCCAGGTGGAATAGTTTGATCACCATCAAGGATCTGATTGGGCTACAGCAGGTAGCTGTATGTATAAAAGTAGAAGGCAAACCAACATAAAGTGGGACTGCCTAAGGTGGGAGGCAGCTTTCCCCATGCTCTGTTGTATCTTCTCTATAGGCTGTGCTTTGTATATTGTTATTGTATATTACTCTTTGTCATGTGTACATATATAATATAAGTTTGAACTAGGTTCTGTTGCCTTGTTCATTTGTCTCCTAGCTCCATAATCACTAAGGGCATTTATTCTTCCACAACACTGCTAATCTCTGCTAGTAGTTTATATTTTCTTGAACATAAATCCCTATCTGCATAATAGGGAATAGGGTTATATACTTTAACAATTTCAGCTTGCTTCTTATCAGATTTTGTCAAAATTTGGAAAATGAGAATGTTAGGGAAAGAAAAAATTATGGATTTGTCCATTCCTACTTTGAATGCACTCCTCATTCATGTCGGAAGTGGAATATCAAGGTAAATTGCATTCAGCACTTGAGGCTGCAATTCTATGCACACTAACCAGAGAGCAAGTTTGTGTTGAATACAATACAATGGGACACTTTAATTTTCATTTCTGCCCTGCTTTTTTCCCTTGAAAGGAATCAAGACAGCTTATAGAATATTTAATACAGATGTGGCCTATAAAAATACCCCCGAAATCACCAACACTAAAAAGCAATTTGACATATAATTGAATCAGCAAGATATCTCTCATGGCAGCCAGTCCTGCCTAAACAAAAAGAACTTTGTTAGGAATTTATAATGATGAGAAAATATTAACAGACCCAAATGTGCTGAGAAGGCATGAGGTCAACATGACCCATCCTCTAAGACTTGGCATAACCGCACATTGTGTGGGTGTCATTTTGCTTAGGACAACATTTGGCGGTTAGCCAGGAATAAGGAACGAACTTGAAATGTCAAACAAACTAGGAAATAGGGTCAGGCCAATCTGGCTTTGATGGCCAAATGGTTATAAGCCAAGAACATGAGCTAATGAACAGGCACATGTAGGCACGTGTGGGCACGTGAAGGAGCGTACAAAATACGTCAGTCTGAGATCATACACACCATACAGAAGAGTATATAAATCATGGGAAAACATTTGAACCCTGTCCAGACCAGCTAGATTGATCCGTGCAATGGATCAACCCATGCAGCTCTGAATCCTTAAGCAACAGGCTTAACAATTCATACTAATCATATCTGTGTTTTGTGTTATGCTGGCTTGCTAATTACTTTCTATCTTTCTGTATTCCTGTGCATGTCTAATAAAACCAATGCTATATAACTAACTCAGCAACAGGCGATTATTAAAGAACCACCAGAACTAACAAATGGTGCATTGACAATATTTTTAAGAAACATTTTAAACTTATCAACTTTATCTGATCTGGAGAAGGACAACAGGAAGGAGGACAGCCTGGTAACATCCAGTGTCTAGTGCCCTCACCATGTATGCCTATGGAAAAAATGAGACAAAGAGGCAAGCCTCTACTGAACATTTTGCAACACTGAAAAGCTCATATGAGGGAGATGCAGCCTTTCTTTTTATGAAGGAGAGCCAGGTTTAGGGTGCACAGAGTGGGGCCCGGGGAGCGGCGAGCAGAATCGGTGGCTAAAAAAGAGGTGACCTGGCAAGGGAGGGCAATCTGCTTGTCCACTGTTGACAATGGTCAACGTTCTCATGGGGGTGGCAGTTGAGAGGGACACATCACGTAGGAGGGCAGCGATCGTGGCCCCTGGTTTTACAATGAAGGGTTGGACCCCTGGATCCTCCCCCGGAATGACTGTAAACAGGTGTGCAGGGAGTGGGGAGCAAGGAGGAGGGCACCAGGATGGCACCCCCCCTCCCCACATGGGCATTTCAGTTTGTGTATGTGTGTGTGTGTTTATACGTGTTGAGAAAGCCGCTGATCTGCGGGTGGCTATTGGATGTTGTTGCCTTTTCCCTTGAGTGGGTTCTCATGGGAGCCAGAAAGCCGCAAGGGACCGATCAGGGTGGCAGGGGGGCACACCTCCCTTGCTTTGGTGTTGGCAAAAAAATGAAAAGGCATTTCAGGCCGGTGAGTCGCTCTGCTGCCCTCGGGTTCTGTCCAACGGTGTGAGATAATATGGAGAGGGTGGGTTGGGGGGGGGGAATTCATGTCTCATGAAGCTGCCCCAAATTGGGATTCATTTGGAGTTGCTGTTCAGACAGGTCTGCTCCAGAAAAGCCAAGCAAAAAAGTGTGCCAGAGTGCGAAGGTCCCTTTTGTTTGTTTGGAAGGGGATGGAATAAGTTTGGGGTTATTTTATTTTATTTTATTAAAAAGTATACAAATTACATTAAAAAAAAGACAAACATCAACAACAGTGCACCCCTTCACCAACAGGATCACTCTTCATATTTACATTCATTATCCTCCCCTCCAGAACAAAATCGATTGTTGCGCGGAAACCTTACCCTTATCCTGTACAAGCACATATTCAATAAATCTACCCATATATCATAGAAAATATCTCTTTTTAACTCTCCTTTTTTAACCTTTAGAGAACATGTCAATTTATCATTTAAAGCAATATTCCATACTTCATTATACCATTCTTCTAAACATAGTTATATTTAGATTTCCAATTTCTAGCAATTATTAATCTAGCCGCTGTCAACAAATTTGTAATCAACTTTTTAGTTTTAACATCATAACTATGATCCACAAATATTGATAACAGAGCAATTTCAGATTTGGGCTCTATAGTCATTTCTAATATGTCACTTGGTTCTTTAAAAATACATTTCCAAAATTTCTGTAACGTTTTACATTCCCACCACAAATGATAAAAGGTACCAATCTCATTATCACATTTCCAGCAAAGCTTAGAAAAATTTGCATTTATTTTATTCAATTTCACTGGGGTCAAATACCATCTTAAACTTATTTTAAAGAAATTTTCCTTTATTCTAACAATCATAGATCTAAGTATTCTCATTCTCCACATTTTAGGCCAGTCTTCTTCTCTTATTTCTTTCTTAAAATCTTGTTCCCACAATAATTTCGATCTGGATCCTCCCCTATTTTCATCTAAATCCAAAATAATTTTATATAGTTTGCTAATAATACCTTTTACTACAAATTCCTTCTGAATATCCTCGTACAACAATAAGAGTTGCTCATACTTTGTGTACTCTCTGCATTTATTATTTTTCTTTATCCAAGTATCAGTCCATTTCTCTAATTGTATAAAATTGAACCAAGATATATCCCTACCTTGGAGAATTTCCTTCATTTGTGCTTTCTCTCTCATCTTGCCTATCCAATCTTTCAATCTAATCACTTGTTTATCCCTAAATACTTTTTTGAAAACTTTCAAATTGATAGGGAAATTATCTATTTCAGTTACAGATCTCAATGGTGAATCTGAGGGACATTTTTTATGTAAGTACCATGCATTTAACATAGATCTAAGAAAGGGGTTATTAATCTCATTTAACTTTGATTTCTTAATAGTGCCAAATAAGTATTTTTCAATATCCTCCTTTATTTCCAATGATTCCAGTTTCCACCATATTAATCTTTCTGGACTATACACAATATCCCCAATTTTGCAATGATCTGACGATTATGCAATAAATAGTTTTATCTCAGTATCCCCAATAAACCTTATTTGATTTGCTAAATAATAATTTTTAACATTCAGTAAACCTAAACCACCTTTATTTTGGGCCATATACCAATATTTCTTGTTTATTCTAGCTTTTTTACCATGGTTACAATAGTTATTAATCAAATCTTGCCAAAATGTAAAGTCATCCTTAGTTAGTTGTATTGGAAGCATCATAAAAAATTAACTTTGGTAAAATTTTCATTTTCATCAATGCAATCTTTCCAAACCAAGAAAGTTTTAGACTTGAATATTCTAACATTTTATTCTTAATTTCTTTCTTTAGTTTACTATAATTAAATCCCTTTAGTTTCCATGTGTCCTTTACTAATTCTATACCTAAATACTTAATTGAGTTACTTATCTTACATCCGTAGTTATGGGTAAACACTTCTTGTTTTTCCTTGTTATGATTAAACAACATCACCTGAGATTTCTGCCAGTTAACCCTCAGTCCAGATATTAACCCAAATTTCTCCAAATGATGTTTAATTCTATCCATAATCTTTAGTGGATTTTTAATTGTCAATAAGGAATCATCTGCAAATAAATTAATCTTTACTTTATTATCAATACCTAATCCATTAATTAACTCATCATTCCTTATTTTATCTGCAATAAAATGATGAGTTAATTAATGGATTAATCATTAAACAAAATAGAACTGGGGAGAGGGGGCAACCTTGTCTAGTGCCTCGGCCTAGAGATATCCGATATGAAATCCCATCATTAATTATTATCTCAGATGTATTTTCAGAATATAATTGATTGATCACCCCTCTAAATTTCATTCCAAACCCCCAATTTTCAATCACTATTTTTAGTGTTGGCCATTCCAAACAATCAAAAGCCTTAAATATATCTAATGACAAAATACCAGCCTTCTATTTATTCATTTCTGTATCATATATAATATTCAACACTGTTCTAGTTAAGAAAAAGAAAAAAAGATATGGTAGAGATACATATAAAGAGATGTGGGAGAAGAAAAAGTTGGCCAGATGTGCTCATTTTTGTCACCTGGAGAAATATGAGAATCTTGCACCATCTCCTTCACATCCATAAAAAAAGATTTCTCAATCAACTGTACTAACGTATATAAAATTAGATCTTTAGTTTTTCTTGCTTTTAGATAAATTGCTTTTAAAAGTAAACTAACATTGACGAAAGACTCCTGTGGCTAATACAGTTGTTACATCAAACAATAAGATGCAAGTACGAATTGGTCTACAAGGTGTATTATCTCGTGAGATATGTATCAATCGAGGGGTGAAACAAGGGTGCATTTTAGCATCATTTGTTTTCAATTTCTGTGTAAACAACCTAGTCCCTGGAATTGCATCTTCTTCTTTCTTTCCTCCAGCTGTCGGTAGTCGTAAGATCTCAATATTACTCTACGCCGACGACCTGGTACTGATATCTTTGAACAAAATTGGACTCAAAAGAATGCTATCCAAATTTGGGCAACTTTGTAAGATGGAACAATTAACTATAAATTATACCAAAACCAAGATTATGGTTTTCGGGAAGACCCCCCCCCCCAGGCATAAATGGTCATTAAATGGACATACTCTGGAGCAGGTGCACTCATCCAAATATCTGGGCCTGCATTTTAGTGAGAAAATATTCTGGAAACATCATGTAAAAGCCACCACCATATTGAGTGCTAGAACAATTGATCAACTTAAAAGATTCTTTTATGCCAGAGGAGGACAGCTAATAAACCCTGTTCTTAGGGTTTTTATTACAAAAACTCTGGCCCAAATGCTCTATGGGACAGAAATATGGGGAGAGTGTGCCAAGCCTAATTTGGAAGTAATACAGAATAAACTATCGAGGCACTTGTTGGGGCTTCCCCCTGGGACCCCCTCTGCACACCTTAGAGCAGAGCTACGGCTCCCTTCAATTGGTGCTAGAATTGATTTAGCCTACTTCAGATACTGGCACAGGCTAAATGGCCTGGATGACCAATCATTAACCAAGAGCTGTTGGCTAGAACAACTGTGGACTGAAGGCTGGGCGAAGCAGTGCCAAGATAAGTTAAAGATCTATGATCTCACTATGGAAAAATTCCTTAGTCTTGATTCTCATTTTAACACACTACAGAACTGGATTTTTGATATTGATGCTTGTCAATTTCTAAGTCTCGGTTCTCAATGTGGTATCTGAAACTCCAGATCAATCATGTGAGGCCACAATATTTTGAGACACTTTCTTTTCCACAGCTTTGCAGAGTTTTCACTGAGCTTAGGTTTCAACAGATGCCCTCCGCTTACCTTGAAGGGAAATACAAAAGAATTCCTGTTTTAGAACGTAAATGTGTCTATGGCTGCAATCAGAAGGAAGACATAATCCACTATTTACTATTCTGCCCTCTCTTCAAGAACCCTAGAGACAGATTTTTATTGCCTGTCACCCAGATGTTCCCTAATTGTACCCATGAAGAAACAGTAGTAAGGTTGCTCATTGACAACCAGCCATTCATTACTTATAATGTTGCACTCTTTGTATTGGCAGCTAAGAAATTAAGGTCTGGGTTTCTCAAGGATTCAAATGCCACCCAACATAAAAGTCCTTAGTTCAGTGGGTGCTGTTGCTAATACTTTTAAAACACGGTGTGTTTTAAAAATTGCTGTTTTTAAAACTGATTTTTAAATACTGCAATCTCTTTGGTTCTATGTATTGTGTATTTGTAAAGGCCTATGGTCATGATGAACAATAAAGTTTGATTTGATTTGATGCTTTTAAAAGTAGTTTTTAAAGCTATACTGAGTGCTTCAGCTTAAGTGCCTTTAAAAGCTGCTGTTAAAAGTATAAACAATGGAGAAAATCAATGTTTAAAAACTGAAACATAACTTAGGAACAAATTCTGCACAATCACAAAGAGCACAAAATGAAACAAACAACCTATGATGGGAAGCCAACTCTATGTACAAAAGTCATCGGTCCATTATTGAAGAAAATCATAGCTTTTTTGCATGTAAAGTGTTCACACAGCTCTTTCACTGAGCTTATCATAAAACATCAGATTTTATCATGCATTTGCCTGTTATTTTCCTCACTAAATGCCTAGCTTTTCTCTCTCACTTAGGCACTGTAGCTTGAGAAATGAAGAGCTTTTCTGAGTTCTTAGGATAACCCTCTGATCAACAATAAAATCAAAGTAAGGAACGCATAAATATGACAGATGGGATTTTACTTGATTCTGTTTTGATCTTTAAATTAATTGTTTCATCTTTTTTTAAAAAAAAACTGAAAAACAGCTGGCAATGATGCAGGGAGTGAAAAGGCAGCTTTTCCATTTCTCTTGAGATCCTGGCCAACACTTAAAAACGTCTATAGTGGGTTGTAAATCTAGTGGGTATATATAGAGAGAAATATATAGAATAGAAATGTGTAACTAGAAGCTAACAATCGAGGACCAAAGGCCTATTGGTTTCCTTTAGCACCTCATATGAAATTGCTATAATTTATATGCACCTCACTTCCCTGACCTGTGGCAAATTCCATAAGTGGTCCTTAAGGGAGGGATGAATGTTTTTTGAATCATAGCCTCATGAAATCATAGCACTGCAAAGTCGGAGGATGCCCCAAGGGCTATTTGGTATAACTCCCTGCCAACACAGAAAAATCCTAAACTGAATCATCCCTACCAATGGCCATCCACTTTCTGTTTAAAGATCTCTAATGAGGCAGAAACCACCACTTTCCAAAGAAGACTACCCTGTTTTCCTGAAAATAAGACCTACCAAAATAAGACCAAGCAGGATTTTATGCATTTGTTAAATATAAGCCCTACCCCGATAATAAGACCTAGTGATGGGCATGGCAAATTTGCCCATTGCTCGCTCCTTCGCCGCTGCCCCCTCGGTCGCCCTTGCTGCCTCTCTCTCTTGCCGTCCTCCTGTCTCCATTGGGCGATGAATGGGAGTGCGGATGTGTTGCCTCTCAGTCAGCGGTGCCCGGGGAGAACTGAGCCACTGCTGTCCCCTCCACCCACCTCACCCCCACCAAGGCATCCACCCACCTCCCTGGGATGCGTGGGGCGGGAAGGGTGGTGTCTTTATTTGCACTTCTCTCTTCCTCTCTGCAACTGCAGGGCCTTAAAACAATGCTGGCAGTGGGAGTGGAAAGAGGTGTGCATGCATGTTGGGGTCTGTTTTTTGTGCGTGCATGCACTAGCACATACACGCTAGAATGCACACATATGTTACACCTCCTGTCCTGGGCAGCGCCAGATAAAACTTGACACCTGTGCTCCACCCCCCAACTGGCGGGGGGGGGGGAGACAGAGGGAAGGTTGCCTGAAAATAAGAGATCTCTTGACAATAAGCCCTAGTGTATTTTCTTGAGAAAAAATAAATATGAGACAGTGTCTTATTTTCGGGGAAACACGATAGTGTAAGTAACTCTTACTGGCAGAATGCTTTTCTTGATACTCATGTTGCTCTTCCTGACACTCTTGTTTACAATCACCCTTCTTGCAATTTGAATCCATTGGTTTGCTGCCCACTCACTCACCCACCCTCCCACCCCCTCCACACTTTGAACTACAGAAAACAACCTTGCTTCACCTTCTAAATGGTGAAACCCTCCAAATACTTTTGAGACAGCTATAACAGCACCTTATAGACTTGTCTTTTCTAGGCTAAAACTATCTAAACCCTTCTACTGCTCCTCATATGGCTAGAATCTAGGCCCTCTTTCATTTGTGTCACCTTTGTTGCTACTTGTTTGACACACAGGTCCAGCACTGTCTGTAGATTCTGGAACCTTCTAAAGCATACACTGCCTGAAATCCTGTTGGTTAGCATTATAAGGTGCACTGGAGTAGGTCTACTGAATCTGTGGGAATATATTGAGTCAACTCCTCTGTATGTTTGACTGGTTCAAATGGGTATACTTTTGTAGTGACTTACATGAGTGTAGTAGATCTCAACCAGGGTAAGCCCACTTGAATTGGTGGAGCTGAAGAAGCTGATGCATGAAATCCTTGCTGGTTCAATGGGACTACTCTAGTGCAACTTACTACATTAAACAATAGGATTTCAGATAACACTAGCTTCAGAAGTTTCTGATGTCTTCTGATGATGCTGGACCTACCCTCTGTCAGAATGAGGTGTTGACCTTCCTTAAGCAACAAGTTATGAACGTTATGAAAGGAACAACAAATAATTGTGGTTGATATACTGTACTTGTTCGTCTGATGTCTTCCTCACATGTATTGAATAATTTGGGTGGCTTTGGTCATAGTATGCTTTGATTTTGTTGATTTTGCTATTTCACTTCAGGCAGCTGGGTCCAACCCTGTTTGCAAATGTTTCCTGTTTCCTTTTTCTCTCTCAAACAAACCATTGTTGTGTAGTTGAACATTATTGAAGAGGATGGATTAATATCTTGCTCTCACTCCTTCTTTTACTCAGTTCAAAACAGTTAAATCCAGAGAATATAGGGTGGTATATTCAATTTAACAAACTCACAGTACTGGACTATTGTCCCTGAGATGGCACCTGAGGTAAACTCTAACCTCAGAAGAGGAAATCTACTTCATCCCTGAAACCCTTCCCTAGAAAGAACAGTAGGTGTTACATTTCCATCAGCATAACCTCAACACAGGGAAAAGTAAGAAGTGAATGATTGGCTGACTAGCCCAGGAACTGGTCTAAATGATCTCATTCTCAGTGTGGGCAATGAGAGGAAAGAGTACAAAACAAACAAAAGAAAAAACCTGACAAAGAGAAGTTGGAAACCATTTTTTGGATTCCAGATCCTTGTCACAATGTCCACAGGACTGCTGAAGTTGTACTCCGGAAGGTAATACAACTTCATGCTGTATTTTGCTGTGGGTGTATCAGAATGCTTCAACACAGTTAGAGCATTTGTGTGTCTACTCAGAAGTATCCCCTGCTAAATTAGTCTAGACTTACTCTGAGGTAATTGCATAGGATTGAAGCATAAACAAATGTGGTGGCTTGAAGATTAGCAGTTTTACTACAGGACAAGCTTTCATGGACTGGAACCTAACACAGTGAACATGTGATGAAATGGGTTACAGTCTGCAAACATTTATGCCACAATAAATTTGGTAGTCTTTATGGTGTTACAAGATTCTGAGTTGTTTATGATCCTTCAAAGGTACCATTTATTTAGAATGTAACTCACTCTTGTAGAAACCTGTAACATAACCTTGGAGAGACTGTTATAACTCCACATAATTGAAATAAGATACACAAATAACATCCTAACTTTTACAATTATAAAAACCATGACATTTCTGTTGGGATTTTTTTGCAGTAAGAAATATAAATAGTATGTGACTTTCCCCCCTCTTTTTTGGGAAGTCTGGCAGCTACATCTTATCAAACCACCAGTACTTTTTTAACTTCCAGAAGGCAGTTTATAGATCCGTACCAAGTAACAACTGTACTGCTATATTTTGATTTATGAGAGTACAATTTTCACTCCCAGCTTATTTATAATCTTTCTAAAGAGGTTAGTGTGCTAGGGAGGATTAAGTGAGTTTGAATCTAGTAAATAAATATTTTGTGATTATGGTATTAAATCAGTCATTCCAAAATATCTGGAGAAGAGTGGGAATCAAAGATCTATCAACATGATCAGTATACATAGACAGCCATAGAATGAATGGAGATAGATTTTATCTCTAAATGTGGATTTGCATATTTTGCATACATGCATAGGAAAAGAGTTTTGGACTATATCATAAGAACTGCAGCACATGACAGGATGCAATTCTTGGCACCTGGTGTAGGTCTTAGAAGACATGAATACATGAGAGAAATATAAGGGACACTTTTTGAAATGCTCACTGGAAGCAATTCTTCCTGGCACAATCCAGTGAGATCTTCCTGTCATCATCTGATTGCACCCTTAGCTGCTCACACATAGGTCTGGACCACAGAAATTAACAGGATACAAGTGATCATTCTTTGATAAATGTTGAGGTCACTCTCTCTGCAGCCATTATGAATTGTCATGTATCAGATCCAGGACTTGGCAAACTTGCTACATACTCTATAGGGCAGGCCCAGGGGCCAAATCTGGCCCATCAGGCCATTCTGAGTGGCCCGCGGCTGACTGTCCCGCCCCTCCCTCTCTCTCCTTTGTCCCATTTTTTTCTTTTAATCTTCCGCCAACACTCACACCGCCGGGAAACTTGTGAAGCTCGGCACGCGCACGCAGGGCGGCGTGCGTGCAGGCCACCACTACCGGCATAGCTGGGAAGCTTGGGCGGCACCGCAGGGGAATATGTGAGGTTGGGCGCACACACGGAGCAGTGATCGGGTGGGCAGCGCCACCGGCACCACTGGGAAGCTTGGGCGGATGGGCGGTCTGCCGCCATCGGCACCGCGGGGGAATGTGTGGGGGTGGGCAGGCCAGCGGGCCTGTGCCACCACCAAGGAGCTTTGGGGTGGGCTGGCGGGCGAGCCGTCACCACCGCTGGGGAGCTTGGGGTGTGTGTGCAAGGTCGCACAGATCGCCTCTTCCAAGGGGCGACCTGTGGCCACAGCTCCTTGTGCTTCCTTTCGTCCCCACCTTCCTTTTCTCCCACCCTTGGTCGGCACCTTCCTTCCTTCCTTTCTTCCTCCCTCCCTCCCTCCCTGCCTCCCTCCCTTGCTTCCCACCTTCCTTCCTTCCTCTCTTGGTTTCCACCTCCTTCCCTCCCTCCCTTGGTCCCTGCCTTCCTTCCTATGGGTGGGGTTGCAAGGGGTCAGTGGGTGGGGCTTGCAGTGGGGTGGCAGGGTCGGGGAGCAGCCGGCCCCTGACACATTCTCAGCCACCAAATCTGGCCCTCCTTACAAAAAGTTTGGGCACCCCTGCTATAGGGAGTAGAGCTGGTGAAGAGGGAGCAGCTTTTCAATACACATTGGAAAATCTTTCCTGCCAAGGTTCAAGCCTCTATGCCTAGCATTCACCACAACAGTATGTTTCTCCGTCACCCACTTTGTCCCATGGAGGCTGCTCCATTACAATAGATGGGATACTTATTTCACCTCAGGTAACCTCCAGCCAATCCAATCCTTCCTGTCTTCTTTCCTGAAGTTGGAACACTTCCTGTTTTCCTCTGAACGTCATACTTTGTCAAGTTGCAACATTTTGCATGTACAGTATAGAGTAAATATACTGAAATAATTAAGGGGGTGGGGGTATAGAAAAAGCAGGCCTGAAAATGAATGTGGTTTTAGAATGCAGGCTTTATGAGCAGCTTACTGTAGTTGATGCAGCCACAAGTAACCAGCTCTGCAATATAGCAAGATTGTTCTACCATAAGGCGCAGACAGTTGAACATGTTTATGTTGCCATGCATAAATATGGAGATGGTGTTTGCAGGTCTTATAGCATACACTCTTTGTAGTTCCAGTACTTTGGTGTTACAATATTCTGGTACAACAGGCCTGTATTCCTTTACAGCAAAGGTGGGGAACCTTCAGTCTTCCAGATGTTTTGGACTGTAACTTCCAGAATTCCAAACTCATATTTCCAATGATAAAGACTCTGATTTGGTTAAAAACCGTAAATAAAGATTCATTCAATGATAAAGACTCCTGCTCTACAGAATGTCAATGAAAATAACAATATTATCATTACAATGGCAGCTTGCCAGATTTGGATTTGCCACCTTTTGGGTTTACAGTATGTTTAGAAGCATTAGAATTTTCTTGGCTCTCCATACCTCTGGGTAAATTATTGCTTGTAGTCACAGGGAGAAGAAAACTACTGAAAGAAATATGAATATAAGAAGATAAGACAAACTCAGGAACTCAAATTCATAATGTAATCACAACTCCACACTACTTTGAGCCCCAGACCTCAAAGGACAACAATTATGCATTTTATGTTTTAGATATGTTATTTAGAGATGCATTCTCTGCCTCTTGCTTTTAGGAGCTCCAGCATTTTCAGAGTGTAACTAAAACATTCTTTTTGACATTTTTATTGTATTTTCATGCTCCTGTATTTTGGATTGAATTATTGAATATTTTCCAGCAGTTTGACTTCAGTTTTCTTATATCTTTTAAGTAGTTGTGACTACATTTCCCCACATACCTATAACATTTGGGGATGTTTTGCAATAGTTGAAGTAGTACTGTGCTTATGGAACACAGAAATAAACCTTGTAGAATTAGACAAGCTAATATTGCCTGGAATCATTGCAACAATGAAAAGTCTTACACCTTGACATCCAGATGAATTTTATTATGATTGTAAATGAAGAAGAGTCTTGTGGTTCAGTGCTTAAATTGCTTTACTGCAGCCACAACTGTTCTCAGGACCAGGTAGCAGGCTGAAGGTTCACTCACCCTTACATTCTTCTGAGGTTGGTAAATTCAGGAGCCAGCCCTCTGAGATGTGTAGCCTGCATAATTACTTGTAAACTGCCCAGAGAATGCTTTAAAAATGGTATGAGGCCAAAGAAAATAAAACAAGAGAACAAATGTGAATTGAAAGACAACTGCCTAACTTTGAAACTTTGCACAGAGGGAAGGAGAGCCAAGAAAATTCTACTCCACGGTTGATCTGTAGGGGTGAATGAATGGGGGCTGGAGGAAACAATATCTCTCTGCCTTTCTGCCTCTGATTATGTGTACAGGATTATCTGATTTGTGCTCATGGCTCTGCTTGTCCTCTCTGACTCCGCCCACCAAACAGAACAGGCAACAGCTGTAACTGCTTTAATCTTTAACAATATCTATGCCCATTAGAGATGTGACGTCTTGTTTGTGGCTATGACAACAGTGACCCTGGGAGACCATCTGTTGAGGATTCTCCAACTGCGTAGTCTCATCGCCAGTAAAAGAACAAGACACCACACACACTTGTTTTTTCTCTCTTGTGGTGTGTGCAGTTCAATAAAAATGTCTCTACTGTAGTGCCTTACTTTTTGATGGCAAGGATATGAGAGACAGACTGATTGCTGACAAAGATGCAACTACCGTATTGAGGGCTTTGACATTTTAAAAGTTCATGCATCAAGAAAGCCATTACTGTTACATTTTGTGCAAATCATCAGACCTGGTCTTATTTATATGCTATAAACCAAACTAGGCCATGGATTACAGCATCCACACTAAAGGGGGCAAAAATATATTGAAAACATTTTCCCTCCTGGTTTTGCAAAATTTTCTTCATTTTTCATTTCCCATCCATGGACAATATGTTTTTATATTAGCAGCTACTTTCGTTGATTAAATATACTGTTCTCTTTTAAAGTCATTTTAGTCTACAGTCATTTTAAAATTAAATGAAGCTTTGAGTACCCTTTAGGAATAGCTCATTCATCAGACTGCTCATTTTTTAAAAAATGCACTATAGCTGTGAACATTTTAATTAAACCCTGCTCTATTGTCAGTTAAACCTAATGTGAGATATTAACCTTGTTTTGCTACATTTTGTTTTAAAAAGAACTCGGAATAGAATAATAAAACACCTTTTCACCTTACGTGCTCACTTCCAAGGGCAAAATTTAGTCTCTGTTCAGGCAGCTGACAACTTTGATTGCAACATTATGTTGGCTGTGATTATATTCTGCTTAAGTAAAATGTTCGAAAAGAATATTGTGGGGTCTTTTTCATCATCTGGAACGGATTAATCCACTTTCCCATTACTTTCTATGGGAAATGTTTGTTTGAGTTAAATCATGTTTGACTTAAGTCTAGACTACTGGAATGGATTAATGACGTAAGTCAAGGTTCCACTGTACTACTTTTCTGTCCATATCAAAGCGCTCGGAGCTAGTTCTGTGTAAAAGAGGGCACTGGGTTATTGGTTTTCTTCCTGCTTAAGAGAGTTTGACATGGGCCATTACTTCACGTCCTACCTTGTCCCGCAATTACGTTTGTACCGTGACAGCGTTGTTCGCGGTCACGTGGTTTTGTCCCTGTTCAGTCCCTGTTTCCGTTTCCTCACGGGTGTGATTACTTGCCTCGTGACAACTGTTACCTCACGTCCTTGTTCTGTGACAAATTCTCAATTTGTCTTTCTTTCTTAACCCTTTTTTAAAATATTGTAAATAAAACTTTTTCAATATTTCGATTTACTGGTCTTCCGGGATTTACATGTCAGTGCTACAGAATTTTCAGTACTTTCTTTAATAAACATTTGCACTGCATGGTGTTTCTCATAGGGAAACTAATGTTGAATGCCGCTTCAGCTGCTGACCACTAGGTGGACACTGGTTGTTGCATGACAGGCTGTTACTTCACGTCCCTCGTCTTGGAACAGGAACTGGGAACAAAGCATGACAAGAGAATTCCCCAGCCCAGGGACAGGTACTGCTTGCCATGCTCTGTTCCCGGTTCAGGGGGCATGGTCGAGACAAGGTTTTGCTGTCAAGCTATGGACGTGAGGTAAGATTTTCTGGTACCGGTCCTAAGCGGGACAGCAAGGAGGGACAAACGGGATGTGAAGTAATGCCCATGGAAACGCTGCTCATCTAAGGACTGAACAGCCTCCTATGATTGGGGAAACAAAGGCTTTATTTATTTGATACCAGGGCCAAATGAACTGCACATAAGTTTTACAGCATCCTCCATGGAATTGATAATTTCAATTCCATGGAGGATGCTGGAATAAAATAAAAGCCTGTTAAGGCTTTTACTGTCTTTTGGTTACATAAATAATATTTTTGCATTCTTTACTAGTTATATATCTGGTTTCAGTTCACATTTCTGCTGTTTCACAGTTTCTTGAGGTTACTAAAGCAAGTCTGTTCTTTCCATGGACTTTGAATTCTTCAAGCATTATTAAAATGATATTTTTGTTCCAATTTTATTGTTTTAATGTCCTCAGGGTGAGTTTAATTTTGATAATAACACTTCACACTCTGTACCACATCTTGTTCCTTGTCCTATAGTGTGAAAGAAAACAGGACTTTTTCATTTACTGCTTCTAATTACATGGGGCATTATTTGGCTTTCTGTACCGGCCATGTAATGATGTCCACAAGTGCAGTCATCTTGTTTTGGTTGATTGACAAGAATTACAACATTAATTCTTAGCTTTCTCCCAATCCCTGAATATGGAATTAAAGATAATGGTTAGTGGATATAAAGCTTTGGTTTTTTAAACACTTGAATAATTCAAAGTCCGTGGACATTGAATAATAATGATATTTTTGTTCCAATTTTATTGTTTTAATGTCCTCAGGTTGACTTTAATTTTGATAATAACACTCCACATTCTGTAATGCATCCTGTTCCTTGTCATATGAATGTATTATCAAAGGATTTCATGGCCAGGATCTGACAATTGTGAGTTTTTCCAGCTGTTTAGCCATGGCCTGGAAGTTTTTCTTCCTGACATTTTGCCAGACTCTATGGCTGGCATCTTCAGAGGACAAGGCGCTCAGGGAACTAGGAGTTCTCTCTGTGCTCTGGGGTATAGAGTGAGTGAAGCTGTGTTTTTTTTTAAGTTGTGGGAAAGAGGAAACTTGTCCTATTCAGAATATATGTTAGTCAGTGCATTGTGATGAAGGGTGGCATGTGATGATGGGTGTTGTTAGCTGTTCTATTGTGTGAACTGATCACTGTTGCTTTTGGCTGGAATGTCCTTCAATGCGGATCCTGACATAATCATCCACGTAGTAGGGAGAGTGCCTCGCACCTCTCCCCAGAGCTCCCAGGGAAGGAGTTTTGTATTTTTGTTACATTAAAAATATTATTATAGTTTGCAAAGGAAGGTAGCCTTTCATTTTGTTTTCTTATTTGTTTTGGATCTTTACATTTGATCTGTTTAAATTAGTATTATATCTTTTGAAAAACTGGTTTCTTATTGCCTTTTGAGATATTCTCAAAACGTATACAGCAGGTATACGTGAGGGGAATACTAGGTACAATACATAAGGAAACACAAAAATCATTTTTCTCCCATTGTGCAAAATAATTATTTGGCCATTTTAGATATCTATATTAGATGTTTTAAAAGCATATAGTGAATGCAAACTTCTAGCATGTCCCGAAATCATGACCATTGCTTAACTGGAACTTGAAGTGGTGAAGTGAGAAGTGGTGAAGCCATTAAAACATATGCTTATCTATTAAAATATGGGCCTGATAAAATCTTTGTTCTTGTCCTGAAACTAACAGGTGCTGTGGGTGACAAAAGTCAAGACAAAAAGTGGGAAAGGCTTTTCACATACTTTCTTCCAATTTCTACAGCAACCCAGATTTTAACAAGAGGGCTTCTGACTGCTCAATTGGATGGCCACACAAACTTATAAAAGCTGAAGCATGGCATTTCCCAGTGGGAGGCATAATGAAATAAATGTGTTCATGAATATGTATGGGAGTTGGTGGCCATCTGTTCCCTAGCATCTTTTCTTAAAGCAACTTATAGTTGCACAGAAAAGTTGTGACTTCATGCACATTCCAAGCAAGCCACAACCCGTCTTGTTGTGGATACAGGACAGTTAGTTCTAACACAGACCAAAACTTTTCCCATATGTGAACCAGTTAATATAAATCTTATATGACTCTGTCTAGACATTTCAAGATCATTGCAAAGGCTATGATACAGGAAATTAGTTTGTGACTTGGAAAATTCAGATTGAAGTTACTTCTGAGTTATGAAATTCATTGAGATATTAGACCAGTCACGCAAACATGCTCATATATACATACTCTTTATCTACCAATTTACCCCATAGGTTTGTTCGTGTGAGGATAAATTGGCAGAGGATAACAGCCATGTACTTTGCCTTAAGATGACTGATGTAAAATATACTGGAGAAGTAAAATACGAATGTAAATAACAAATGTATTTATTTATTTATTTTATCTTATTTCTATTATTTATAATATTATTATATTATTCAATTTTATTTATATTATTAAGTGCTGTGGTTTAGTGTCTATTTTAAACAGATTTTTAGCATTTTAAGTTTTTAAGCATTTTAAGTCTTCAAGCAGATTTTAAGCATTTTAGGTCATTTTTAAGTAGAATGGTGTTTATGTGGTTGTTTGTTTGGTTGTTTGTTTTTGGTTTGTGTAGTGCTGGAACAGCACTTAATTTCGTTGTACATATTGTGCAATGACAATAAATTTCTATTCTATTCTATTCTATTCTATACTGACCATCTGACAGCAAGGTCACTATGGATGGATTACAACAAATAACATTGACAGTAGAGATGGGCACGAAACAAAAACTGAAACACTGTTTCATCATTTTGTTATGTAGCAAATTACTTCGTTAAGTAATGAAACGATACGACACGTTTTGTCACGAAACAAAATGAAATGCCATTTTCCCTCTACAAATGATATGATTTGTCCTAGAGGAATCAATGGCAGGAGAAATCAAATTCTTCCCTGTAAGCCCTCAAAATCTAGAAATGTTTGGGCATCAGGGGACTGAGATAAGCTCCAAAGGGGGTGCCCCTAAGAAAAAAATCTGTATAATAGAGCGAGAAGTTGATAATACTGCCCCGCAGGTGAGTGATTAGGGCCTTGGCTTCCGAATCCAATTAGAAATATTTTTTTCCAAGGGACACCCCCTTTGGCGCGTATTAACACAGCCACCTGAACCCAAAACCTTTCCAAATTGGATGGTTTTATAGAAAAGAGTCCAAACATGTGTCCAAACAGTGATTTTGGTGCTGATACATGGCTCCCGCAATACCAATTTTTGAATACATTTTATGTGTTGCAAAATAGGTACTGCAGCCATGTATCAGCAACAAAATAGCTGGGGAGCAAGTATGAACACTTCCCTGTAATCCCCCAAATTTGGAAAGGTTTGGGGTTGAGTTATTAAGTTCCTTGGAAAAAATCATTTCTAATTGAGTGAGAAGCCACTAATCGCTCACCCACCGGGGGGCTGTTATCGGGTTCTCGCTCAATTAGAAATGATTTTTTCCTAGGGGCATCCCTTTTGGAGCTTAATAACTCAGCCCTTGAACCCCAAACCTTTCCAAATTTTGAGGGCTTATGGGGAAAAGCTTGAGGAAGCTCTCCAGCCATTCTGGTACCTCTAGGACCAAGGGGAGAATAGCGTTTCATTTCATTTCGTATTCATAGAATCATAGAATCATAGAGTTGGAAGAGACCTCATGGGCCATCTAGTCCAACCCCCTGCCATGCAGGAACCCCTTCACAATATTTCCGACAGATGGCCATCCAGCCTCTGCTTAAAAACCTCCAAAGAAGGAGACTCCACCACCCTCCGCGGCAGCATATTCCACTGCCGAACAGCTCTAACTGTCATGAAGTTCTTCCGAATGTTCAAATGGAATCTCTTTTCCTGTAGTTTGAAACCATTGCCCTGGGTCCTAATCTCTGAAGCCATGGAAAACAAACCTATTCCCTCTTCAATATGATATCCTTTCAAATATTTAAACATAGCTATCATATCCCCTCTCAGTCTTCTTTTTGAAAGGCTAAACATTCCCAGTTCCCTAAGCCGTTCCTCATAGGACATTTCCTCCAGATCCTCAACCATCCTGGTTGCCCTCCTCTGTACCTGCTCGAGGTTGTCAACATCCTTTTTAAACTGAGGTACACAGAACTGGACACAGTACTCCAGGTGGGGTCTGACCAGAGCAGAATAGAGTGGCACTATCACTTCCCTTGATCTAGACACTATGGTTCTGTTGATGCAACCAAGAATCGCATTGGCTTTCCTGGCCGCCGCATCACACTGCTGGCTCATGTATTGTTTTGTTGTGTTACGAAGCTACTTAAATTCTTTTTTTAGTAATGTAACAAAACTTAAGAAAAGAAACAAAATGAAACAAAATGTTCTTTTCCCCTTTCATGCCTATCTCTAATTGACAGTAATAATGCAACCAACAATATAACATAATAATAGCAAATAATCATAATATAATTAAAACTATTAAAAATTATAACAAATAAAATACTTTATTTTTAATTTAATTTTGTTCAGGTCAGTGGGATATCATTGTTAACCGTAAACTCTTCAGTCATGGCCCAGACTGTCAGAATGCCTACATAAACATCCAGGTCTTTAACACTCATTTGAAGGAGCTCAAAGAGGGGGACAAGCAGATGTCTGGGAAAAGACTGTTCCACAGGTGCAGAGCAATTGCTGAGAAAGCCCGATTCCCCCCCCCCCCCCCCCGCAAACCTCTCTCCACGTTAGTGCCATCAGGTCTAGCCTGAGATGACCGGGTATTGAGGTCAGTCCTCATTGGGAGAAGGTGCTCTGTCAGGGAGCAAGGCCCTAAGCCAAATTAATAACAGGACCCTATTGTACGTACATTCCATCTCCAAGGGAAATTACAGCACCTTCCACCAGAAGGAGCCCAATGCAGCTGCAGCCAATAAGAAACATTATAAAATCCAGGAGAACGTTTGACTACATATATTCAATCTGGCCATCAGTATATATAATAGTCTGCTTCTTTTGCAGGTGTTGTGCAATTCGAAGTCAGACTATTGCTAAATTGTGGCTGGTACTGATGGTAGATGTGGTGCTGGTGCCACTGCTTGTAACCGGGCTTTGCTAGCAGGACTGTGGAGTCGGTAGATAAATGTTCCGACTCCGACTCCAACTCCGACTCCTAAGTTTTTTGTACTTCCGACTCCGACTCCCCGACTCCGACTCCTCTGTATTAATATGCGAATGTATTTTATACATTCCTTGAAGGAAAGAAAGGCAACATACATGTCATTACCACAGGACTACTAGCTGGGAAGCCAACAGTCTACTGTATTGAACAGTTTAAGCAAAAGACAAACACAATGAAAACAACAAAGTTTTATTAATTTTTTAAATTAATTAATCAAGTGGCTGGATAGTAGCAGCAGGCATAAACATCAGGAACAGGAACTTTACCAGTTCAAAAATACAAACCACATTATTTGTTTTTTTAAAAACAAAAACAAAGCTTATCTATATGAACCAAAAACAAAATCTGTAAAACCTAGAAATGGTTTATATTAATCTTGAAATGTAGTTATAGGCTTAGCAAATCAATTCAACGTAGAGTTCTAAGGAAGAGGTTTAAGCTTGCTTTTTTTAAAATTCCAATCTAAATTTAGTAGGAGTCGGAGTCGGAGTCGGAGTCGGTGCATTGTTTGCCGACTCCGACTCTGACTCCAGGTACCCAAAATTTCCTCCGACTCCGACTCCTCGACTCCTCCTCCGACTCCACAGCCCTGTTTGCTAGTGCATAATATCTAACTTTTCAGCCTCCTCTAAAGACTGTAAATCTGCCGTGGTCTACACGATGTTTCACAGATTGCTACCATAGCGAGTGACGTGCAACATAGTATAGGGAGCAGGTGGGGAAAAGGCTGTGTGACCCTATACTCCCAGGACAAGTTGAGATGTGTCCCTTGCTCCTCCTGCTGCACATTACTAAAAGGCAGAGGATGCTTTT
This sequence comes from Phrynocephalus versicolor, assembly GCA_023846285.1. NCBI lineage: Eukaryota > Metazoa > Chordata > Lepidosauria > Squamata > Agamidae > Phrynocephalus > Phrynocephalus versicolor. The sequence goes on from JAHTLZ010000015.1 coordinate 20,670,815, forward strand.
CCTGAGCCTCTTTGCAAGACCTCTGGATGATTCCCGCCCCCCTCCACCACCACCAACCATCTTTCTGAATTTTCCTTCTGCTTCTTCTGGGTTGATAAAAGTTTGTGTTAGTGCCTAGAGAAGGAGTAAATTAAAGGCCACTTAGGCTTCCATGGGCTTTTTACTCTCCAAGTGATTACACTGGAAACCAATACACAATGTTTTTGTTTTTTAAGGGAAGCTGGAACTGCCCTCTTACATTCTGAAGTGGGGGAGGGGAAGAATCAACAAATAACTGCTGGATTCTAATCCAGGTCCAAAGCATGTAGGAAATCACTGAAGAAAAACCCTCCTGGCTGCTAATTGCATTTGAAGTTTGCTTTTTTCCCCTTATAGTCTGAGAGCAAGTAGCATCACCGGAAGATTTTCAGCAGTTGGCTGGGTAGTTTGGCGAGGGTCTCTCTTTGCAGAGCAAGCAATCGGGAAGAAGAAATGCCAGCCTGTGTAATCCTGGGAAGGGACTAGTAAACCACTTTTTAGTACTTCATTTCTAGGACATCCCACATTGAAAGCAATTCCATTGCACTAGATCAATGCAACGGTTCAGCAGGACATTGGTGAAGGCTCCAAATCTGGACTGGAAGCATCTTCTGGATCAATATCCTATAGTTACTTTATTTCTGAATAAAATTATCCAAAGAGACTTTTAAATAAATATGCATGATTATATTAGCAGGTATTTAGCTTGGCCTATTATTTGAATCCCTATTCAACCACTTCTGCAGATGTGTGTTGTTACAGATTATCTGTTTTGGAGCATTTGCTGTTGCTATTCTTATCTCTAAATGTAAATCACATCAAGAACATAGAGAGGAAGACTACTGTATAGATGTTTTAAATAAATACAGTGCACCCTTGTATAACAAATGGTTTGTATAACAAAATCTGTACAACATAAAAAATTCTGGAGATAGGGGAAATTTGCTTAACAGAATTGTCTACAGGGCGAATCCGTACAACATAAAAATGGTCGTGATTAGGGATTACTCTGTTTTCAATGCATTCCTATGGGAAATTTGTATAAAGGAAAATTTGATTAACATAATTTCATTTGAAACGAATTAATTCCTTTATACAAGGTACCACTGTACAAACATATCAGGGAAGGGAGGAAGGATTATAAGAAAATATGTTGGGAGGTGTCCATTTATACAAAATTTATCTTGAAGGGTGTGTGTGAAACCAGTCCTGTTAGCAAGACCTTGAAAAAGCTACAGGGAGTACTGTGTGTGTGTGTGTGTGTGTGTGTGTGTGTGTGTGTGTGTGTGTGTGTGTGTGTGTGTGTGTGTGTGCGTGTGTGTGCGCGCGCGCTTAACCTCATTTTCTACCACCTTTACATAAGCAACACAAACTGTAATAGCTCATTCCCCCTCTAAACTGATTTTCCTAACAAGTTTTTCTGACCTGTCTTGGTAGAAATAATGGAGCATTTCAGCACCTGGAATTATGATTTTGATATTTTTTTTAAAAAAAATGGCTGCAGAATCCCCGTTTCAAGTGACAGCTCAAGCACTGATGCGAGAACAAAATTTGAACCTTACTTCAAATGTCCATAAAGGCACTTAAAACCACATTAAAAAGGATATGCTGGCAGCAAGCATAAGACAACAAGTTGTGTTACACACTAAAAACCTATTTTTGATTGTCACCAAAATGTTTGTTTGGTGACAATCCACATACTTTTGATTGTCACCAAAGAGAGAGAAGGTCACCTTAGCCTCACAGGGGAGGGTGCTCCGTAAGATGAAAACAGGATCTCTCAAGGATTACCCAGCATTCATAGAAACCTGCCTGAGCCTTACCATTTGTCCCAATTACCTGGTCTAGGGCCTTTTCAGAAGTTGCTCCACGCTCCTGGAATTTGCTCCCCAAGATGTCTGCTTCCCCATCCTGTTGTTGCTTTTGATGAAAACCTAAATCGAAAACTGTTGACTGCGAAGTCGGCAGCTCGGTGGTTCGAATCCCGTGTGCCACACAGTGGAGTGAGCTCCCACTGATAACCCCAGCAACTGCCAACCTAGCAGTTCGAAAGCATGTCACTGCAACTAGATAAATAGGTGCCGCCATAAAAAGCGGGAAGGTAAAACAGTGCTTCCTTGCAGCCATGCCGGCACACACTTGCACAACACTGGCTCTTCAGCTTGAATAGGGAGATGACCACTGCCCCTAAGAGTCGGACACAAATTGGAAAAGGTGCAAAAGGGAGCGACTAAAATGATTACTGGGCTGGGGCACCTCCCTTATGAGGAAAGGCTAAAACATTTGGGGCTATTTAGTCTGGAAAAAAAGGTGCCTGAGAGGGAATATTATTCAGACATACAGAATAATGCAGGGCACGAATAAAGCGGATAGAGGGGCGCTCTTCTCCCTCTCACAAAATACCAGAACTAGGGGACATCTACTCAAAGTTTTGTGAGAACAGACAAAAGAAATTTTTTTTAACCCAGTGTGTTGTTAGTCTGTGGAACTCCCTGCCAGAAGTTGTGGTGATGGCATCTGGCCTGGATGCCTTCAAAAGGGGATTGGACAGATTCCTAGAGAAATCCATCACAGGTTACAAACCATGATGGAGATGTGTAATCTCCAGGCTTAACACTGTGGTACAGTACTTCAAGGACCGGATCCAGGGGAGTGGTATAAAGAGACAGATATCTAGTCTCGTGTGCTCCCAGACATATGTGGTGGGGCCACTGTGAGATACAGGAAGCTGGACTAAATGGGCCTTTGGCCTGATCCAGCAGGGCTCTTCTTCTGGTCTTAGCATCCTTCCAATATCCAGAACAAAACTTCTCTGGAGTGCTGCTGCTTGATGCTTCAAATAGGCCAGCCTCTCTTTCTCTCCATAGGACAAGATTTTAATATTCCTATTGTGAGCCACTATCATAAATGGGCCCTTTTCCAAGGAGACAGGCGGAGTAAAAATACTCTAAAAAATAAATAAATAAATAAATAAATGCAGGGTTTAAATAATTAGCAGCAACCTTGCACGACCCAGAACAACCTGATCTCAAGTGCCTTCCCCCCTCCACCCCTCTTCTCCGGCTGCTTCAATAATCCTCTTTTTCCGAAATACGTGTTGCGCCTCCTTTATATCTCTCAGGAGACCCTTATTGCTGGAGGGGGGGCGAACGGGCGACAGCGCCCCTCCTCTTCTTGCTTGCCCCTTGCTCAGGCCAGAGAAGAAAAAGGGGTCTCTGTCTGAGGCGAGGAGCATGTGTGCTCGCATGTGGAGGGGGGCGGCGGCTCTGTTGCTACGGCTCCCCGCTCTCACACCGCTGAGGAGGAGGGGGAGAGGGCAGCTAGAGGCGATGCCCGCCCCGCCCCGCTCCCACTCCGCCGAAGCAGGGCTTCTGGTCTCCGGTGGCCGTGTAGTCTCCGCCCTCCCTTTGTCACCAGCCCCTCCAGATGGTGTCCTGCGCGGGGTCTCGGGTGGCTGGAGGCGCGAGGAGGACCCGGGAGAGCGGCGCGCGACAGAGAGCGCGGCGGGGCGGGGGCGGGGCGGGGGGGCGGCAGAAGAAGGGGAGACCCGCGGGTAGCCAATGGCGAGGCAGCCCATCAGCTGACCCGCTTTGCTTACACCAGGTGCACGCCGGCTGCAGGCTGTGCGAGGCGGCGCGGAGGGAGGAGAGGAAGGCGAGCGCGACCCCCACACACACACTCCTCCGGCCGCCGACGCCGAGGCAGCAAGAGGCAGGCAGCCGGCCGCTCCGAGGACGAAGCGCGCCCGCCTGCCTGCCCGCTCGCTACCTGCGGAGCACAGCGCGGACCTTTCCAGCCACGGGGGAGGGGGACGCGCCTCCCGGAGCCGCACTCCGCGCCTCGGCTCGCGAGGGAGGTCCAGCCCGTGGCGCTTCTGGTACCCGGGCACTGGTGGTGGTGGTGGTGGTGGAGTCGGCGCGCATCGGCAGCCCTTGGCCCCTGGGCGCTGCCGGGAAGGGCCGACCGCAGCTGTTGCGGGAGCCGCCGCCGCCGCCTCCGCCTCGCGTCCTTGCCTGGGGGCCGCCGCCACCGACGAGCGCCTTGGGGAGCAGTAGGAGCAGCCGCGGCCGGAGCCGCCGCCGCCGCGGGGCTCTCTCCCCGCCCACCGGCGGGCATCGGGTGAGTGCCTTCGCTGGCCCGAACACCGGCGCTGGGCTGGGCTGGACTGGGGAGGTGGTAGGGAGGTGGTGGTTGTAGGGGGGGTTGGAGAGTCTTCAATAGGAGTCAAGTTGTTCTGGAAGTCGGGGTCAGGTTCTGGAAGAAGGAGCGGCGCCGGCTGGGATGGTGGTGTGTGGGCTTGCAACGAAACAGGTCAGCAAGCGAGAGGAGGCGAAGGGGTTCCTCCGGGAAAGGACCTAGAGGTGAGCGCGCCCCCCCCCCACACGCACCTCTCTCTCTCTGTCTGTCTGTCTGTCTGTCTGTCTGTCTGTCTGTCTGTCTGTTTGGGAAGTCGGGGTCCGGCCGCCGCCGTCATCTGGCGGCGATGATGGCTTTTGTTTGGAAAGGTTGCGGAGGTGGGCGGGGTGGCGGCGGCGGATGGCGTTGCCAGCCCGGGAGCGGGATGGAAACCTGCTTCTTAAGCCTGGAAATCAACTTACGGAATTCACCTAGAGAGCGCGCGAAACGTTACTTTTTCCTCTCCCCCCCCCCTCGGAGTGCAACTCCTAACATGTCACACAAAAAGGGAGAAACCTCTGATTTCTCCCCATGAGACGAGAAAGGATTGCGATTAAAGAAGAAGCTCTCACTCCCTTGAAACAAAAACCCCGGAACCCGTGTGGTGGGAGGCCACGAAAGAAGCAACCCAGGCGGCATCCGCCTGCTTTCGCTGGGAGGAAAGGGGAGCCCAAGTTCCTTTTCCTTCCCCCCCCCCCTTTTTTTTTTTGAGTTGCTGCTTCTTTCCTCCTCCAAGGTAGGGTGACTTGGGAGCCGGGGCCCTTCTTCTCTCTCCGCTCGGTGGCAAGCTCTACCCAGGTTCCCCCGGTGGCCGCGGGGCAGGATCCAGCCCGGGCGCTCCGAGTAGGGAAAGTTTGCCAGCCAGTGTCCTTTGTCCTCCCAAACAAGGAGGGATGGCGGGCGGCGCGGAGCAGCGGCACGAGGAGGAGGAGAAAAGGGTCCCTCCTCCTTCCCTCCCTCTCTCTCGCTCGCTCGCTGAACGATCTGGAGGTTTTCAAGCTCGGCTCCTTTTTGCGTAAAGTCTCTGCAGCGGTTTTGGAAGAAATTCCAATGGGACGCAGGTGGTCTATCTACTGATGGCGTTGCTGAATGAATTTGCGGTGCTGAGAAAAACGGATGCTATGCCCTGCTATGACGGGCTACTGAAGAAATGCTGCCTTTAGTACTGTATTAGTGTGTCCTTTACGGAGAGTTCTTAATACTGTATTACTTTTGACAAAAGGCCATCTGTGCGGCTGTGCTTTGCTGAAATGCTTCCCAGTGCATTTTGTCCATGCACCTGACTCCTGTTATGTCTTCCCCTCTCTCATTTCTGACACCGTTTGATACTTGAGTTTCTCCGGCTTTGTAAAATTGCATGCTTGCCCTTTCAATATGTTCATTTTGCTTTTTTAAATGGGCCTGATGCGTTGAACAGCTAGGGGATTCTCCCCACCCCACCCCACCCCACCCCACCCCCACACAAACCAGCACATTGCGAAGTGCAAGGGACTGTATAAGTAGGAAGCTGAAGTTTTTGTTTCCCATTTTGTGTGGTGAGGAGGCTAAGGGCTGCTCTGTCCAGTGACAGGCATGTGTGTCCCCCTAAATCTCTGATTCGCATGCAAATGTGAGCATACCCTGGCAGATGTCTTGCCTCATCCATTCACATGGAGGAATTTGAAAAGGCAAGGAGTCTTCACTTTAACAATAGACCTTAAGAAAATCGTATAAAGGCTCAGTGTGAAGAGATTTCACCCACTCACCCTTTTTCTGCTTGGAAATTATATGGCTTGCTGTCTATAGTAATCAGAGACCATAATGGGATGAAACATGCTCCTTTTTGAGAACTGTGGGGCAGCCTCTGAATTCCAGGTAGGATCCAGAGCAAACTGGGCCTCTGAGCTTTCCACATGGAAAAGGTGCTAAGAGTGGGGAAGCAAATTGAAGACTGCATCCACAAAGGAACCACTTTTGGTCTCTGGGCCATTGTGTGCGGTAAATAGACGGCCCAGAATAACACAGACTCTGGAGTGGTGTGAAAAGTAGAGCTTTCACGCCATCTGCAAGGTCAGACAGCCAAGAAGCCAGCGACTGAGTAGCGTCTTCCACATTGTAATAGAATCTCTTGTCTGAGAAAAGCTGATAATCAGCAGAGAAGAGTCGTTCCCAATGGACAGAAAGACGGGGTCTAGAATATAAATTTTAAATGCATGGGAAGGTATAGAGATTGGGGTGTTGGACTAGGACTTCAGGGACTTGGATTTAAATCTCTGCTTCACAATGAAACTGGCTGGGTGACTTGGACTTATAGCTAACTTCTAATCCTACCTTACTGGACTACCATGAGGAGAAAGTGGGTGGGAGGGAGAGCCCGATTATATATCTTGTTGAGCTCATTGGATAAGATGTGGCATAAAAATATAATAGAAATGAAATAATCTGTATGGAACTGAAGTGTCATTTGCTATTATGGGCAGGACAAGATCCCATAATATTGTGCATTTATATTATTTATGACTTCCATTTCTCCAGAATTTTCTGCAGTGACCTCAAGGTAATTTATAAACCTTTTGTATCCCCTGTTATGCCTCAACTGCTTTGGTATGAGGTCAAGGCCAAGAGGGATAGAGACCATGATTGTCCCAAGGTCACCCAAGAACCTTCACAGCTCATTGGGGACACGAAAAAGATCTCCCACTTGCTGCTCAATACCTTAACCAGATGTAACTCCTATTTAGATTGTCCATTTAGTTTCTGCTCAGCAATAAAATACTTGTTTCTTATATAACAGATAAATGAGAGGCAGTGGAGCTGTTCATTTCATGTATTGCAACTCTGAAGTTTCCCACAGTACATATTCCTATGCTTGCTGAGGAATCAGAGTTATCCTGGAACACAAAGTAACTTTTAAGAGTAGAAATATTGCATAGAAGTCCAGGAAGCTGGGTTTTTCATCTGTTCACACATACGCCTAAGTGAATCACTGTCACTTCTGAAAAACTATCCTGTTTAGAAGTTGCCCTCACTAGAAGCAGTACTTGATGGCTACAGATAACTAGCTGTTTGAAAGCTTGCTTCTTACTCTGCCCCCATGCTTGCTGGCCTTTACTAACTTTGTGAGGTATAATGTGTTAAATCCAGATAAAAAGTATTCATTTTAGGATTTTCCAGAGATGCAACTAGCTTGGTCTGCTGGAACAAAAAGAGTCCATCAAAGCTTATGCAGAAAAAGCTTGTTAGGTCTTTTAAAGTGCCACGAGACTCTGTTGTTCTGCCACATTTTAGGCTAACTAGTCCCTTCAGTTGCCTCTTCTGTAGATCCTCTTGGGCCAGGCTTCATTACACAGAAAATTTACAGCATCATTTACTTGGGGTCACATCTGTCAGTCCTAACTCATTATCATAGAATTGGCATGCATGATCAAACTGAAAGAAAGAAAGAAAGAAAGAAAGAAAGAAAGAAAGAAAGAAAGAAAGAAAGAAAGAAAGAAAGAAAGAAAGAAAGAAAGAAAGAAAGAAAGTGCTGCATCTTCTGGATCTGCTTTTCTTGATGTACAGGTATCAGTGTCTAGTTCACATATTTTTAGAGAATTAAAAGCTTAAGGGAGATGTATGAACTTGTAACTTGTGCTGAATCCGTTGTGTTTTAGAATGCGTAAATGTTTAGGTTCTGCAGCATTAGTTTCAGTTTCCTTGTTGCCATCCTTGCATAGGAAGCCTTCCAATCAGCTGGACTGCTTCAGATAGGTAAATTCTAGCATCAGATTTCTAGGCAATTACAAGTTGCTTCTTCAGTCCCCTATATAGCAGTTGGTGGTCTGCTCTAATTAGGATATAATCTTAATTTGGAGGCCTACCTGTTCTGTGGAACAACTATGGAGAAAGTAGGCCAATATTTCTCAAGATTCAAATTGGAAAGAATTACTGAGACACTGAGACAGATAAAATTGTGATGGATTTTTTAAAGTTCAATATAATGAGTGGGAACAAGCTGTTCAAGACTCATGAAGATTAAGGTGGCATAACAGTATTTCAGGCACCTTGCAAATTTTTACTGTCAGGTAACAGGCAAAGCTAGATTCTGTGCTGCTGATCATCCTCAGCTTCTTTTTCTTTTAAACTTGATGCCAAGAAACACAATGGTGAAAATATGCTTTTCAGCACTAATTTTGTTCATCAATGATAAATTAAATAAGCCATCTAAACTGGTGCAAGACAAAGACACCATAGAGTGGGTGAACATGCTGTTTTGTTTGTCTGGGTATGCTGTGTGGCTAAGCCTAAATACTTCTAAAAATACTTGCCCCAGACTTCAAGAGCATATAATTTAACATAAATCAGCTCACACAGATTTACATTGAGAATCTTTTTTATGTTTGTTGAAACTTCCTAGACCAGAAGTAAAAATTCTGCTGTAAAACAAATAAGCAAGTATCAGTACAAAATCAGAAACAGGCTTGGATGTAAGAAACTATTTTCTTAGTGTTCCAAGCTACTGTTCTTAAAAAAAGGATATGCGCCCCATTATTCCTTCACATTCCATTATGTCATCACAAGATTTTCACAATATGGGTTCAGCCAAGAACACTGTTATGTGCATCACGGAAAATCTGGAACGAAATTGTTGGATTTTGTGCTTAGCCCTTTCACTGATATAAGGGAGTTTGTTCTTAGAGGTTACTAACTTTTGTATATATTCCTAGTCCTTGGAAGGCAGCCTGATAGGGGAGCCTGCACAAGTTGATTTGATTCAATATCTTTCTGTAGAACTCACTCTGTTGTAATTATATTTATACTTGCAGCCTAAATGTTTAGCAAATCAGAATGTATTTGAACCTGAATCTTGCAAATAAGGAAGTTTGAGGGAGAGAGGGAGAAAGAAAGAAAGAAAGAAAGAAAGAAAGAAAGAAAGAAAGAAAGA
>JAHTLZ010000015.1:20679921-20704833 GCA_023846285.1 Phrynocephalus versicolor
AGAAAGAAAGAAAGAAAGAAAGAAAGAAAGAAAGAAAGAAAGAAAGAAAGAAAGAAAGAAAGAAAGAAAGATTATTGCACTTGGATCATGAAGCGATTTGTTTTAGGTTTGAAGGTAGAGTGTAGTTTGGGAAAAGCAAACTTTGGGAGTTCAATTTCCTACTGTACCTCCCTTAGAGGAGACCCACTGGCCCCCTGCTAGTTCTACAGATCTAAGATAATGATGGTTGGATAGGTTGGAGTGTGGATCTAAATAATCTATACAAAAAGAAACAGAGATTAGTTCAGCATGAGTACAGAGGAGAAAAGGCTGGTGTAGGAATGAGATATCTCAGATGGGGAATCTGGTAAGGGATGAATAGGAATAATGAAGATAATGTTTATCAATAAATCTCTCTTCCTCATTGTTACTTTAACACATTTTAAAATTAACCAAAATCAGGGGCCTTGATGAATAAAAATAAATTGTAATTTCTAGACCCAAGCTATCTCAATTAACAAATAATACTCTTTTTGGCAGGCATGTGGTCCCCACAGCTGTACTCTCATTTGTGTATGAAATAGGAACACTGGTGTCATTTGTAGGTTACCATAGTTACATGAACAATACATGTGGGATACTTCATCCTTCCAAGCTAAAAAGGGGTTTTCAGTTTTGTGGCTAGAAAATGCCTTCTACACAAGAGGCAGGGAATCTATGTGAAGGGTGGCTTAAAAACCATATATACCGCACATTTCTTCTCCTTTTAAGTCACTTTGTATAACGTTGATTTCTTACAATGCTCCTTTTCAGTTTAACAAAGGCTAATTGCCAATCCTCTTATGCTGTGCGTCCAGCGGACTACTATACTATTGCGTCTTGCAGGTGCTCCACAGTCTTACAGATCTGGTAGTGACACAGATTTACATGGCAAGGGGTGGGGGGAAATGCATTTTGAATTGGAGTTCCCACTGCATCCCAGCTAGTTGCATCCCAGCTGGGAATTGTAGCCCAGAAAAGAAATTTGTAAAAGGAAGACTTGCAAGATTTAAGACCAAACTGTTCTGCTTACTCCAAATAGCCAGTGTTGAACTTTACTCTGGATGAGTGTCTCCCTCCTGCAGTGACTTTATTATACAGTGCTGGAGAGGTGCCCCTGTATCAGTCTCCATTTCCATCTACTTATGAATGAAACAAACAAGCAGAAGATCTGTGCCACATTGGATCTTGAAGGAAATGTTCAGTACAAATTGTAAAATTCTCTGAACACTACTAGTGCAGTGTAAACAATAGCTAATAGGTATTCATAGAGTTTTTTGCAGTGTGGAAATGAACATTAAAAGAAGTGGTTTGCCTAAAATGACCTGAATCCTATTGACTTATTGCAGTAAATCACACTAGAGTAGGCCCATTGAATCAGCGGTAACTTACTCCCCTGTAGGTTCCATTGATTCAAGCCAGGCCTACCCAAACTGCAACTTTCTTTAGCATAGTAAGTTGCACATAGAGTAGGCCCATTTGAATCATTGGAATTTATGGGGGAAGTGGCTTGCTAAATCAGTGGGGCAACTTTGCTACAACCTGCTACAGAAGAACATGATTTGGCCCAAGATGAGAAATATATATGAAACTTTTATCTAATGGAAACTCCCTAGGGAAATAATGTTAATGCAAGAATTCAAAGAATCGTGAAAAAATTGTTTTTCTCGATTGCTGCTATTTCCTAAGTTAATTTTATTGACAATATGAAGTTGAATCGCTTGGCTAACCAGTTCAGTCAGCCATGCTGTTATTCTGTCATAATGCTAATAAATATGCCCCTGATCTAAAATAATGGGTTGCATTAGTTTGTGAGCTGCTAACAACACAATTAAAGATTAACTTCAACTTTCATTTTATCAAATGCAAACTCATTTAGTAGATGTTCCCTCTTGGCGCAACATGTTATCCTCACCCCGTGTCTGGGTGATTTCTAATAAATGAATAAAGTATATCATGAGATGGTGGCATATCATAGCATGAAAATGTTTAACCCCCGATCTACACATTTATACTCCCTGCCTATTTACTGTTATTTCCTGCAACACAGGACAGAGTGTAGTACTTGTCGCTTGGATGGGGTGGAATAATGGTTATTTGTTCTACACAAATTTCCACTCTTAAGTCAAATTGCTCATAAGTAGAGATGCTCATTAAGTATAGGTACCACTGTATTTATATACCACACTGCAAGTACTAAACATGTACTACACATGTGGTTTACACAGGGCTAAAACCTCACAAACACACATATCACCACAATAACAAAAAATGTAATCAAAACAATACAGCAATAGAACAAGCATGAATTACAGCCATAAATTACGATTGATATTACAAAAAAAAAATATAGAGTAAAACTTGACAGTCACTAGGGCATTCATTAGAAGAAGACATCTAAATTCATTCTTTACCATCTTTCTGATTATGATCGAAGACTGTTAAGGGCTTTATAGGTCATATTAGTACCATGAATTGAGCACAGAAAACGAGAGGGAGACAATGAAGGTGCATCAAGACTGAGGATATGTGATCAAATTTACTAGTCTCAATGATCTGTCTGGCTGCCGATGGTCCAGAATGCTGCCTTTCTGTTAGTTGTACCCCCCTTCAGAGGGAACATGGGTGAGGGCCTTCTCTGTTGTAGCTCCCATTGTGGAACTCCGTCCCATAAGAAGCTAGGCTGGCCCCATCTTTGTTGTCCTTCCTCAAACAAATACAGTAAACCCCCACTTATTGCGGGGGCTAGGGGCCCAACCCTACCCACGATAAAGGAAAACCCGTGATACGTGGATCCTGGGTCAGGACAGGATTGGGGAGGGGCTGCCCAGGGCCTCCTACACTTACCTTAGACCTGGTGCTGCCCTGAATGGGCTTGTGACAGGCTTTCCAGGCTGGTCGGAGGCCCCAGAAGTGGTTTACAGTGATCCGGAAGGCACTTCCGGTTTTTGGAAACCACTTCTGGGGTCTCCAACTGACCCAGGAAACCCATTGGAAGCCTGCTCGGGGCAGCACCAGGCCTGGGACAAGTGCAGGAGACCCACACATCTTGCCCTAGGGGCCCTTGCCTTCATACAGTATACTGAGGACGCACGATTTACCCGGACTGCAGCATATGAAACACAAAATGGTGGGGAACAACTGTAACTTCCTCTTCAGGAAGGCTCCTCCTTACTGACGGGTTATCTGAGAGGTTTGTTCTTTTTTTAAAAAAATGATTGTTGTGTCTTGCTGCTTTTGAATTTGTTTTAATATTAATTTTATTTATCATTAGTGCTAGTTGGAAGCAAAGCCAATTAAAATCATCTTTAAAAAATTAGAATTTTTTAGCAGTCAGTAGGCAAGCTAGCTGAGAGATTCAGAGAATTGTAATCCAAAACCAACTTACTGATTTAGGCTGATTGTATCAAGGCACTGTGTATATTCAGATAAAATGCACAAGCCTTCATTCTTTAATTTTGAACATCAGGTTGTCTTCTTTTTCTTTTGCAATGGCACTTCAGCTGATCATATACCTAAATTTTGCAAGGAGCAGGACCTGGCTTGAGGGTTTTGTGAGGTCAGTATTTTCTTAAATGTGCATACCTCCTATTACAATGTGGTCTCAATTAGGAATTGTTTCATAAAACAATAATGGACATGCATTTTTAACTGGTGTGGAAAACATGGGAAGTAATCCTTTGAATATGAAATATTCTTTCGTGATACTTGAATATTTTATATTGTATCCTTCTATCTAAGTTAACAGGGTTTTTGTTTTTGTTTTAGAATTTAGGTGAATCAACATTCAAGTTTTTTCCCGAAATTGAAATATCTTGATGTGACTTTATGTGAAGATGGCAGAAGCGCATATACTGTATCTATGTTCAAATCAAATTAATTAAAGCAGGGTGGTCATGTCATCCTTAGAAGAGGGGAGAGCCCAGGTTTAACTGAAATTTGATTTGAAAACAAAAGCTTTCTGTAGATTTTAGACTGGTTAGTTAAGTCAGACTGATTCTGTGTGTCAGGATACACAGTAAGATTAAAAACTGGCTCCTAACATATGAAATGTTTACAGAATGCCCTAGAACAGGCCTGCCCAAAGTTCAGCCCGGGGCCAAATCCGGCCCGACAGGTCATTCTGAGTGGCCCGCGGCTGGCTGGCTTGCCCCTCCCTTCCCTTTGCCCCATGTTTTTTTTTTAAAATCTTCTGCCAAGACTGACACCGCTGGGAAGCTTGGGCAGCTGGGCGGTCTGCCGCCACCGGCACTGCAGGGGAAAGTGTGGGGGTGGGCAGGCCAGCGGGCCTCTGGCACTGCCAAGGAGCTTTAGGGTGGGCTGGCGGGCGAGCCGTCGCCACCGCTGGGGAGCTTGGGGGGTGCAAGGTTGCACAGATCGCCTCTTCCAAGGGGCAACCTGTGGCTCCCTGTGCTTTCTTTGGTCCCCACCTTCCTTCTTTCCTCCCTCCCTCCCTTGGTCCCCACTTCCCTTCCTTCCTTCCTCCATCCCTTGGTCGCCACCTTCCTCCCTCCCTCCCTTCCTTCCTCCCTCCCTTGGTCGCCACCTTCCTTCCTTCCTCCCCACCTCCCTTCCTCCCTCCCTCCCTTGGTCCCCACCTTCCTTCCTTCCTCTCTTGGTTTCCACCTCCTTCCCTCCCTCCCTTGGTCCCCGCCTTCCTTCCTGCGGGTGAAGTTGCAAGGGGTCTGTGGGTGGGGCTTGCAGTGGGGTGGCAGGGTCGGGGAGCAACCCGCCCCTGACACATTCTCAGCCACCAAATCTGGCCCTCCTTACAAAAAGTTTGGGCACCCCTGCCCTAGAAGTTTCCTGAGGAGGCAAGTTGAAGCTCTCATTTTTCTGGGTATTTTTCCTGGTGATGTTTCAACAGAGCATGGAATTCACTACTTCTCTGCAGCTAGATTGTTGTTCTTCATTCAGGTTACCTGTAGCATTATGTGTAATGACTGCATTACTGGCAGGCCAAAAACTGGCAGGGATATATTCTATGATACCCTCCAGTGACCAATTCTGATGGTTCATAAATAAATATTTATGAAAAGACAAAGTGGGAAAACACTTCACCTGGCACTTAGGAATGATAAGAGAATGGAGTAACACCAGAAAAAAAATCTTGTCAGAATGTCCTGAAATGTCTTTTGAAGTAACATTTCAAAGTACCAGGAAAATAATATTTGTTAGGAGTCTAAAAGCAACTTTACCATCACCCCCTGCTATTTCGCGGTTCAGGTACTGCGGTCCCACTATATCGCGGGATCGCAGTACCTGTGCCTTGGGGCCGCTGCCCTCGCCCCTCTGAGAAGCCTCGGAGCCGCGCGGGGGGGGGGGCGGGGGGCGATTGCATCGCCCCATGCCACCCCCGGGCCCCTCCGAGAAGCCTTTGATCCGTGCGGGTGGGGCCCGATTGCATCGCCCTGCGCCGCCCCCCAGGCCCCTCCGAGAAGCCTCAGAGCCACACAGGGGCAGTGGTGGGCGATCGCATCGCCCCGCACCGCCCCCGGGCCCCTCCGAGAAGCCTCAGAGCTGTGCGGGGGGCAGCAGGGAGCGATCGCATCGCCCCGTGCTGCCCTTCAGGCCTCACCCGACCCGCTTCCGCATATTGCGTATTTTCAAGCATCGCGGGTCAGGTGGGTCCCTAACCCCCGCAATAGGTGGGGGGGGTTACTGTATCCCTGTGTGTTCATCACCTTTTGTGACTTTCTGACTACTTGTTACATTGTTTATTACCCAAACATAACTAGTAACAATATTAATTGTAACTAGTTACTCCCAAATGGTGAGATTAGGCCTTCATTAGGACTTCATTATCCACTGGGGATCGGTTCCAGGTCTTCCCACTATGAAAACTATGGATAAGAGAGAACACCAAAAATACCCAAAACTTATATTTTTTGACAGTAGCTTGCTTTACCGATGCTGTTTTGTGATGATAGCTTGCTTTACAGCTGCTGAATTATTTATTTAATTTTTCCCCTGCCAGCTGTGAATAACGGAATCAGTGGCTAACGAATCAGTGGATACGATATGGGGGTCCTACTGTACTGTGATTTGTTGCTTGAAATAAATGAAATAGCTGTGGTGCTTGTCAGAGCCTAATAAAGCAAGAAATTAATTGTTAGAGTTATATTCCAAGGCCCAAAAATCTAATGCAGTTGTATTCATAGTTTTAAATTTTTTTAAAAAAAATACCTTTACTATTTTTAAGCTGGTACTGAAGCAACTATTTTTGTTACTTTAAATCCACTTGTATGTACAAGTGCTGCAAGTTACTAGTTCTTGCTAAAAACACGCATTCTCATTGTGCTTATTTCAACGACACTAACAAAAAAAATGAAGCAGCGATATTAATACTGAAGTAGTTTAGTGAGACCATCCTCACATATGCAACAACAATTAAAATTATTATCACAAATCGAATAGAATAGAATAACACTTTATTGTCATACTACAACAAAATTTAAAAGTGCCATCCAGTCTGCACATGATTTACCCACAATATAAAATATAAAAAGATGAAGGTTTCCATTGTTCAGTTACAGGTGTAGTAGAACATAAAATAAAAGCTTCAATAATAAACGCTTATTTAAATATGTTAGAAGTAGAAAACCTGCCAGAGAACCAGTGGGCCCTCTGGATGGTGAGGGAGGAAAAGGGGAGGTTAAGGAGGACTTGGAAATTGCAGAGAAATTAAATGAGTTCTTTGCATCTGTCTTCACGACAGAAGACCTTGAGCAGATTCCGCTGCCTGAACAGCCCCTCTTGACTAAAGAATTAAATCAAATACAGGTTAAAAGAGAGAATGTTTTAGGACTAATTGATAAATTGAAGATTAACAAGTCACCGGGCCCAGATGGCATCCACCCAAGGGTTATTAGGGAACTGAGAAATGAAATTGCAGATCTCTTAACAGTAATATGCAACTTGTCTCTTAAAATGGCCACAGTGCCAGGGGACTGGAGGACAGCAGATGTCACACCAAATTTTTAAAAAGGAAGGAGGGGGGACCCGGGAAACTACAGGCCGGTTAGCCTTACATCTGTCCCAGGGAAGATGGTGGAAAGCCTCATCCAAGAGAAAATCTTAAAACACATAGAAGAACAAACCTTGCTGAGAGAAAATCAGCATGGCTTCTGCAAGGGTAAGTCTTGCCTGACAAATCTTTTAGAATTTTTTGAAAAGGTCAACAGGCACGTAGATTTGGGTGAACTGGTGGATATAGTCTATCTGGATTTTCAAAAGGCTTTTGACACAGTCCCTCACCAAAGGCTGCTGAGAAAATTGCACAGTCAGGGGATAAGAGGGCAGGTTCTCTTATGGATTGAGAACTGGTTGAGAACCAGGAAACAAAGAGTAGGTGTCAATGGGAAATTTTCACAATGGAGAGAGGTGAAAAGCGGTGTGCCCCAGGGATCTGTCCTGGGACCGGTGCTTTTCAATCTGTTCATAAATGACCTGCAGACAGGGATAAGCAGTGAGGTGGCCAAGTTTGCAGATGACACAAAACTTTTCCGTGTGGCAAAAACCAGAGAAGATTGTGAAGAGCTCCAGAAGGATCTCTCCAAACTGGGGGAATGGGCTACGAAATGGCAAATGCGTTTTAATGTAGCCAAATGTAAAGTAATGCATATTGGGGCAAAAAAATCAAAACTTTATCTACCAACTCATGGGCTCTGAGTTATCCGTGACAGATCAGGAAAGAGATCTTGGTGTGTTGGTGGACAGCTCCATGAAGGTGTCTACCCAATGTGTGGCAGTGGTGAAGAAGGCCAATTCCATGCTAGGGATTATCAAAAAGGGGATTGAAAATAAAACAGCCAACATTATAATGCCATTATACAAAACAATAGTAAGGCCGCACCTGGAGTATTGTGTACGATTCTGGTCACCGCATCTCAAGAAAGACATAGTGGAACTGGAAAAGGTGCAGAAGAGAGCGACTAAAATGATTACTGGGCTGGGGCACCTCCCTTATGAGGAAAGGCTAAAATATTTGGGGCTCTTTAGTCTGGAAAAAAGGCGCCTGAGAGGGGATGTGATTGAGATGTACAAAATAATGCAGGGCATGAGTAAAGTGGATAGAGGGAAGGTCTTCTCCCTCTCACAAAATACCAGAACTAGGGGACATGCACTCAAATTGAGGGCTGGGAGAGTAAGAACAGACAAAAGAAAATATTTTTTCACCCAGCGCGTTGTTAGTCTATGGAACTCCCTGCCACAGAATGTGGTGATGGCATCTGGCCTGGATGCCTTCAAAAAGGGATTTGACAGATTCCTGGAGGAAAAGTCCATCACAGGTTACAAACCATGATGGAGATGTGTAATTCCCCATGCTTAAAACCAGGGTACTTCAAGGGCCAGATGCAGGGGAGTGCTATCAGGAGACAGATATCTAGTCTCACACGCTCCCAAATGCATCTGGAGGGGCCACTGTGAGATACAGGAAACTGGACTAGATGGGCCTTTGGCCTGATCCAGCATGGCTCTTCTTATGTTCTTAACATAGTTATACTTCCCCATAGGAATAAAAAGAATGAATTTGAAGTAACTATCAGTTACCCAAATATCCAACTTCTAAGCTCTGGGTTATCCTTTGCCTGCTTGCGTCTATTCTATGAATTCATTGTCAGACCTGAGAAATAGTGCAAAAGGGAGATCTTGCTTCTTTGAAAGCATTGGTTATGAAACAGATAAAAATGAACCTTTCTGTTCGCTACCCTCAAGTATTCAATTTTTTGCAAGACACATGAATATGTAGGGTTTTTTCTGCTCAATTCTGTATGATTTTAAGCTGAAATGGGTGTAGAATAATCAAAGCCTGTACTGTACCTTTGTTTCTTTGGATACAGGGATTTTCTTCCAGATAGACAGTGGGTTGGAAATAAAGTATTTTCTTTGCACTTGTTCCTACCAGAATAGGCCATATTAGATACTGCTGTTTTAACCTCGTATAGGATTCTTTTTATAAGTTGCCACCAAGGTCTCTTGTGCCCACTTGTGTTCAGTTCCATGAAACTAATGCAGTACTTTGGAGATGTTGTAGATTTGTAGAGTCAGAAGGGACCATAATGGTAATTTAGTCCAGCCTTCTTTCAGTGCACAAAACATACAGTAGGACCCCAGTATCCGCTGGGGATTGGTTCCAAGCCTTCCCGTGGATAATGAAAACCGTGGATAAGACAGAACACCAAAATGTTCCCCAAAACTGCTGTTTTGTGATAGTAACTTGCTTAACAGCTGCTGTTTTGCAACAGTAGGTTGCTTTACAGCTGCTCTTTGTGACGGTGGCTTGCTTTACAGCTGCTCTTTGTGACAGTAGCTTGCTTTACAGCTGCTGAATTATGTATTTATTTTTCCTATGTCAGCCGTGGATAATTGAATCAGTGGATAATGATTAAGTGGATACGGGGGTCCTATTGTATTGTAATACTACAGCCTCCTTGGTAGGTGACCATTCACATCAAGGATGAAGGAAACTCCACCATCATCTGAGGTGGAGTTTCCACCTCAAATGATGGTGAGGCATCATTTTGATGTCAAGAAGTTTCCCCTAAGGTTTATTGGACACTTCTTTTATTGTAATTTGAGTTTGCTGGTTTGATTCATACCATCTGATGGAATGGCAGGAGAGTGGGGGAGAGTGCTCATCACTGAGACAATAGCTCAAATATTTGACAGCTAGATCCCCTTTAACATTTAATCTGGCCCAAAGAGTTGTGGCTAGATTGTCGACCACAGCCATCTGCAGAGTGCATATGTCTCTCTTGTTGCAATGGTTTCACCGGCTACCATCTGTTTCTGGGAATGTTGCAAAATGTTTGTGTTTGTTTGATTTATTATAAATCCCTATATAGTTTAGATCTGGGCTATCTTCCCTTGTGGTCCTACCAAGTTCTGTGATCTTCAAAGGAGGGCTTTCTCTCAACCCTCCAAACTCACAGGCACATTGGGTAGGAGAGAAGGCCCTTTCAGCCCAGGCTCTGAAATCCTTCTAAGGGAGACCAGACTGGCCTCCTTTGCTTCATCTTTCCACCAGTGGCAAAGACCCTTTCATTCTGGCAGGCTTTCAGTGGTTGACCGGCTATTTAAAGGAAAGGCCTTTAATAGACGTTCACTATGCTTCTTTATTGACATTTTAAATTCTCTTTAATTCAATAGTGTTTCAGTACTATAGTTAGTTTAATTGCATTTTAACGTGATAACCTTTTGTATGTTTATCTGTATTAGTTTTAATCTTGTTGGATGCCTCCTCTTGTTGCAGTCTGGAGAAAAAGACAGGCTTTAGAGCAAATAACTAAATAAATAGGGCTCAAGGCAAAGGTATTGCCAGCTCTTTCAACCTTTCCTCAGACAGTTTTGTTCCAGGCCAGATGCCATCGTTGTGTGCTTCCCTCCAAATAGGTCCTGCTTTATCCGCATCTTCCTTTAATTACATTGCCAGAATTGAACAAGCCTGGTCATGTCTGAGTGGCCAACTGAATATCTTGTGGTCTGTATGCTGTATTACTGCTGACGCAACATAGGTTTTCACTTCTCCTTTCGCTGCAACACTGCAGTGCTGATTCGTGATTAACGTGTTGTTTGTTACAGCTGCAATACCAGCAATGGGCAAAAAAACCATTTCCAGGGAATTTTCACCACTGATTTTTGCTGATTATGGCTGCTGGAAATTGAAGTCGGGATGACATTCACTTCCCACTCACCTACCCAACTATTTTTGAGGTCAAAGGCAGCGGCACATCTCCCCTCTTCAGTTTTCAAAAAGAATAGGTAGGAAATTAGACTTGTCTTCAAATTCTTTTGGTAGTCTGTTGACCTCACCCTGAAAATTTATTTCGTTGAGAGTAATAGGGTGTATTCTGCAAAACCTTCCTTTTTGCTCTTAATTTCTTTTTGCCAGATCCATCTCACTTTCCCTTATGTGCAAAGAACAAGGCTAACTTGGTGTGAGTCAGTGTTACTTTCTTTGTCTCACCAGTTATAATTTCTTTCTTTGTGAAATGGGCTTACCATTTCTTCAGGCTTCTCTTAGAGCAGTATTTACCAACCTGGGGGTCATGACCCACAAGAGGGTTGCAAACTATAGTAGTACCTCATAAGATGAATGCCCCTTTATACGAAAAACTTGTAAGACAAATGAAATTTTGGGTAATAGGAAAACCTCGTAAGATGAATTTTTCCTATGGAATGCCTTGCAAGATGAATTCAATGCATTCCTATGGGAACCGAGTTAAACCGCGTTTCATAGGAAGAATTTTTCATAAAATGAATTGACCCATAGAACAAATTAAGTTCATCTTAAGAGGCATCACTGTATATACTGGAGTGGGGTGGGTCACTTTCTATGTGTTTTAGCCCTAGTTTAACCATTTCTTCCTTGACTTTCAAAGGAAGAAGTTAAAGTCAGCATTTATGTGTATAGATGTTAAAGTCAGCATTTATGTGTATATATGAGAAATCAGACCCTTTTGGGGGGGAGAGAGGAGGGAAGTATGAAGCCTCCACTTTCTGAGGAGGGATGGTTTTACCTATTTATGTAAAATGCTTCTTTTATGCAAATGTGGTGGGGGGGTTTGAAGATTATTTGGTATTATAGAAGGGAATAATCACTGCCCAGAGTTCCATGGGAAAGTTGGGTAGTCTAGAAAAATAAATAAATAAATAAATAAATAAATAAATAAATAAATAAATAAATAAATAAGGTTGGGAACCAGCGCTCTAGAGCTTTGGCTGCTGGTTGATTTCCATGGGCATCTCCTACCGATAGTGATAACCACTAAAACACAAAATGACTTTTTGTGCAGTTATTCAAAGGTCCATCTTGTCTCACATGATCCTGTTTGAGCACTTTTATCTTCAGGAGCCTTCTCCTTTAGGTCCTGTGCTTCCCAAAGTTAAGTCAATGCTGGCAGAGTAAAGACTAGTGGTATTTTGCACCTGAAATACCCTCCCAAGGAAAATTCACCTCCTGGTGTCCTTGAGTTATTCAGCAAAGATCATTATTTATTAATTCAAGCATGTGCTTCCCAGCATGTAATCTAGGTTGTCATCAACTGACATTGATTTTATCCATCTGGTTGCAGTGCTGTACTTAAATACTGTATATACTCGAATATAAGCCTAGTTTTCAGCCCTAATTTTGGACTGAAAAAAGGGGCCCTCGACTTTTAGCCACTGAGGCAAGTGCTTGGGTCGGTGGCTAAAAGTCATTTTAAACATTGTGTGCCCTTCTCATGACCCCCATCTTCATCACAGGGGAGCAGCATGTAATGTTTAAAATTACTTTTAGCCACTGACCCAAGCACTTGCATCAGTGGCTAAAAGTCATTTTAAACATCACACACCACTCCCCCAGCTCACAAAGGAGGAGCTGCCAGGCCCTGCTGCATTTCCCACCCTAGACTTATACTCGAGTCAATAAGTTCCCCCAGTTTTGGGGGGTTAAATTAGGGGCCTCGACTTATACTCGGGTCGACTTACACTCAAGTATATACGGTATTTGCTTGCTTGCCACTGGTGACTCAGAAATCCAGGTGTGTGAGTGTGTAAAATTCAGGGGTGAGGCAGCTGACAAAAGAAGTGTTTTGAAGGTGGTGGTGGGGGGATATTTTGTTTCTCCTTTGGGAGCCTGTGCAGCTCTTGTACTGGCTGTGGACACAAAGAAGACCCTTCTTCCGTGATCAGCATGAAATGCACTGGGATAGCAAAGGATGAACAATTGCCCCTTAAATGAGCTTGCAGAAGAGAAACAAAGAAGTCTGTGCTCCCTTTATCCAACCCACTGTATTTCTGAGACATTGGTGGTGGTGGTGGTGATTTTGTAGGCTAGTGACTTGAAGGCTTAACCACAAGTTAGTTTAATTGCATTGATATTCTGTGCTTAGCAGAGCTATATATTATTCTGCTCTATGTTTAATAAATTTGTGCAGCAGTCCTGGATTATATGTTTTATAAAGTATTTTGTTGTAATTCATCCAGCAGTATAAAGCGGTTTACAGTGGTACCTCGTATAACGGAAGGTTTGTATAGCGAAAAATCCGTACAACGGAAAAAAAATCCGCCCCCCTCCTCCCCCGCCCACCACCTGCGGCGCTCGGGAAGAGGAGGGGGGCGGATTTTTTTTTTCAGGATTTTTCGCTAAACAAACCCCCGGGGGGGGAAGAGGACGCGGGGGAGGGTGGGCAGGGGAGGGAGTCCACCACCGCCGCCGCCGCCGGTGCACTCTCCCGCCTGGCGGAAGAGGCGAGCCGGGGGTGGGGAAGAGGACGCGGGAAAGGTGGGCAGGGGAGGGAGTCCGCCGCCGCCGCCGCCGCCGGTGCACTCTCCCGCCTGGCGGAAGAGGCAAGCTGGCGGTGGGGAAGAGGACGCGGGGGAAGGTGGGCAGGGGAAGGAGGCCACCGCCGCCGCCGCCGGAGAGAGAGAGAGAGAGAGAGAGAAACAAGGGGGCAGACGGAGCTGCTTCTGACGGGGTGGGGGTGGAGGATGGCGGGCTCTCCCTCCGCTCCCTTTCCCGGTGCCGCTGCTGGGTGGCTGGATTGCCCCGTCGGAAGCCACCGCCACCGCCGCCGGCCCTCGCGCGTCCCCTTTCCCGGGGCCTTGCCCACGCCACAGGCTGCAGCCTGGGCAGCAGGGAGAACAACGGCAGCCCCAGCCGCCCCCTCCTGGCCCGGAAGAGCCCAGCCCGGGCGAACGGATTCGGGTGAGTGGCTGCTGCTGCCGCCGCCGAAGGCAGACTCCTTAGGGGTGTGTAAGGGGGCGAGTGCGCGTGTGTGCGTGTCTGTGTGCGTGTGCGCGCGTATGTAGCCAGAGGGGTTGGGGTGCCGCCTCCGCCGCATGGACCACTTCCCGGGCGCCACCGCCAGCAGGAGGGGGGGTTGGAGAGGGCGGGAGCGCCGGCAAGTCGTCCGTGCAGCGGCGGCGGCACCCCACCCCCTCCGGCTACATACGCGTGCACACGCGCACACACACACACACTCGCCCCCTTACACACTCCTAAGGAGTCTGCCTTCGGCGGCGGCAGCAGCAGCCGCTCACCCAAATCCGTTCGCCCGGGCTGGGCTCTTCCGCGCGGGGCGAGAGCGACGACCAGAGCAGCAGGGCGACTGGCCTCCCTCTGTCCTCCTCCTCCTCCTCCTCCTTGGAGCTGAAGCGGCTGTCCTTCCGCCTCGGCCACAGCCCCGCCGTCTGCGCCTCTGGGGCTCTGGCAAGAGGTGAGGGGGGGAATTCCCGGTGCGGTCCCCCAAGCCCCCCCTGCCCCAGGCCAAGCAGGGCACCCCACTCCTTCCCCCCATGGCCGCGGCCACCTCCGCCCGACCACCTGCGGCTGCCAGGGGAAAGAGGGAAGGAGGGAGGGGAGAGGAGGGACGGCAGGCATGGAGGGGGGGTGAGCCACGGAGGGGCACCCTTACCTGGGACCTGCACGGGGTTCACCGCCCCCCGTCGCCCAAAAAAACCGCCCCCCGTCGCCCAAAAAAAACCCCATAGGAATGCATTGAAACGGATTAAATCCAGTTTCAATGCATTCCTATGGGAAATTACAATTCGTACAACGTAAAACTTGTATAACGTAATTTAATTCGGAACGAATTAATTACGTTATACAAGGTACCACTGTATTTCATCATCCTACATATTGTGTTAATGAGAATTAAAGAGTGTAGCAGTGAAACACTGAAACAGTTGAAAAGAATCATAGAACAATTGGATTAGTAGGGACCTATAAATCCATTGAGTGCAACCCCATGGTCAGTGAAGTACAGTATATCTGACAGATGGTTGTCTAATTTTGCTTTGAATGTCTCCAGCACTGGAGTGCTTTCCATCATTCAAGGTACTTGGTTCTATTGTTATACTGGTCTAACAGGACACTTTCCTTCTGTTCAGCTGAACTGAATCTGGCTTCTTGTCACTTGAGCCCATTATTTTGTATCCTGCACTCTGGGATGAGTGGGAGCAGATCCTGCTCCTCCTATGTATGACAGTCTTTGAAATATTTGAAAAGTGTTATCATATCTCCCCTCAGTCTTCTTTTCTCAAGGCTAAACATGCCCTTCAGTCTTTCCTTATAGGGCAGTGGTTCCCAACCTTCCTAATGCCACAGCCCTTTAATACAGTTCGTCATATTGTGGGACCCCTTGCCCTGCTTGGAAGAGCCCACGAGCCCCCTTTAGCAGGCCACTGCTGCAGGTGCCATAGAGAACTTCCCTCAACAGGCACCCTCAGCCAATCGCAGCCTCCGGTGCCATTGACTGACATCCCCTCCAACCTATCAAGCTGTAACTTACTCTTCCCCCCTCCCCCTCCTCCTCCAGACCCAAGCTATTTGTGCCTTTTTCTTCACTGGCTCATGGTGACCCCTGTGAAATGGTCATTCGACCCTCAAAGGGGTCCCAACCCCCAGGTTGGGAACCACTGTTATAGGGCTTACTTTCGTGTTCCCTGATTACCCTTGTTGCCCTGAACTTGTTCCAGTTTGAATGCTTCTTAAACTGCAGTGTCCAGAACTAGACACAGCAATGAAGGTGAGATCCAATCAGTACAGAATAGAAGGAACTAGTACTCCACAGGATGTTGAGACTATACTTCTGTGAATGCAGCCTAAAATATCATTGCCCTTAATGTTGCCACATTGCACTGTTGGCTCATATACAGCTTATAGTCTACAAAAATTCCAAGATCCTTCTTGGACCAGACGGCATCCATCCATGACTTCTAAAGGAAATTAAAGATGAAATTGCTGAGATCCTAGCCAAAATATATAATCCTTCCCTCAAATCAGGTGTTGTGCCTGATGACTTGAAGGTAGCGAATGTAACACCAATCTTCAAAAAAAGGATCCAGGGGTGATTCAGGAAATTTCTGACTGGTCAGTTTGACATGTGTCCCAGGTAAAGTGATGGAAACCATTCTAAAAGATAAAGTTAATAGGCATAGAAAAGAAGGTGCTGCTGAAGGAGAGCCAACATGGCTTCTGCGAGGGCAAATCATGCCTCACTAATCAGTTGGAATTCTTTGAGAGTATCAACACGCATGTGGATGAAGGAGATCCAGTTGACATTGTTTATCTAGACTTTCAGAAGGCTTTTGACCAAGTCCCACACCAAAGTTTCTTGAATACTCTCCAGTCATGGAATGAAGGGACAGGTCTTGTCCTGGATCAGCAACTGGCTAAGGGACAGGAAACAGAGGGTAGCACTAAATGACACTTCTCCAAGTAGAGGGAGGTAAAGAGTGGAGGCCCCCAAGGTTCAGTACTGGAACCCTTGTTTTTCAACCTCTTCATAAATGATCTAGGAGTAAATAGCAAAGTAGCCAGATTTGCTGATGACACTATATTATACAGGGTAGTAAAAACTGAGAAGAACTGTGAGAAGCTCTAGAGGGATCTCTTGACACTGGGGGAGTGGGCAAACCAGTGGCAAATGAGCTTCAACATTAGTAAGTGCAGAGTGACGCACGTTGGGGCAAAAACACCCAATTACATTTATTAGCTGATGGAATCAGAACTCTGTGCAACAAACCAGGAAAGGGATCTTGGTGTCCTGGTGGACAGCTCAATGAAGGTGTCAACCCAGTGTGCTGAAGCAGTGAAAAAAGCAAACTTGTAGGGATCATTAGGAAGGGAATAGAAAATAAGTCAGCAAGTGTCATTTTGCCTCTTTATAAATCGATGGTGTGGCCCCATCTGGAATATTGTGTACAGTTCTGGTCACCATACCTCCAGAAGGATATTATGCAAATGGAAAAAATGCAGAGGAGGGCAACCAGAATGATTAGGGTATTGGAACACCTTCCTTACCACTTGAGGCTGCAACAGCTCTTCACTCTTGAACAAAATGCCTAAGAGGAGAACTGATTGAAGTTTATAAAATCACACACGGTGAGGACAAAATAGATAAGGAAAAAATGTTTTCCATATCACACAGAACTAGAACTAGGGGGGTACTCCATGAAGCTTTTGGGTGCTAGATCTCAAACAAATAAGAGAAAGTACTCACTGTTCTGTGGAACTCCCTGCCAGAAGTAGTCAGCCTTGACAGCTTTAAGAAAGGATTGGACAAGTTCATGGAGAACAAGGGTATCAATGGCTATCATTATGGATGCCTAAGAACAACCTCCAGGTTGCAGAGATAGTCAGGATATCTCTCAATGCCATTTGTAAGGAATCGTAAGCAGGTGAAGACATCTGCTTGGGAATACCCTGAAGCAAATGGTGAGCCACTGTGTGAGACAGAATGCTGGACTGGATGGGCTGTGGCCTGTTCCAGCATGGCTGTTCTTGTGTAGAATTACTGAGCCAGCAGTCTTGCATTCTTGTGTGTATTTGGAGTTTACCCCACATTTTAAGTGTAGAACTCTTCATTTATCCCTATTAAATGTAATTCTGTGGTCTTTAACCCAGTGCTCAAAACTATTAAGATATTTCTGAATCCCAGGTATTAGTTATTCCACCCAAATTTGATAAGCATTCCCTGCATCTCTTCAGGGAAATCCACATATGTTTCCCACACTCCTTGTATTTGCATATAGACACCAGAGACTGTATGGTATGTGGCATGCTTTACTTGGTATCTTTTAATAAAGACTATTACTGACTATTAGAACTGCTCAGTCTGTTCCTCTGTGCATAAATAAGCCTTGTGTCTCCTTCACCTCTCCAATTCAGTTGAAAGCCCTCCTGGTGAAGCTCTTCATGCTGTGGCCAAATACATTCTTCCTAACCCCGGTGGGGTACAATCTACTAGTTGCTTGCAGTCCAGTTTCTTCACCTCCATTTTTCAGCCTAAGTGACACAGACCTGTATGCCAAACATTTACCAAAAGGATTTGTGGAACTGTGGAATATATTTAAATATATAGGAGGAAATGGTGAAGGTTGATCTGGAGGAACAGTCTACTTCAGGGGTGCCCAAACTTTTTGCAAGGAGGGCCAGATTAGGTGACGTAAAAATGTGTAGGGACCGACCATTCAGCCTGAAGGGGGGGGAGAGAAAGGGTGTGGGCCCACACACAACTATAACAGCCACAAATGCTCCAGTTTTGAGGCACCCAAGGGCCCAGCGGCTGTTGCATGGCCCAGGAATCAGCCCGTGTGCACCCAAGATGCACCGCTGCTCGCTATGCTGCCCTCTCTTGCAAGGAGGTGGGGAGGACAGTGCAGCAATGGAGCCGGGGGTAGGAAGGCAGGGCAGGTGGCTGGGGGGGGGGTCAGAGGGAGGCTGGAATGGTAGGCAAACCATAAAACTGCAAGCTGATGTCTCTAGACGGCATGGGGAGGGGCTGACCGGCGGGGATGAGTGGCAGGGAAAGCCAGCAGGGAGAAGAGGTTGCAGGCCACTCAAAATTTTAAAATGGGCCATGTTTGGCACCTGGGCCGGACTTTGGACATGCCTGGTCTACTTGGTTGTTGGTTGCTGCATTGCTTTTGTTTGCTTAAGCCTATTTTTCTATTAGTCCTTTATAGTGGTAATATGGTTTGTTTGTTGGTTTGTTTATTTTCTTTTAATTTTTTTTAGCCCGCAATTATTCATGTAAAGCCCCAAGGGGGCTTACAATATTGAAAGACAATATTCAAAGTTGAAAACAATGAGTATGCAACAGTGGTTATTAACATTATTAAAAGAGAATATTTCAAGCTAACTATAATGAGTAAAAAGGCATCTTACATAATTCAGAGGGAATATTAAAGCTAAGAACAATAAGTAAATAAATATTTAAAAGAAAGATGGAAAAATATCATTCATTGCTGCTTTTGTGGAATTAAATGGCCCCATTTCCTCCTAACTCAGAGAAATTACCTCCAGTACCAAAACAACTTACAACACTTCTTACAAACTGTAACAACACCGTTTTTAAAATTTGTATGCCGAGAGATCTACATTA
This sequence comes from Phrynocephalus versicolor, assembly GCA_023846285.1. NCBI lineage: Eukaryota > Metazoa > Chordata > Lepidosauria > Squamata > Agamidae > Phrynocephalus > Phrynocephalus versicolor. The sequence goes on from JAHTLZ010000015.1 coordinate 20,698,815, forward strand.
TTGTCATGTTCAGCAGAGGTAGCCAATTTTAAAGTGCAACCAACTGCAGCTGAATGTCCATCTGCTGTTGATAACTGATGGTACTACAATGAAAAGAGGGACAAGGTTGTAACGATTGTGAGTGATTGGATCAAGAATCTGGTCGTCCCAGTACTTGTTTACCAGGACTAGCAGAAGTGAAATACATTGGCAAACTCTCCCAAGCAGATCCTATGCAACAGTTTCTGTGGATCCACAGAGCTCCCTTTTGAAGATTTGTGTGTGTGTGTTCATTTATAAACATGCATCTCTTCCAAGATCAAGAACTGGAGATGGTGTGTGTGTGTGTGTGTGTGTGTGTGTGTGTGTGTGTGTGTGTGTGTTGTGTATATCCAGTGTTGTGCAAGTACTACACAGTTTGCCATGAGGACTAATGTATGGCATGCATATTGGCGATTATTGATCATACATGGTACACATTGGAAGAAATTGGGATGATGCTTGTGCAAAGTACAGATGCCTTAATATTAATGATGGTAATTTGGAAAAGGTAGGCATGTTAGCAATAATTCACCCGTAAAGTTAAGAGTTCCAGGTAAACTTCGAAGAAAACAAAACAAAAGACAAAAAAAAACACATGGCACTAACCATTATGTTTTAATGATCAAGTCCACTTCTTCAGACATATGACAACAGAATGAAATGTTGAATGAAATGGATCAATGGTCACAAATCTAACATCAGAAACCACAGCACACAACAACCAACCTCAAGACATGTCAATCTACCAGGACACTCCATGGAAGATTTGAAGGTCACCATCTTCAAACAGAATCATTACAAGCCAAGAGTACAGGGGGAAACAGCAGACATAAAATTCATATGCATGAAGGATTTAAAAAAGCCTTTGACTTACTTTGAATCCTGTACAAATGGATTGAGTATAAGTCAGAGTTTCTTAAATCATTACCAAATGTAATACTTCTGTTATTTTCTTAAAGAATACCAAGCCCATCTTTCACCACAAGACTCTAAAGTAAAAACTAGTGTTTTTATGTGTATACAACTATATTTTGTCTAAAATTTGTAAACTAAAAATTGAGGTTCCTCTTATACATGGAAGTTTTTAATAACAAGTAAAATATACTGAATAGAGATGGGCACGACTTAGCGAAATTTTCGTTTCCGTTTTCGTTACATAACGAAACGAAAAATGGTTCAAAATGGAATGAAAAGGGAAACGAAATGACTAATTTTGAGCCGTTTTTCATTTTTCGTTGCTGGAAAAGCACTTAATGGAGCTAAATGGGAAGAAATTAAAAAAATTCGTTTTCGTTACGTAACGAAACGAAAACGAAAAATTTTGAAAATTAGCTCACGAAAACGGAAACGAAACGAAACGGACCCCTAGATGAAAACGGAAACGAAAACGAAAAAATTTTCTGAGTCGTGCCCATCTCTAATACTGAATACCACAGGGCAATTTAATGGGACACAGTATGACTAGAAAATTGCAGAACATGTAGAAGTCGTTGGGAGGTTGAAAGCGAGAATGACAGCCACTCTATGGAGGGCACTGTCATAACTTTCTGCACATATTCAGGAAGAAGTCAGACACATCAACAATAAACCCCTTGGCAAATGCACATGGAATGTGACAATAAATAGAATGAGGCTAGGCACTCACCTTCTAAATGTGATAATAAATTGGTATTCTGTTAATACCTGAGCTAATATATTATTCCTTAAAATAACCATTTTTCCAAATTGAAACCAAGCAGAATTAGTCTTCTAAATCTGACGGGTGTCTGGTTCTGAAAAGTTGCAGATAGAATATGAATCTTGTGTAACCTCTTAAAATAGAAACCGAATAATAAATACAGCTGTTTGCAGTTCTTCATTTATTTAATAAGGAATCAAAGTATTGTTTGTTTGTTTGTTTGTTTGTTTATAGAATATTTTTACCCCACCTTTCTCCTTGAAAAAGGACCCAAGGTAGCTTGCAGTAATGAGGGGCTATATACAGTCCAATATACTTAAAACATATTCAAGTAATTGAGGGGAGGGAATTGAGGGACAACTTACAGCAGGGGTCCTCAAAGTTTTCAAACAGTGGGCCGATCCAGCAACCCCCAGATACCATTGGGGCTGGACCGCAGTCCAAAAAAAAGGCCAACGTGGAAAAAAGGGGGGCAGGTGGGGGGATTGGGGCACCTTGCCATGGCTCTCCCACTTTGAACTGCCCCACTAGCCAGTGTGCCAATCATCTGGGTGGTGGGTGGAGGGAGTAGGGGAAGTGACATAGCCCACCACTTTGGACTGCCTTAGCAATAGAAGCAGCTGCGGTGGCTGGCTTGCTCATGAAGCAAGGGGTAGGTGAGGGGGTCTGCAATTGGTCCCGGGGGCAGATTCAGGACCCTGGGGGGCCGCATCCGGTTGAGGACCCCTGACTTACAGCATTAAAAGACAAAATTACATTAAAGCTACAAGAGAACGAAGCAGTTAAAAAGTGAAAAATTCCATGAAAAGTTATGTGTGAGGGAAACTAACAATTGAAAACCTAGTGTCAATGAAATCACAAAATATATAAACACAATGTCTATGTGATCATGTATGGTAGATTCATATAAAGGTTAAATAATAGGTAGTCCATCATTTAAGCTTGCCTGAAGAGAAAGGTCTTTGCCTGTTTCTGGAAAGACATCATAGATGGTGCAGTCCTCACCTCTGGTGGGAGGGAGTTCCAGAGTCTGGGTGCAGTTGCTGAGAAGGCCCTTTCACCTGTGAGAATGGAATGGAATTTATTGTCATTGTATAAATACAATGAGATTAAAAGTGCCATCCAGTCAGCTCATTCACACTCCCCAGTATAAAAATCCAAGACATAAAATCTACCATTTAAGAACAGGTGGAATGAAGAGAAAGACTTCTCCTGATGACCTTAACACCCGAGTCCGTTCATACTGTGAGATTTGATCTTTGAGATAGCTAGGACCCAGGTCGTACAGTGCTTTGCAGGTTAAGGTCATCACTTTGAATTGTGCCCGATTTGATAGCCACTGGAGTTGTTTTCAAAGGGGTGTAATGTGATGTCTGTATCCCGCCCCATTCAGCAATCTGGTTGCTGCATTTTGGACCCATTCAAGTTTCCTGAGACTTCTCATCGGTAGTCCCACATAGAACACATTACAGTACTCTAACCAGGATAGCACTAGGGCATGTGCCACAATGGCCAGAGCAGGTTTCTCAAGAAACGGGCATAACTGGCGTACTAGTTTTAATTTTGCAAATGCACTGCTGGCCACAGCTGTGACCTGGGCATCTAGGCTCAAGGATGAGTACAAGAGCACCCCCAAACTGCGAACCTCTTTTTTTAATTGGAAGGAAACCTCATCCAGAACAGGATGCATCCCTATCCCTTGTTATCCCTTTTGACTGATTAGAAGCATCTCTGTCTTATCTGGATTTAGTTTCACTTTGCTCATTCTCACATCCAGTTTATTACTGCAGCTAAACACTCATGTAAAGTTGAGATCGTAGCACCTTCAGAATCTGAAAAGTGATGAGAGGTAGATCTGGGTGCCATCAGCATACTAGTAGCATTTAACCCCAAAAGTCCTGATAATCTCCCCCAGTGGTTTCATATAAATGTTAAATAACATAGGAGATAAAACAGAGCCCTGGGGGATTCCACAGGTCAGCAGCTGTGGTGTCAATGTGTTCTTATCTGCAGGAATGCTTGGAATATTTTTTGAATAAAATAATTGTTGCAGAACAGCTGTAAGGACAGGAGAGGTATAGAGATTTTTTCCCCAAATAAATGCCCCGGGTTCTTTCAGTTTTACTACTTTACTGTTCAAGAGTCAAAGCCATAAAAATGAATGAAAGTGTTTATATGTGTATTTGTCACAAGGTTTATGTTCTTCTAATAGCTTTTGCCATTACCTATGTTAACTTAATAAATGCACACTTGGGAAACTGTCATTAATTTTTATTTTGCAGTCTTGGATCCTACCAAAGGGGTTACCTGACACTTGGAAATTTTCTGAATATATAGTGTAGTGAAATACATATAATTTTTTTAAACAAACTCTCAGTTAAGGCATAGGAAATGACCTCAATGAAGCTCTCCTTGTGAGTTCCCCCATGTGGTGTGAAATTCTCTCAAGGTTCTTGCATGCTCTTTCATTGACCATATCAGTTCTATTTATGCATTACACTACATCAGCCAGTCCCCCTGGGTTTCTAGGTTGGAGATTCTAAGTCACCTTTTTTTGTTTAATTCTTGGGGGATGATCGGCAGGGGGATGCCATACACCCCAGGTGGTGTTATTTCTAAGGCTGGCCCTAAGTCCTGGAGTTGGATTGTGTATGGCAGCTTCCCGCTCTGTGACTTTTGGGTCTGTGGTAGACAGACTGGAGGATTCTGGGTTTCCCAGGGTTTCCCTGTTTTTACCTGTAGCGCTGTGAGCGGAAGCATTGTAGATGGTGTTGGTGTGGGCAGTGACAGCGCTGGAGAGCAGGGCCTTGTTTCCAGTCTCTCTAGGTCCCTGAGTAGAGGTGCTGATAGTTGTACAGCTGTTCGTGGGCTCACCCATGTTAACATGAGAAGATCAATGCCACACACATTCCATTCCAGCACTTTTTGCCTTGTGCTGTTGATAAATGTTTGGTGGACTCTAACCTTTCCCCTTGGACTGTGCCATAGTAACCTTACAAAAATAAATGGCTAAGGACATTAACCATTCAGGACATTTCAATATTACCTTAATTCATGACTGTAGGTATGGGAGCTGATCCCAATATTTCACTGAAATAATATAAGTACTGTGTGCCTTGTGTTACTGTGAAACTCAGTTGTCTCCTTTCAGACTATTAGGTTTCAAAACCAGGCCAGACATTTCCCACAAAGAAACATGAAATGTTCTTTTTTAAGTGGTCTCCCACCTTTAAATTTATCAAAGTTCTTGACTATTCATTTCAGAGGAGCACCCATGTATTTTAAATGTGAGGATTCCATGTTCCCCATTATAGTTGGGGAAATGTTATATTTCTTTTAGAGCTGCTGACTATGATTTGTTTGAATGCTCTGGAATGCCAAAAGTTTCCATCTGATGAAAAGGTGAGGGAGCTCCCTCATTGTTGGTCACCCAATTCCTTATCCTTGCCATTTTCAAATCAATGTGAATTAGAGGTTGTTGGATTCCCCACCGCACCCCATATGTATCACTTATATAAGCTTATATGGTATTTTAATTGGTGATGCCCATTTTGAGATCTTTAAAAGTTATTTGCAAAACCATTCAATTTTTTTAAAAAAAATATTTGCCTGCATCCTTAGAGACCCTTTGTGTGAATAATACATCTGAAAAGAGACCTTTGCAGAAATCCCCTTCTGCCTTACAGGTACAGAAACATAGCTAGGAATACTCCTATTCTCTCCTCCTCTGCTGGAGGAGAGAATAGGAGGCCATTGCTGTCACTTGTGGTTAGATTTCAAACCTTGAAATAACAACAGTGAATTCGGTAATTCAGATGAACAATACTGTGTGTTGAATTTAATAGCATGTATGTTTTCTTAATTTTTAATGGGTTTGATTTCCAATGAAGCCAGAGTAATCTTGAGCAGGTTTTTAGATTATGTTGCCTATAGGTTAAGAAAAATGATATCACAAGGACAAGAAGTAGGATTGAAGTGTGAATTATTCCGAACATTTGTAGGAACAGCAAGGTGATGACTCCGCCCTGCAAAATGTATGTACAGTGGACCCTTGTATAACAAACGGTTTGTACAACATAAAATTTGTACAACATAAAAAATTCCGGAGATAGGGGAAATTTGCTTAACAGAATCGTCTATGGGGCGAATCTGTACAACATAAAAATGGGATCACTTTGTTTTCAATGCATTCCTATGGGAAATTTGTATAAAGGAAAATTTGCTTAACATAATTTCATTTGGAACAAATTAATTCCTTTATACAAGGTACCACTGTATGTATGTATGTATGTATGTATGTATGTATGTATGTATGTATGT
>JAHTLZ010000015.1:20704843-20749843 GCA_023846285.1 Phrynocephalus versicolor
ATGTATGTATGTATGTATGTATGTATGTATGTATGTATGTATGTATGGCCAATTCTTCTAGAAATTCCAAGATTTCTTTCATGTACCAGTCCATTCAGAGCTACTCTTATCACTTGATGGAAGATCTGGGAACTTCTTAATAACAGGAATGTTTGGTTTGGACTTAGTGGATGCAAATTGTATTAAACTCTGTGTTGAAATGTGATCCCACTGGCAAAACAGTTTAACAATAGTAATTTAGTGTGTTAAAGGAGGAGATGTTTGTACAAACTAGTTTGATGCCAATGGCAGTACTGTATATGAAATTATATTATTTCTTAATTGCTTTTGCTAGAGGCTTTGAAATAGCATCAACAACAAAATAATACAGCATAATAATTACATTAACTATTATGCATTCAGACACCCGAATGCCTGCTCTTTAGCATAATACACTATTATTCAAATAAAGTATCTAACAATTTCACTGATGGTTCCCCTAAAGATATCTCCATTAGCCTCTGCAAACTGAGACCTGGTTACAGATGCAGCCAAGGCAAAGCATGATCTTTGTACAATTGTTCTTTCCAGAACTCGACATTCAGTCACAACACTATGTATAATACAGTATTTGGATACGGAGAAGCAATGAATTTCTCATCCTTGTCCCATTTTATAAATTGTTTGCTAGCTCCTCATTGATAAGCATCACTTTCTTGAGAGCTTTGTGAACTGCAAAGAATCCAGGGAACACGAGGTCTTTCATTAGCATTTCAAAAGCAAAACAGTGATACATTCACTCTGCCCAGAATGGAATGGATAGTAAGGTCATCAAGTCTGAAGGAAGCTAACTGAAATCTCCAGGACTTTGTTATTATGGATCTGTTGGAATCACTACAGGATGAGGTAATACTAAGGCCTTGTCACCAATGTTCCTTCTAATTTTCAGTCCTGCTGGGTGGGCCTCTGCCTCCCTGCGTGTGTGATTCTGCCATCCACACCCACACACCTGGAACCAAAGGGGCTGGAAATGCTCACTGTGGTTGGGCAGAGGGACACTGTGCAGAAGTGGAGCCATAGCCCTATGCGCTCTTGCAGCCGGGTACCTTGGGGGACACCTTGCTATGCACTTTCTATTCCCAGCTAGGGGCCGTTCGCTTAGCACAAATGTGTTTACATGTGTGTTATTTTACTTAGGAGCAGTGTAAGGTCAGGAGAAACTCATTGTATGAACTGAGGTAGGCCCAAATCCATCACTGCAACTCATGCTTACATTTTGTCATCTGCCTTGCCAGCTGTCATAAAAATATTAACCAAATGTGCCTGTTATGTGCTCACGTGTGTTTTAAAATTGCCATGTAATTAGCCAGGTTTTCTTTGGATTCCAGGCCCATTTTCCTGGCTGATCCTTGTGCTAGCTTGCACAGACAGATGGTTCAGAGGCCATCCCACCTGGCTAATTCATTGCAAAGAAAGCATTGCCTCAGCCCTTTCATGTCTTCACAGAGATGCACCTCTTGAGCTCAAATGTTGATCCTGTAAATATGTTTGTTTGCTTTTGCATGCTTGCTTGTGTGCTCCCTCTCTTCTCAAAATGATCCAAGGCTGGTTTCAGGGTGGGATGTAACTGATGGGGCAGTCCTAATGACTAGTCCCAATTGGAGTAGGTTTGTTAAATTAATAGGATTTTTATCTGCATTTATTTGCTTTACAACACTTCTTTCTTAGTACTTCCTGGAGATTCCCGCTATTCCCTGGTGGTTTCCTAGCCAGCTACTGACCAGGCTAGATCCTGCTTAGCTTCCAAAATCAGATGAGATACGGGAACTCAGGATAATGTAATTTTTGCCAGAGAACTGGCCAAAAATGCCATATGACATTAACAGTGTCACATCACTGCTAATATAATGCTTGTAAAGGCTGTGTTCGTGGTTTTTAGAACTTACTGCTGGTTATTCTGTTAGACTCATTTTCCCCATGAAGTCATTCCTAGTATTAATGATGTTTATGTTGTAGTTCTGCAATCTGGGGTTCCCTCCTAAGTGCCCCATTAAGAATGCCTGTACTAACAATTGGAAAAGAGGTCTAAATGTCAGGTGTGAAGGAATATTAGCAGTATTATTTTAGAAACTTCCATTTCTACCACCTGTCAACTTCTCCAAGAGTGAAAGGGAAAGTATAAAATCCAACAGCTTAACTTTGCTTTCACTCCCAAGGAAGGAGCTGCACGTTGAATCTTGCAACCTAGTCTGCCTCACTTTGCCAAGTAGGCATAGAGATTTATTATGTATGAATGAGTTGGCTGCATCTCTTTTTGACCATCCCTTATATTTAAGCTATAACAGAAGCAGTTTTACCATTCCTTTCTTCTGGGGATATCCCAGGACTCGACATCCTGCCCAAAGCTACACAGATTGCCTCTTCTCTTGGAAAATACATCTTGATTTTCATTTGAGACTCCAGAAATACTGTAAATTCTTTATGAAAATGTGCCTTTATAAAAGTAAATACAAACTCCAGTTTCTCCCCCCTTTTCCTTTCTAATCTTAATTTCTGATCTACTTTCTTCATTTTCAACCACTTTTGCACTGTGGCTCAGCACAGCTTGGTAATTAACATCAAAGAGGTCATATGAAAACAATAGTATGCATAAACTGCAGCAGATCTTAATTTATAGATATATACAGATGTATAAAATCAGTCTGTTTTAGCTGAAGGCTAAAATGGAACAGTACCACTATAATGAAAACATTTATTAAAAAATCAACTTTCAATAAGCAGCTAAAGTTTCATTTTAACACGGTAAGCATTGTGCATCATATGCTTAACAATGGGAATTCTATTTGCTGAAACTAGAAGCGTGCAGTTGTAAACTATATAATATACAGTTGATGGAATAAAAATATTAATGAAGGAATTGATTTGAACCTGCAGCTTTTTTGGAATCTTGCTGTGTTTGTACAATTTACTATAAGCTCCTTGTAAGATACATAGCCTAATAAACAGATGTAGTCAAAGTAGTTTAAAGTATATAATTGAGAATAATCAATCTCCTTACTGAAGGGAGGTTGTTTTGTGTTTGAAGATTTTCATAAGCATACTATTGTTAAGTCATATAATCAATTGCACTAAATTGATAATATTTGAGAGAGAAAGGGGGAGAGAGACACACAGAGAGAGACACACCCAGAGAGAGAATGAGAGGGAAAGAGAGAGAGAGGGGTGTTTTGCGGAATACTGTAGCAGTCTTACTGACAGCTCAATATATGGATACCATAAACTCTCAAAACGCAAGAGCACCTTGATCTGTAATTTAACCTTATGTTTTTATCATTGTTAGAAAGATTATACAATTACTGTTTAATATTGATTGTATCTGTAATATATTTCTTTGCATTGGAAGCCTGAATAAAGTATAGTTGTTTGCACAATCAATAGAATATTAAGGCCTTCCTTCCTTCCTTCCTTCCTTCCTTCCTTCCTTCCTTTCAAAATAGATTAACTAAAGAAGGGGTTCCTTTGCATCCTTAATTAGATATATATTGCCACTGCTGAGCCAATACTTGTAAACTAAAGATAGGAACCATTATGTAATAATGCACATTTATGCATATTCATATTTATGACAAAATTCTGCTGCATTAGTCAGTTTATCCATATGAAGAAGAATCACAAAGAGGCTATTGAAGAAGGTTATATGGCAACTAGAAATGGGCATGAACCAGTTTATCCCCATTCATCAAGGGGGAAGCCCAGGTGCTGGTGCTGGTGCCCTCCCCCACCTCCTTAGCTTCAAATATCCACTCCTCTGGCCCAGTTTGTTACAGTAATCCCCTGTTTATTGTGGGGGTTAGGGACCCAACCTGACCCATGATAAAGGGAAATCTGTGTTATGCAGATGCTTGGTCGTGTTGGGACTGGGGAGCCAATTTGGGGGCTCCTATGTTACCTGAGGCTTGGTGCAGCCCCGAATGGGCCTGCGATGGGCTTCCCAGGCCTGTGGGAGGCCCCAGAAATGGTTTCTGGTGATCCAGAAGTCACATTTCCGGTTTTCCGGAAATGACTTGCGCTTCATTGGGAACCACTTCTGGGGCCTCTGGCATGCCTGGGAAGCCCGTTGGAGGCCCACTCGGGGCAGCACCAGTAAGTAAGTAAGTACAGGAGGCCTCAGTCGGGCCCAGGCAGCTTACCCCAGCCTTTCATATACTGCGGTCCCACGATCTACCAGGACCACAGTATATGAACTACAAAATGGCAGAGAACCACTGTAATTCCATGAAATATTATTGTCTCAAAATAATCACTGCATTTGATTCTGATCTAATTTGTTCATTTTGTCTAGAGTGTACAGTGATCCACCGCCTATTGCAGGGGTTAGGGACCTGACCTGACCCACGATAATTGAAAATCCGTGATATGTGGATACAGGTCGCGTCAGGCCTGGGGGGGTCTTAGCTGGGGGCTCTTGTACTTTCCCCCAGCCTGGCCCTACCCCAAACAGGCCTGTGAGAACCTTCCCGGGCCTTCTGGAGACCCCAAAAGGGCCTCCCTGCGAACCAGAAGTGACTTCCAGTAAACTGGAAATCATTTCTGAGGCCTCCGACAGTCCTAGAAAGGCTCTTGGAGGCCTCAGAAATGATTTTCAGCGATCCGGAAGTCACTTCTGGTTCACAGGGAGGCCCTTTTGGGGCCTCCAGAAAGCCCAGGAAGGCCCTCACAGGCCTGCGCGGGGCAAGCTCCAGTCCTGGAGTAAGTATGGGAGGCTTGAAACAGGACTTTCCCCCCTTTCCCTAGCAGGCCTTTTTTCATATACTGCAATCCCGCAATATAGTGGGACCGCAGTATATGAACCGCGAAAGGGCAGGGGACCACTGTATTAAATATTAACAGAACTACAACATGTTGGATACTAAATGCTCTTTCGTAGTGGTCACTAAAATTCTTAAACATACTATATAGTTACAGCTTATACATTTATTGAGGTCAAAATGAATATATAATGTATATAGTATTATATAGATGTATCTGAAAGGTTTTAATTTTCAATGTATAACTTGCATATTTCTTCTTTCTTTTCAGATATATCTCTTTATAGTGATGAAAAAAGCTCACATGGAGTAAAAGGAATAACAAGGAAATATCACAGCACTTACTAGTCACAAAAGAAAAATCATAGGAATATTTTACATTGTCTGGATCCCTGGGCATTTAAAGCCAAACCCCGGAGTTTTATTTTCTGCTCAATAAATAGACTTTGGTATCTGTGATTACCTGCATAATCTGCAAGAAACCAATATGGCCTGGATGAGATTTGCTTTTTGGGTTGCCCATTTGTTGTTGGCATCGTTCATAAATTCATTTAGTGCATTTTCCATACAGAGTAATGAATGCCCACAATTATGTGTCTGTGAGATAAGGCCATGGTTTACGCCTCAGTCAACTTACAGAGAAGCTACAACAGTTGACTGCAATGATCTGCGCTTAACAAAAATCCCCAGTAACCTTTCCAGTGATACTCAAGTTCTTCTCTTACAAAGCAACAACATTGCCAGGACAACCGATGAGCTGCAACAGCTTTTCAATTTAACGGAGCTGGATTTTTCACAGAATAATTTTACAAGTATAAAAGATGTGGGGCTGTTGAATCTTACTCAACTCACTACTTTACACCTAGAGGAGAATCAGATCACAGAGATGACAGATTACTGCCTACAGGATTTGTGCAATCTTCAGGAACTTTACATAAACCATAACCAAATCAGTACCATTTCTGCAAATGCATTCTCAGGCCTGAAGAATCTTTTAAGACTCCATCTTAACTCCAACAAACTAAAAGTTATTGATAGTCGCTGGTTTGATTCTACACCCAACTTGGAAATTTTGATGATTGGCGAAAATCCTGTGATTGGAATATTAGATATGAACTTCAAGCCACTCTCAAATTTAAGAAGTCTGGTTCTGGCTGGGATGTATCTGACTGATATTCCTGGAAATGCTCTGGTAGGCTTGGATAGTCTTGAAAGTCTCTCATTTTATGATAACAGGTTGGTCAAAGTTCCTCAGCTAGCCCTTGAGAAAGTTCCAAATTTGAAATTTTTGGATCTTAACAAAAACCCAATCCATAAAATTCAAGAAGGAGACTTCAAGAACATGCTTCGGCTGAAAGAACTGGGAATCAATAATATGGGAGAACTGGTCTCTGTTGACAGGTATGCACTTGACAATCTTCCTGAACTTACCAAGCTTGAAGCAACAAACAACCCAAAGTTGTCTTACATTCATCGGTTAGCATTTCGGAATGTTCCTGCTCTGGAAAGTCTGATGCTTAACAATAATGCCTTGAATGCAGTCTACCAAAAAACAGTGGAATCCCTGCCAAATTTGCGTGAAATTAGTATTCACAGTAATCCCCTCAGGTGTGACTGTGTCATCCACTGGATAAACTCAAACAAGACCAATATCCGTTTCATGGAGCCCTTATCAATGTTCTGTGCTATGCCACCAGAATATAGAGGACAGCAAGTGAAGGAGGTTTTAATACAAGATTCTAGTGAGCAATGTCTTCCAATGATTTCTCATGATGCCTTTCCAAATCATCTAAATCTGGACATTGGCATGACTGTTTTCTTGGATTGTCGAGCTATGGCAGAGCCAGAGCCTGAGATCTATTGGGTATCTCCCCTTGGGAATAAAATAACAACTGAAACCCTTTCAGACAAATATAAACTTAGTAGCGAAGGGACTCTGGAAATATCAAACATTCAGACTGAAGATTCAGGAAGGTACACATGTGTCGCTCAAAACATAGAAGGTGCTGATACACGAGTAGCTACGATAAGAGTGAATGGAACCCTTCTGGATGGTACTCAGGTGCTGAAAATATATGTCAAGCAAGCAGAATCTCATTCGATCCTGGTTTCTTGGAAGGTTAATTCAAACGTTATGACCTCCAATTTGAAGTGGTCATCAGCAACCATGAAGATTGACAACCCCCACATTACCTATACTGCTAGGGTTCCTGTTGATGTGCATGAATACAATCTCACACACCTGCAGCCCTCCACTGATTATGAAGTCTGTCTCACTGTATCAAACATCCATCAGCAAACTCAGAAGTCCTGTGTTAATGTAACCACAAAAAATGCAGCCTTTGCTCTTGACATCACTGACCAAGAGACAAGCACAGCCCTGGCTGCAGTCATGGGATCCATGTTTGCGGTTATTAGTCTTGCCTCTGTTTCTGTCTACGTTGCTAAGAGGTTTAAGAGAAAAAACTATCACCATTCCTTGAAAAAGTATATGCAAAAGACCTCATCTATCCCCCTGAATGAACTGTATCCTCCACTTATTAATCTCTGGGAAGGTGACAGTGAAAAAGACAAAGAGGGCTCTACGGAAACCAAGCCAACTCAAGTGGACACATCCAGAAGCTATTACATGTGGTAACTCAGATGATATTTTGCTTCTGGTAGTAAGGAGCACAAAGACTTTTTTGCTTTATTCTGCAAAAGTGACAAGTTGAAGACTTTTGTATTTTTTAACTTTGCTAGTTTTGTGGCAGAGTGGTGAGGACAGGTGGATATTTCAAGGGTTTTTTTTTTTTAGTATAGCATATCGCAATTGGTTCGACACACACAAAGGGCAGCTTCACCTAGCTTCCAGTTATACTTCCTTTTTTTAAAGCTGTGGTTACTTTAACAGTGCTGTTCTAATTCTGAAAAAGTAATAATGAAAGGCTGGGATTGCCCTTTGAGTTACAAGGCATATGACCCCTTTCTTCTGAAGCCATCCACAGAAATTAAAGTGTCCCGCAGAAATCTAATTTTACCAACTTGAGAATACATTAAACCAGCTTTGTCACAAGCTGGTCAAAGGACTCTTTAACAAGATAAGATGACAAGGTTTAGTTGGCTGCACTGTAATGTTGTATCAACTGATTTGAATGTTTCTGACTATGAACAATTGATTTTTGTTCCTTTTATAATAGTTGAAGAAACGTAGGTAAAGCTAACAAAGCAATTAAAGTATGTACCCCTTTTCAATGTAACAAGCTAAATGTCAATTGTTCTTTTATTATATTTAGTAGAAACTTTTAAAGAACACTTAGATCCCCCCTCCCTGTAATCCACCAACACCTGGCATAGAATGAGGACAGAAGTATAATAAATTATAGTTTTTGTTCTGTTTGAGGTTTTTTTTAGAAGAGTTGCAATAATGTATCTTTTTAGTTGCATCACCAGCTTTAATGGGTGATTATGTTTTGACATAAAATATATACAGTCTTATATAAAATCTTGAGTCTGTGTCAAATTAGATTTCATTTGAATCATATAAATTTCTGCCTCTGATAAAGTTTGAGTTGTATTCATAACAGATGTAAAAAATAACCCTTTTATGGCAGCTCATTAGAAGTGGGCGTGTAGGAGAAATAAGGAGAAAGCATTCAAGTGCATGAGCATCTGATATGTTAGATTTACAGCAACTAGCTCCCCCCTTTTTTTCTTGCTTTCTGTAGCATGGAAATCACACTACTTATTGAATAAATGCCAGCTATCAGTCACATAAGGGGCGAAGCAAACCTTGTTTAAGGCTGTCATCCTCACTACACATGCAAAGGAATAAACTCAAAGAACGTAATTCTGAATAAATGGGTTTATAGCTCTGCTGCGTGGCAGATGCAAAATTTATATATTTCTATATGAAACAGAATAAATAGTAATTATTTCTACTTGTATACAATGGTGAGACAAATTGTATTTTCAAAAGAAAACTGACTTATGCATATATGTGCATTAGACATTGCATGAATCAGAAAAATTGTGATTTGTTTTGATTTTTGATTCATTGAGGTTGATAAATGAAGAGTAATGAGTTTATTTTATGAATCGCCAAATTGATTTGTCAATTCATTATTTCATTTAAAACCCTATAAAATGCCCCAAGGTACCTAGATACACTATATGAATTAACAGTACTCCCCAAGGCACTTAGAAATACCAAAATTGCAAGGAAGTTTTCCACTACTCTCTTTTGCAAGCTGTGAAAATTTGGTGAAATTTTGATTCAGGATGTCCTATTTCTGTACCCCCAAAGAGCCTCCCCCAGGAACATGCCACCCAGGCACCTAGAGACACCAAAATTGAAGTGAAGCTGCCTTTGACTTACTTCTACAGTCCCTCCAAGTATGGTGATATTTGAGTTTCCCCAAGTCAGTATCCAAAGGGCACTTTCCTGGAGATCCCACATACAAATATGAATCAATGAATTAGCTATATTCTTTATGAATTTTGCAGTTTATTTTTAAATTCATGCCCATCTCTAGTGGGTACATTGAAGAAAAAGCTTAATTGGAATCTTGAGAATGACCTTCCCACCAGGAGTCATTTCTAAAGTAGGTAAGAAAACATATGAGTTACCTGCACTATTGAAGTGACAGGAGATTTTAGGGAACCTAGCACAAAGAACTAAAAGATTAATCCCCACTATACTCAATGTGAACACATGATGCAAGGGCATAACATTATGAACACTGGGTTCTTTGAAGGGTTTCACTAGTTTATCTAAGAGAGGAGAGAAATAAAAGTACAATTTGAGCTTAGCAAGGACCTATTGATTTCAAGTGAAGCAGATTGCAATGCCAATTCAGCTATGATGAAAGCGCATCTTTAAATTGCATAACTTGTGATAAAATCTTAGTTCCAAACCTCCAGAATGTGCAGGATCAAAGGGTGTATATAAGAACATGAGAAGAGCCATGCTGGATCAGGCCAGAGGCCCATCTAGTCCAGCTTCCTGTATCTCACAGTGGCCCCGCCAAATGCCTCTGGGAGCAGACAAGACTAGATATGTCTTCTGGTACCACTCCCCTGCATCTGGCCCTTGAAGTATCCTGTTTTCAAGTCTGGAGATTACACATCCCCATCATTAACTCATGGGCTCTGAGTTATCCATGACAGATCAGGAAAGAGATCTTGGTGTGTTGGTGGACAGCTCCATGAAGGTGTCTACCCAATGTGTGGCAGCAGTGAAGGCCAATTCCATGCTAGGGATTATCAAAAAGGGGATTGAAAATAAAACAGGCAACATTATAATGCCATTATACAAAACAATAGTAAGGCCCCACCTGGAGTATTGTGTACAATTCTGGTCACCGCATCTCAAGAAAGACATAGTGGAACTGGAAAAGGTGCAGAAGAGAGCCACTAAAATGATTACTGGGCTGGGGCACCTCCCTTATGAGGAAAGGCTAAAACATTTGGGGCTCTTTAGTCAGGAAAAAAGGCGCCTGAGGGGGAATATGATTGAGACGTACAAAATAATGCAGGGCATGAGTAAAGTGGATAGAGGGAAGGTCTTCTCCCTCTCACAAAATACCAGAACTAGGGGACATACACTCAAATTGAGGGCCGGGAGAGTAAGAACAGACAAAAGAAAATATTTTTTCATCCAGCGCGTTGTTAGTCTATGGAACTCCCTGCCACAGGATGTGGTGATGGCATCTGGCTTGGATGCCTTCAAAAGGGGATTGGACAGATTCCTGGAGGAAAAGTCTATCACAGGTTACAAACCATGATGGAGATGTGTAATCTCCAGGCTTAAAACCAGGGTACTTCAAGGGCCAGATGCAGGGGAGTGGTATCAGGAGACAGATATCTAGTCTCATGCGCTCCCAAACACATCTGGTGGGGCCACTGTGAGATACAGGAAGCTGGACTAGATGGGCCTTTGGCCTGATCCAGTATGGCTCTTCTTATGTTCTTATCATGGTTTCTAACCTGTGATGGACTTTTCCTCCATGAATCCGCCTAATCCCCTTTTGAAGGCATCCAGGCCAGATGCCATCACCACACCCTGTGGCAGGGAGTTGTGTGTACAAAACTAGGAGATTTCCATGAAAGAACAAATATCAGCTTAAAACAAGTTTGTGGAATAGACACTGTTAATAGAATGTAGGATTTCTTATGAAAAGCTTTTTAAATTTAAGGTGAATTTGAATAGAATTTTCTTTTGTTATCAGAGTGGTAAAATGGAACTGATGGCTTCATGGGGTAGTGAGTGGTCCAGCACTGGAGGCATTTAAGAGAAAGTTGGACAAGCACCAGGCAGATACCCTTTGATTTGTATTCCTGCCTTGAGCAGGTGGTTGGACTTGATGGCCTTGCAGACCCCTCCCAACTTCATGATCCCATGATTCTAGAAATTACAAGAAAGAATGATGCCAACAAATTTGAGAACCAGTACATACAGTAAATCAAGCCCTGTTTGTGAAATTCAAGCTTTTGCTGTGAAATAGGCTTACAATGGCTGTGCATTAAAACTCAGTTGGCAGTAATGATGGTATAGGTAAGTACTCTGTGTAAGTGTTTGCCACCCTATCACTCTCACATAGTCTCATTGTTTTATAAGCATCGTATTTCATGACATTGCCCTACAGTAGAGATGGGCACGACCAGGAAAAAATTTTTTTCGAGTTGTCGTTTTTCGGGACGGGTCCGTTTCGGCTTGTTTCCGTTTTTCGCGAAATTTTTCAAAAATTTGTCGTTTCGTGGTGTCGTTTTTTCGTCTGTCGTTAGTACTGGTTTAGGGGGGGTAGCGGGCTCCTGGAGGCACCTCTGTGGGGTGAGTGCCTCCTCTGGCCCGCTATGAAGGGAAAGCGGGCTCCTGGAGGCACCTCATGGGTGCCTCCTCTCCTCACCCGCTACAAAATGGCATGCATAGCCAATTGGATATGCATACCAAGTTGAGTGGCAGAGAGGCACCTCTTTTGGGTGCCTCTCTGTAGACCACAGGCCCACTGCTGATATTGCACCTGGGCCGGGCGCTCTGTGGTCCACCAAGAAGGGAAGTGTACTTGCGTGTGTAGTGCAATGTGAGTACACAGGTTTGGCTTAGGGTTAGGGTTAGCGCAGGGGCTAGGCTCAGGGTTACGGGTGAGGTTAGGGTGAGTTGGTGGGGTGCACCTCTGGGTGCCTCTCTGACCCACTAAGAAGGACAGTGTACTGGCGTATGGGTTCGGGTTCGGGCTAGGGTTACTGGGCTTTTTATGCCCAATTGGCACATCCCAGAAGTCTCTGTGGTCAAAACCTGGCCAAGTGGCCATGCAATTGGTGGAATGGCTCCAAAAATTTGCATGGTCCACTCCCATGGCCAGCCCATCATTGCGCAGGTGTAAAAAAAATAAATAAAATAAAATCAATGGAGAGGAGGACAGGAGACATTTTGGTGCAAGAAAAACCCACTGCTACTGTAAAAAATCTGGCAGTTTTAAAATAGCAATTTTCGCATGTTTCTGTGGTGCTTTGGTGTGTTTTTGGACCACAATTTCAAAAAAAAGATTGCGGTCACCCGCCCCATTTTGGATCCCCCGCCCGCACCGCATGGCAGGCGAGTTGGCGAGACGACGAGGATGCCCCCCAGCCCCCACCAGAGCAGCCCAGGACAGGAGGGGGGAAGGCCGGGGACCCCCCCCCGAAACCACCCCTCTGGTAGGTGCACTCTCAGGCAGGCAGCCAGGCATATTTCCGCCTGCTTTTTTGGCTGGGAATTCGGGGTTTTTAAAACTTTTTTTCTGTGCCGCTTGAATGGCGGCGGCGAGGCGGCGACGTTGGTGGGACGACGAGGATGCCCGCCGGCCACCACTCCGCCAGAGCAGCCCAGGAAGGACAGGAGGAGAGGTGGGAAGGCCGGGGACCCCCCTGAAACCACCCCTCTGGTAGGTGCCCTCACTCAGCCAGGCATATTTCCGCCTGCTTTTTTGGCCGGGAATCGGGGGTTTTTTAACTTTTAAAAACTTTTTTTCTGTGCCGCTTGGCATCGCGCGATCGCCGCGATGCCAGGAACGACAATGACAAATCAGACCCAATTATTCGTTCGTCGGTTCGAATTCGAGTTCTGGCGGAGTAATTGTCGTTTCCTTTTCTGTTACGTAACGGAAATGGAAACGGGAATTTCGCTAAGTTGTGCCCATGTCTACCCTACAGTGAATGAAGGAAGGTCTTGGTGACTTTTGGATGAGAAGATACTGGGCAAGTGACCATCTCCAATCTCAACATGCTGGAAACTATATATGTTGTCAGCATATGCTTTCTGAATAGGGCTTTCCTTTTCCTCTCTACATGAAATGTGCTCTAAATAATTAATTTCACAAGTGTTTATAGTTGGTTTTTGGTCTATAAAAAGGCTCTCAAAGTGGTGTTCAATTTTAGAACTCATAGACAGTATTATATAGAAATAAGATAAGTAGATAAGAAAATATATTGAACACAAAGATACTGTTAATTTATATTAAAAATCATTCAGACATCTACACACTTGCATGTCAAAGCCAATATTAATATCAGCCAATGAAATGAATAACAACTAGTGATGTAATTTCTATTGACTTCTAATTTTAAAATTCATGTTTAAGTATTGTTGCTTATTAATTCAACCACTACCCTGGGCGGTTCAAGGTTAGAAATTAGAACCCCACAAGATCCCGCATACAACTGATATTCAAACAGTATGATGATAGAGCATAGTGAAGGATCAGTTGTTCAAAGTAGCTTTGAATAATTCTGTTTTTAGAAATTTCCTGAACATAAGGAAAGAAGGAGCCTGTTGTATATATAAGTTGGTAACGTGTTCCAAGAGACTTGAACTACCACCAAAAAGGCCTGATTTCTTGTCATTGCCTTTTTTGTACCCTGTTGGTGTGGAAACCAACAAGAATCGAGAGGATGAGGTGGAGCAGAGGATTGATTTCTGGGAGAGTAATTCCAACTATTATCGAGGTCCTAAAGTGTTCTGGGATTCATAGAATATAAACCACACTTTGAATTGAGCACAGGCACTCCAACAGGAAGCCAGCAAAGGTGCCAGGGCTGAGGGTATATGAGTGTACTTACTAGTTCTAATAATCTAGCCAACATATTATGTTGAGGTTTCTATACTGGTTTCAAGGATATCCCTTAGCAGAGAACATTAGGTATTCTGAAATTACCAATGCATGAACCACTGTTACTATTTAAAAATGTCATCAGTGTACTGCTGACGCTCAACTCCACATCTCAGTATGACTACTACCAGTTTCACAGTGAAACTGCAAGATGGTGGGCCCATGTGGGATTCAATAGCAGAAGATCCCAAGGGTAGACACAGCACTCCTAAGCTGTACCATCTGGGATCAGCCATCAAGGGAGTATGAACAAAGGAGAACAAAGACCACAATCCCTAAAGTCAATTGCCTCCCCAAGAAGGATACTGTGGTCAACTCTTATCAAAGACTGAAGAAGGATCCTGGAGGACCGACCAACAGGGTTATACTCCCTCTGCCTCCCTTCATCTTGCAGAACAACCAGTGCTGTCTCAGTACCATGCTTTGGCCTAAACCCCAAATGATGACTCCAGTACCTTCCAAGAACTTGTAAAACTGGTCAACTATCTAGAAGCTGAGTCATTGCAACTGGACTTTTTGTTAGATCGAAATCTTTTGCTATTCATCCAAGAATCCTCTTCAGCCTGAAGAAGGTTGGTAGGAGACCTCTAATTTATGCTCCACATTGGATTCACTTCATCCTAGTTTGAATAGGCTCATTAGATGAACAATGGCCAGGGAGGATGTGAAAGTTGCACCTCTGCAGCCTTTCCCACACCTATTAAATATGGGTCATTAGTAATGACATTCCTTGTGGAAGTGTGAAGTGATTCTTTTCCCCAGGGATAAATGGCCAACTACCAATCTCAATCAACTTGCTCGGGAAAGAAAGAATTGAGAAGGGTCAGTAGTTGTGAAAATAATCTACTACAAATTTAATGTTCTTAAGAGCAGACCTTATTCTAATTTCTTTTTAACAAAAGGTCATGTGGCCTTCTTGACAAGAAGCATTTAATATTTTGTAGTTCATTTTTTACCATTGTATCCTTAGCAAATTTTAATAACCAAAATAGGGAACAGATAGTATCATGCAAGTGCTTTGTCTACAAGTTTCAGACCTTGCTAGGTGAATATAATCCAATAAAACCTGATTAGACATTGCACTGAACGTATCAATCTGATCTTCTAGAATGAGTAATGAGTCGAGGCCCTGACAAATGCATTAAATATTCAATCTGGAACCGGCTGCCATTCAGTTGCAATTCTCTTTTCATGTTTCCATCTATCAGAAATCTGTAAAGCTGTGGACATTTTGAAATTGTTTCACCTATTGGTTGCAGGCCACATTAATCAATTTGATGCTGTAGCCTTTTTTGCAGCCATAAGGGAATTACAATATGTGCCAGACATCTCTCTGGTTGCAGCCAGATTGCAATTTGTTGGAACGTTTCCCCATCGGCTCTCCAGCAGACTTCATACTTTCTCTATTGCCTTCAACTCTTCTGCAGAACACAGTCAGGGTTGGGCTGTGCAATGAAGTTGGTGTTTAGGAGTGATTTGTGTCTATTACCAGGATTGCCTCTGAGTACCAGAGGTGAGGCTTGGGCTTCAACAGGAGCACCAACCAGATCAACTGGAAAACCATTAAATATGTTCTGGAAACAATTGGATCCATAAGCCTTCATGGATGCACCATTCTAATAGGTCCACCCACCCCACGGAGGGGCACAGTTATGCATTTTTGGTAACACTTCAGTGCCAAGAACTGGAATCTTAAATTTCATTTAAAAATATAGGTTCCTTGCTCCTGGTCTGGAAATAAGAAGTGAGCAATTTTGAAAAGCTAGCATTTCCTATGGTTCCTTAGTAACAGTTGCTATTCATTTTGATGAGAAGAGACCATTACCTTATTTCTATTTTGCACAAGCGCATATCAGCCAGTTCATGTGTGTACTAACTTGTGCAAAAGAAAAAGATATGCTAGTGCAAATGAAGAAGAAAGGCAACATGCTAGGGAGAGGATTCTTTGGATAAGACCAAAGAATAGTGACCCCATGGTGTTCTGCATCAAAAACAAACACAAAAAACCTTGGGTTGTGGTCGCTGTGTATGGATACTAAAACCAACAGCAATTTTTTTGCAGTTTTTTATTTTAGGACCAACAGAATACAGTACATTTTCCAACATATCAATCCTTATACAATTTCCAAGGTTGTTCACCCTTCTTTTTCCCTCCCCCTCCCACCCCGAGCAAGCAACTAACTGCAATGTCCTCTCATATTATACATTGTCAAAGCCTGATGGAAAAGTCTAGCCTATTTCTCATTCTCAGGTTTTCCTTCCAACCATTTTATAAACTTCTGCCACTCTTTCAAAATTCTAGTTTTCCCTACAGTTTTTCCTTCTTGCATTATTTGTATCCATTCATTTTGTATCCATTCACTTTGAAAAAAATGATATATATAATCTTTCCACTTGTCGTATTTCCTTTTTCCTTCATTCTTCCATCCAGTTATTAGCACCATTATAGCAGCTGCTATTCCATAATACAAAATCTGTTTTATTTCTCTCCAGTTGCTTTCTCCCCACTAATCCTAAAAATATTTTTAACTGAATCGTTTTATTTGTTACTTCTATTAACCAATTTTCTACTTTATTCCAAAAACTGCTTACTTTCTCACACTTCAGATCATATGCTCAAAAGTACCCTTTACCTTCTTACAACGCCAACATTGGGAAGAAATTTTTTTATCTACTCTACTTACTTTCTCCGGAGTATAATACCATGTATGCAATACTTTCAATTGCATTTCCTAAATTGTTTCCATTTTAATCTCTCTTACCCCCTTTATCATGGATTCAATTTTTTCTTTATTTAATCCCAACAGCAATTAAGAACACATAAGATATGCTTAGTTCAGTATTCATGCTTTCCAGCAACTGATACAAGGAAGTATATTGTCTGCAATGCTGGAGATGATGCATGGTCTTCATGATTAATAGCTGTTGTCAGGCTTTATTTACTCTGAATTTGTCTATTTCCCCTTGAAAATACTATGTCTTTATTAACATACATTCTGATTTATTCCAATTTATCTTCAACCCTGTGACCTCTTCAAATACCCTTAAATGTACAGTACCTTAATATTAACTAGAGATTCTATTGGGCTCCTCAATTGTTTATAATGTATCATCTGCAAATAGGTTAACCTTAATCTCTTTAGTATTCCCTTTTTCTTTTATTTTGGTATCATCTCTAATTGCATTTGCTAGTAATTCTATTGCCCAAATCAACAATATTGGGGATACTGGGCTTCCCTGTCTTGTTCCTCAACCAAGCATATTTTTGTTTGTTCCATAATTTACCAAAACTGTAGCTGTATTTTCAAAATATAGCTGCTGTATAATGTTTCTAAAACATATTCCAAACCCCATTCTCTTATTAATAACTTTAAAGCTGTCCAAACCACTGAATCAAAGGCTTTAAAAATGTCCAGTGAAGATATACCTGCTTTTATCTTTCCCTTTTTAGCTATATCAATTATATTAAGTACTCTACAAATTAAATCTCCCATTTATCTGCCTTTTATAAAACCTTTTTGGTCCTTATATACTTATCTATGAATCCATTCAACCTATTAGCTATAATTGCTGTAAAAATTGTGTCTTGGTTAATTAATGAAATTTGTCTATAGGATTCCATATTCATAGGATCTTTATTTAGTTTCATAATTATTACTATCATTGAGTGTTTCCATGACTTTTGGATTTATTCCCCTTTTAATATTTTATTAAATAAATTCTTCATTTTTGGTAAGAGTAAATTCCTAAACATCTTATAAGATTCTGGGCCTAATCCATCTGAACCTAGTACTTTAACTTTATTTAGTTTATTTATAACCTCTACTATTTCTTCCTCAGATATTTCTTGTTCCATTTTTCCCCATATCTTCTCTTTGTATCTTCTTACTTACTGTATATTATTTTGTATATAAGTACTCATTTTTTTCCTATTGGAGCCTTACTCATAGTATATAATTTCTTATAAATTATTGAAATTCTTTTATTTTTATCTCAACCTTGGGTCCCTCGATGTTCTTGCAATGCAACTCCTGGAAACCCTGGCCAGAACGATTAGTGGTGATGGCTTCTGGGATTTGCAAGCCAAGAACACCAGGGATATCCAAGGTTGAGAACCACTGTCTTAGAAGGATACTGTCTGGAACCAATGGTTCATTTATTTCTGCGTTTCAGAGAAGCATAGGGCACCATATCTTATCACCACTGTGTGCCTCTGTTCTCGGATGCCGTTCCAGAAAATTTCAGTTCAGTGTTGGTATTTGCCCCACATTTTCTGCAGCGAAAAGAGATGCAAGGGATTCATTCAGCTTCTCTGTGGTCTTCTTACTCTTCTTTCTGTCCTGGAGTGTCAACACAAGGGGGCTTGCAAAGAAGGCTCAGCAGAGACTATTTTTCTTGAGAACTTTAAGGAAAAACCATCTTCCACAAAAGCTGCTGCTGGCCTTCTATCATTGTGCAATTGAGAGTGTACTTACTTACGGGTTATGTGTGTGGTATGGAAGTTGTACCCACCGGGATAAGACAGTGTTGCACAGAATCATAAGAATTGCAGAGAGTATTGTAGGCTGTTCACTCCCCACCCTAGAACAAATTTATACTACCAGGTGCCACTGTAAAGCATTAGATATATTAAGAGATCCATCACATCCTGGTCATCGCCTCTTCAAGCTGCTGCCATCAGGACGGAGCTATAGTGTACTGAGGGCAAGAACAAACCATCTCAAAAATAGCTTCTTTTTTAGAGCAATATTGGCCTTAAACGGAAATCCTGGACTTTGAAGTCAGCTTATTTTATATGTCATATTTTAGTCATTTTATGTCACATTATGTGTTGTACCTGTTTTTAAATCTATGTGAAATGTTTTAAATGAGTTGAATATAGCAACCCCAAAATTTCGTTGTTCCTGCACGGGCGCAATGACAATAAAGATTCCTATTCCTATTTCCTATTCCTCCTATTGAGCATTCCTTTAACTCTGTTATGATCCAGGAGTAACTGCTCTGATGGCTCATATTCTTTCAGTGTTTCTTGTTTACTATTTATCAGATTAATGATATGCTCTTCAAAGCCCTCTTTCATTTTCTTTCCTGCATCCCTTGTGTTTTCTTTGTAAAAATTCTGTTCTTTTTTGTTCTTCTTATTTGGATAATAGTTAAAAATAAAAAGTAATAAAAGTAGAAACACATTTAAAAGACAAAAACATGAGGGCACCTTAAAGACTACATTTTATATTTTAATGTGAGCTTTCGTGGACAAGTCCACTTCAGTAGACATAAGAGAAAGAGGTTTAAAATGGCAAATATGTACACATGGCATCAGAATACAGTGATTGTGATTGGTTGGTTGGTAAGAAAGTCAGTGGGTGTTTAACATTGTGGTGATAGTGTCTTTGATACAGAATCATGAAGTTAGAAGAGGACAGAGTCCAACTCCCTTCTCAATGCAGGAATAAATCAAAGAACATCTGTCAGATAGCTGACGACATTTCCCTTGAATGCATCACTACCTCTTGAGTTACTTTGGTTGCATTGCCATACTGCTCTAAGAGTTAGGAAGTTTTTCCTAATATGCAACCACAATATGGTTTCCTGTAACTTGAGCCGATTGTTGTACATAAGTATTTGCCATGTTAAATCTCTTTCTCTTACATCTTCCAAAGTGGACTTGTTTATAAAAGCTCACATTAAAAATACGCAAGTTAGTCTTTAAGCTGCCACCATGTTTGTGTCTTTTTGGAAAAGACTCCAATGTGAAGTACAGGAGCACAACGCATCTTTGGATGAACCATGGGCCTTGTAGTCCACAACACAGTAGAATTGCAGCAGTCTTGAGTTAGAGCACAACTCTTTAATGAAGAGAGTCTCAGCAGTCTATTTACATATGGACTACATATGAAACATGGTGCCATATGTTTTGTGTCTTTTGCTTTGTTTTGTTTTTCTTTGATTTTTTGTCTGCAATATATGCAGTATATACAGCTGGGTAACTTAATATCCAATATTCAGTATTCAGTAAATATCCAGCCTTTAAGTAGTGGCACGTCCAACACAGAATATCCAACTTGTAGACCACCAACACATCAACAATATGAACAGTGTACAGCCAAGTTTCCAGAACCTTTTTACATGTACTTCGATATCTAATATATATAGTAACATTAACCAATCACCTTTAATACTTTATACCACCTGACTTGACACATAGAACCATGTATCTTAGTCCTTGCTTTTGTACATGCTGTTATGTGCCTTTTGTCTGCTTCGTTAGTTTATTTATAACCTCTACTATTCCTTAGATATTTCTTGTTCTATTTTCCATATCTTCTCTTTGTATCTTCTTACTTATATTATTTTGTATATAAGTAGTCATTTCTTTCTATGGGAGCCTTACTCATAGCATATAATTTCTTATAAAATTCTTAAAATTATTTTATTTTATCCCTCATTTTATTACATCTGATACCTATTGTGTTTTTAACATTTTTTTACCTGAGTAAGTCTTGCTTAAAGCTTAGAATTTTTATTACTTAATTCAAAATACTCCCTTTTCAGGTATATTAAATTCCTTTGAAAACTTTCTAAATGTATTCCTTCTACTTCCTTTTTTGTGTGTGCCTGTAGCCCGGAGTAGGAACTGGCAAACCACTCCAGTATTCCTGCCAAGAAAACTCCATGGGCATGGAGTCATGAAGATTCGGTCACGACTGTAATGACACCACACACACACACACAACTCCTTCAATAAAATAGCTTTTCTAATTACTTTGTTTTCTTCTAACTCTCTGCTCCTTTTTTCTAACTCTTGCTGTTTCTTTAATTTACATAGTACTTTACATCAGGCCTGACCAACAGATAGACCGGGGGCTACCAGTAGCCCATGAAGGGTTCAAAAGTAGCCCTCCAGCCATCAATAAAATGTGAGGGGATAAGTTCTCCATCTCTACCTTCCCCACACCAAGGACCACCACTGCCCCAGCAAAGCTCTAGGTCTGCCAGCCCACTGTCTCAGCCAAGTGGGGCAGTTCAAGGGCCATGGCACAGTCCCCTGCTCTCCCTACCGGCCAGATGTTCAGCGTGCCACTGTCTCATGACCAATTGAGTTGTTGGTGCAGAGCGGAGAAAGGGGAGTGGAGGGGGGGGACCACAGCTGCCTCACAGAGACTGTGACCTGCCACTCCTCCCGCTGCTGGCTTGGCCCATCCCAGCTGCACAGAGAACATGCGTGAGAGCTATGGGCGGCGGCAGCAGTGGCAGTGAGGGGCCTGGAAGGGAGAAAACAGGAGGAGAAGTAGAGTCAAGTCAAGCCCTGGGCAGGTTGGGAGGGAAAGTGCACCTTTTAAAAAAAGTCTTCCAGCATCCCAGGCAAGCAGAAGGGGTGATCAGCGCAGGCATGCACATGCCTCCTTTGCACCTGGCCACACCGGCTCAAGCAGGTGTAAGGGAAGCATGTGCATGGTCAGCCTTACCATAGGAATGCATTGAAATATGTTCCCTCCAGAAAGGATTGATTGATTTTTAATGTGTTCCTGTGGGGAATCGCTGCTTTACTTAAAATTTTTTTTACTTATGAGCATATGCTCGGAACAGATAAAATTCGCAAGTAGAGGCACTTTCGTCTGGAAAAAGTAGACCTAGGCCTGTTCAAAGTTGGACAGCCGTGCTTTACATAATACTTAGACCACGTGCTACGCTCTTCATGGCATCCCATAACATTCCAGGTTGACCTCCTCCTTTCTCATTGATTTTCCATATCTCTTCTAAATTCTTTTTCATATTCCCAACTACTTCTTTAAATTGGTATCCATTCTCCATCTCTTTGCTTCTCTGTAGTCAGGCTTTATATTAAACTTTTATTTTGCATGATCAGATACTTGTATAATTTCTATATCTATATTGCTTACTCATGAGTAAATCATTTCAAACAAATATATAATCAATCCTGGATAATGTTTTATTCACCACTGAGAAATATGAGAATTTTCTTTCATCTTTTAATATTCTCCATGTGTCCTTCAAATTAGTGTTAGTAATTAATTTATTTAGTATTGTTTGCCCAATTTCATTTCATTTTTTGAAGTTTTGTCTTATCTTTAATGTTATTCATAACCTTATTAAAAGCTCCAGCCATAATAACATAGCCTAAACGAATTTTATTCATCTCTTCTAACACTGTAGTAAAAAAAAAAAAATCCTGGTTCTCATTTTGAGCATATATATTCACCACTGTACATTCTTATGCTCTGAGTCTTCCTTGTAACTTTATATATCTACCTTCTGCGTCTTTTAAAACTAAATTTGTTTTAAACTCACAATTCTTTGATATTAATATGGGCAGTCCTCTAGATTTTGAATTCCCAAATGATTTTTCATAAATATCAATCCATTTACCTCTAAGTTCATTTTCTCTCTTTTTTGATGAGTTTCTTGTAGAAACTATACCAATCCTCTTTTTGATAAGCTTGATCCTTATATGTGTATGAAAACTGGATAACCCCAACTGTAATTTTATTGAATTGTTTCTTAGTATAGTGGTAATCAGTTTCATCTCACGACACCAAGCTATTATCTAGAATCATAGAATCATAGAGTTGGAAGAGGCCTCAAGGGCCATCTAATCCAGCCCCCTGCCATTCAGGAACCCCCATCACAGGGCTCCCGACAGATGGCCATCTAGCCTATGCTTAAAAACCTCCAAAGAAGGAGACTTAACCACCCTCCGTGGCAGCATATTCCATTGCCAAACAGCTCTGTCATGAAATTCTTCCTAATGTTTAAATTGAATCTCTTTTCCTGTAGTTTGAAACCATTTCCCCGTGTCCTAGTCTCTGAAGCCATGGAAAACAAACCAGTCCCTTCTTCAATGTGACATCCTTTCAAATATTTAAACATAGCTATCATATCCCTCTCAGTCTTCTTTTTGTAAGGCTAAACATTCCCAGCTCCCTAAGCCACTCCTCGTAAGACATTTCCTCCAGACCCTCATTCATCCTGGTTGCCCTCCTCTGGACCCGTTCAAGATTGTCAACATCCTTTTTAAATTGAGGTGCACAGAACTGGACACAGTACTCCAGATGAGTTCTGACCAGAGCAGAATAGAGTGGTACAATCACTTCCCTTGATCTAGACACAATGGTTCTGTTGATGCAACCAAGAATTGCATTGGCTTTCTTGGCTGCCGCATCACACTGCTGACTCATGTTCAATTTGTGGTCCACCCAGACTCCCGATCCCTTTCACAGGTACTATTTTCTAGCCAGGTGTCTCCCATTCTATATCTGTGCTATTCATTCTTTTTACCTAGATGCATCACCCTACATTTCCCTCTGTTGAACCCCATTCCATTAGCCTTGGCGCGGGACTCGAATCTGTCAAGGTCCTTTTGGATTTTCATCCTATTCTCTAGGGAATTAGCAACCCCACCCAATTTGGTATCATCTGCAAATTTGATTAGTCTACTCTCAATTTCTTCCTCTAAGTCATTAATAAATATATTAAATAGCACCGGACCCAGAACAGAACCCTGGGGCACCCCACTGGTCACATCTCTCCAAGCTGAAGAGAAGCCATTAATGATCACCTTTGGGGTGTGATCAGTCAACCAATTACAAATCCACCTAACAGTAGCACTATCTATCCCACATTCTACTAACTTCTTTGCAAGTATACTATGGGGAAACCTTATCAAATGCCTTACTGAAATCTAGATAACCAATACCCACATTGTACCCCTCATCCACCAGGCCTGTAATTCTATCAAAGAAAGAGATCAAATTGGTCTGGCATGACTTGTTTTTAAGAAATCCGTGTTGACTTCTCGTAATGACAGCATTGTTAGTTAAATAATTACAGACTGTCTGCTTAATAATTTGCTCTAGGATCTTGCCAGGAATTGAAGTCAAGCTGACTGGGCGGTAAGTATTTGGGTCCTCTTTTTTCCCCTTTTTGAAGATAGGGACAATATTTGCCCTCCTCCAATCTATGGGGACTTCCCCGGTTTTCCAGGACTTCTCAAATATTATTGCTAATATTATTGAGGCTGGTTGGGTCAGACTTCCCAAACCAATTAATCTGTTCCCCTTTGTTGCCTTTTTTCCAACCTCCAGAAGAGATTAATTGATTTTCAGTGCATTCCTATAGGAAACTGCGAAAACTTGTGAAAAAATTGACTTCCAAAAATGCATTCAGAACAGATTAATTTTGTAACGTGAGGTACACCTCTCTCTTTCCCCCCCCCCTCTCTCTCTCTCTGTGGTCACTGTGGTCTATTGACCATTTTCTACATCCTGACCCTCAGTCTTGAAAATACTAACTCTCAACACTTCCTGCTTCCCCTAATTTTATTCTGCAGCACAGCAAGATAGCACAAGGCAGTGAAAGATTTTGGTTAATGACTTATTTATATTTTGTTTTAGATTGTTTCCCTTCCTAATCCTCCAACAACTTCCTTGTTTTGCAATGGCCCTCCCTTGGAAGCCATGACCATTGACAATTATGTCAGTATGATTCAGAATCAAATGCAACCATCTCAGCAGGTGGAATTTTAATTTTAGCCTTCTTTGTCATCTAACTTGCTTCCTTTTCCCCAACACCCAGAAAATGAAAGCTATCTCCCTCAGTAGTGTGTCACCTTTTCTTGTGCAATGCAGTTTGACGCACCAAATGAGGTTAAACCCAATGTAATTTTGTTCATTTATTGAAAAGCCAATTAAAAACCTAAATTATCTTCCTGTCTCCAGAACAAAGGAGCTTTGAAATGTAGGTTTTGAAAATAGTATTTGAATACTAAACAGTATAGCGGCCACAGATGTAGCTTTTGATGCTCGAGACAAATGTACATGTAATACCCTTGAAAGTCACCATGTAGAAGCTACGTGTAAGTTCCAGAGGGCTTGTACTCAAATACTTGCTCTGTCCTACATATTTCTTCCTACTTCTGCTTCTCTAGCCATTCAGCAGAGCAGTGATTGGCATGCAGTGGGGGCAAATTTCATTACTTCTTTGAACATCTATTGATATACAACACCCTTTCCACCCATAGTCTGAAGGCATACTAGCCTCACACTCAGTCTCTATGCTTACCTTTACGTAACTTGACATTCATTTATAATCTTTCTGCACTGTCCACAAGATACTCTTGCATGCCTGAAGAAGTTAATATTAATTCACAAAAGCTCACACTGACTGTTTAATTTTTTTTAATGGCCTCATGAAGGTGTTCCGTCTCCTGAATTTACATTTTTGGCATTACTACCATTCACCAAGTCACACCACACAAAAGAAAATGCCAGAAACAGACTTTATTTTAAAACCAGTCAACCACTTCTCACCCAAACACAAAGCAATTGCAAGGGCTGTTTTTTGACAAGTGTGGATGGCAGTGAGGAGAAGGAGATATCCTTGGTGTTGTCAACATTTAGGCTGCTCATTGCTGTGTAAAGCTTGGCATCCATTTTCTTGCTGGCAATTCAGGTACAATAACGTGCAGCAATATTGGGCAATGTTCTGGCTTTTTAAATCATGGGTATAAAAGCACAATATCCCATTTCATAGACTAGAGCAGTGGTCCTCAACCTGTGGGTCCCCAGATGTTCAAACTCAATCCCGAGAAGACCGAGATGATGTTCTTTGGGAGTTCTCCGTCTGGTAACGGAGGCCCTCTCCCCAGCTTGGGGGGAGTTTCTCTCCAGCTGGTGGATAGGGTTCGGAATATGGGCCTGGTTCTGGATCCGGCACTATCTCTGGATGCCCAGGTGGCTGCCGTGACCCGGACCGTGTTTAATCATCTTCACCAGATTGCCCAGATCTGTCCCTACCTAGACGGCGACTCTCTGAGAACAGTGGTTCAAGCACTGGTGATCTCAAGGTTGGACTATTGCAACGCCCTCTACATGGGGTTGCCCTTGACTCTCCTCCGGCGACTGCAGCGGGTGCAAAATGCGGCAGCCAGACTGATGGTGGGTGCGCGTCGCTATGACCGCATCACCCCAGTCTTGGCTCGACTGCATTGGTTACCTGTTGCAGCCTGGATTAGATTCAAGGTCCTGGTTTTAGTTTATAAAACCCTCCATGGCTTCGGCCCGGACTACCTGGCAGAGCGTATCACCCAGCGATCAACCTTGGCCTGACCAGTTCGGCAGTCGAACTTCCACCAGAAATTGTGCCTTCTTGGTGGCCGCTCCATCATTGTGGAACAGCCTACCCAGCAAAGTGCGCTCTGCAGAGTCCCTGCTGGCCTTCCGCAGAGCGGTGAAGACCATCTTGTTCCGCGAGGCCTTTGGTGACCTAGCCTAATAGTTTTTCAGTTTTTCAGTGTAGGTTTTTTTTTTCTTCCCGCCATCTGTTGTCTATTTGCTCAATTGTTAGATGCCTATGAATGATGTATGTTATTAAAAGAGCGCCTATATGGTCTATATGGCCTTATTTTAATGTTTTAATCTGCTGCATTTTTGTTATGATATGTGCTGAATTGACCAGCTTTGTAAGCCGCCCAGAGTTCCTTTGGCAAGATGGGCGGGGTATAAATAAATAAATAAATAAATGTTCCCAGACTGCAACTCCCAGAAATCCTGGCCAGCTCAGCTAGTGATGAAGACTTCTGGGAGTTGCACTCCAGGAACATCTGGGGACCCACAGGTTGGGAACCACTGGACTAGAGGAGGTTTGAAGAATTGAATGTACTGGCTTTTTAAAACAAGTGTTTAAATATGTGCACACTACATGCAAACTCTGATGGAAACTTCCCTCATGTACAGTTTACCCAGTGCTAGAGGATTCTAGAAATGAGCATATAATCTGTACTGTGATTACTGGGAGAAGGCAGAAGCAAGAGCAGTGTGGATATGGATGTAGTCCATCCCTGCCAAAACATTTTGTTGCTTTGAGCTTAATGAGATGCTAAAGCAAATGTGTGCATAGGTACAAGATATACAATGGAGAACCATACGAACCCTTTAAGCTTATAGGTAAACTAATGTTGCAATACCTAATCTGCAGAATGCAGACTAGAAAATACGTTCTAATTTCCAAACCCTTGAGTTAGGCAAAATGAGAAAGAAAAACTATATTGGACCAAACTCTTTAGGGACATATGTAATTTTTCCAAAAATATGTCCCTTTGTCCCTTATGGGGAGAGTGTTGCTGCTTATAAGGAATGTCAGTGGAAACCAGGTTCAGAATCATCCATACTGTGTGTAACAAAGACAGTGAAGAAAGAGAGGAAAAAATATCTCATTTGAAATGTGTTGCACAAGAGTAGTACAGATACCAGAGACAGTCAGAAAATCAGAAGTGTGCTAAAGAGGAGTTAAGCTTATGGGTTTTAAATTAGTTTTTTAAAAATCATAACCTGAAAACAAATTCTCAAATGTCCCCAAATTTATTATATACCAAGATCAGACTGTCTAATAAATCTGTGTTAAAGTTCATGTTGATCCGAGGTCCTGTTTCAAAGTTATATTTTTTTCTTTGTCCCCCTTTTTAATTGCTTTATAGAATGCTGATTCGTTCAGCGTCTTTTGCTGCACTCTTATGCAGCGATGATTAATCAA
Organism: Phrynocephalus versicolor; assembly: GCA_023846285.1. NCBI lineage: Eukaryota > Metazoa > Chordata > Lepidosauria > Squamata > Agamidae > Phrynocephalus > Phrynocephalus versicolor. The sequence goes on from JAHTLZ010000015.1 coordinate 20,732,307, forward strand.
TTTTACTATAGGTTATTGTATTTAAATATCTAGAGAGATAATGTTTGGGCAATGCAATCTCCTGAAGACCTGTCTGTTTTATTGGGTGTCCACAAACTAATAAGGACACTTTTGCAGCTAGGCCTATAAATCTTGTGCCTTTACCACTAGAGAACATTTCATCAGAACAGGAAAGGTGGACAGGGAGGAATGGAGGATATGTTCAGTATATGGATGAAACTAATTGGAGGTCCAAATTTCCCCACCTGTGATCTGAAGAAAAAATCATGTTTGTGTGTGCTTTCAGTTGATGAATGCACTTCAGATAAGTGGTTTAAGAAGGCATGGCTTGCTGGAAAATGCAATACAACTAGGAAAGGTTGAAAGCAACAGGAAAACAGGAACACCACAGAGAACTGACCCGCTGGATAGCTCTGTGGCTTAGATATCTTGTGGTGGAATCAGAGGTTAGGAGTTCAATTCCCCACTGTGCCTCCTGGACAGGGGCTGGGATTATGATCCACGGGGTCCCTTCCCACTCTGCATTTCAAAGGTTATAGTTACTGTTGTTGGATGTTGACTCCTTCAAGGAAGCCGTATCCCTAAGAGCAGAACAATATGGAGGTCATATGGTTGCCATATGTTAAGTGTGACTTTAAAACAAGTGGTATGATCATGCTTATGTGGATTGAGCCAATTGAAATTTATGGAAAGCGATAAAGCCCCATATATTTGATACCGCTTGTGTGTTCTTAAACACAGCCTTGTCCTCCTTTGCTTCTATTATTACCTCTGCCTCTGATAGATGTTAACAAAGTGCCAGCTGTATTGCAATACAATCTATTCCTGTTTTAGGCATGTAGCTGCAGCCAGAAGAAAAGCATTCATGGCCCTTGGATTCAGCAATTCAATTTTAAACCTTTATTTCTTTGATGGGCTTCATTTTCTATGTTTACTACACACCCTAGGCTACTGTTCAAGCTTTTTACCAACACATACCTATGTGAACGCTTTGCACAAATTGTATTATGGAACATCCCTCTGTATGCTTACACACAATCAGCTCTAATGACAGAAGTTGACTTTTTGGTAGCACGAAGAATAAGCCAGGAAAGAAAGCCTATTCAGCATTATCAGAGGCAATTCTTTGGTCTGAGTGCATCAGTTGTATCTCTGTCAATCATATCTCGGTGCACTGATTTCATGTTCCATGACTGAATGCATCCAGAACTAAACATACCATGTATCTTTTCTACAACATCAGCACCTGCACAGTTGTAAAAAGTGTTGCCAAACTGCAGCCGCTTGCAGTAGACTATTTTTAAGGAAACCAGGAAGCCCCAAAACTGCATTCTTTTCCATAGGCTGGCCCCATTTAAAGGGGTAGGACACTATAATTCTCAATGGGATCTGGAAATCGAACAATTGGACTTGAATGCTTGTGAGAGTGAATAATCACACCTAGAGTACCTTAATGCAAAAAAAAAAAAAGGACCCTGATGCTTCAGTTACACCCTCCAAACTACATGCCACAACTATATGCATAGAGAAGCTACTATCCAACATTTCAGGGAAACCAGGCTGTTGTTCATTTCTGTACTTTGAAAGCTACCAGCAGAACATCTCGTTTAGGATCTAGAAAACCTGCATGGATAAATGGCAGGCCATACATGGCAATTAGCCTATGTTTGCCAAATCTTAACAGTTTCAGTTTGGGAGGGGGTTTGTAACATTTGGGTCATATTATAGCTTTTCTGAAGAGAATGGGAACAATCCTAATTATCCAAACCATAAAATGGAACTCTAAAATTGTTTTAAATGAATTTTGCATCCCTTTCTGTATACTGGCTTCCTTTAAATTCTTGTCCATGCACCTCAATACTTACCTTGTGAGCTGCTTTTTAAAAATAATAATAATAATGCACTAAAATCTACCATTGACACACTGTTTGCTAGTGCAGATATGCTCAGTGCCTAAAGCCCTGCAAGAAATCCTGGAATCTGCCCACCTCCAAAGGGACAAAAAAAGAGAGAGAAAGAGGGAAATATCTCATCAAAGCCTTGCCTCTTTCTTCCTCTGACAGAAAGAAAATGGTTCACAAGGCATCTCTATTCATAATCCTTTTCAAATATTTTGGGACACCTTTGCAGTCACTCATAACCTGGTTGCTGTGAGTGCGAGCGATAATAGCTGAAGACTGTAGGTAAAATAATCTGTTACCAATTAACTCGGAAGATAAATCTTGGGCGAGAAAATTCCCTTTCTAGGCTTCTTAACCATTCAAAACTAAGGGGAAATGTCATTCCACTATATAGCCAAATAAAATCTGTCTGTTTTTCATATAGCAATGAGCAGGAAATAATTGGATCAGGACTGAACCATTACCCATGGAGGAAGGCCAGGAGTGCTTGAAATAGTAGCTGCCCAGAACCCCACTATTCCATCCACACCATGCCATGGACAGAGGCAGAAAACAATTACTAGTCGCACCAAATAGTATGTGTGTGTCTATGTGTGTGTGTTACTAGCTGGGATGGTTTGAAAGCTATGGTCCAAAAAATAAACAAATAAAACAAACTTTTCCCTTACTGGTCCCTCTACCTCTGCTCCATTCCAGATTTTACTTGAGATGGGTGAAAGATGTAGAAAGGCCCACTGTGTCAGGGAAGGAGGATTTGAAAGTAGGTATCTCCTGATACTGGAGTTATGTATATCACCTTAGAAGCAAGATAAGCTGGTCCAGTAGGGTATATGGCACTCTTCCCCATCTTAAGCCCAGGCTGCACCATGCCAGACAACTCATGCCTTAGGGCTGCCATTTTGTTAGCCAGGGCGAGCAGCACTTTCCTCCCTTCAGCATATCAGGAGGCATCAGCATGAACCCCTCCGCCTGAAAATAAAGGCAAAGGAAAATGTATGTCCTCCACCACCAACAGTGGGGGAAAGGAAAGGGAATAGGGCTGGGAAGTATTGCTATTTATTTTCATCAAAAATTGATTTACCTCCAGATTTTGGTGCCCAATAGATCTGAATGTGTGGAGGGAAAGCCTTATTTGATCTGCCTTAGTTGGATCCCTGCCTGCCTCTTATTCAAAGGGAAAGGCCAGGGCTCTGTGTTCCCCTCTGACTAAACTCCCAGCACCATCGTGTTGTGTATGAGATTGGGATGGGTTGGCAGATTGTAGCTTGTCCATCTTAAGCTTCCCAATAGTTGTACCAATGTACTTAATGGGATGATCCAGGGTCACAGCCAAGGCAGCTTACAATAGTCAAACTTCACCATGTAAAACTGACCATCCATTTCCAATACTGTATATATGTCAGCAACACACACGAGCTATAAATTGCTTTCATTGATTTGGTGATCAAAATGTCTTGAAGCCATCTGATGAATCATTTGGCATTTAGAAAGTATCTGATATTAGTTACAAGGTCTTATTCCATCCCAGCCTTTTTTTTACAGCTCAAACCTTTTCAACTGCCAGCAGTTTTTCTTCCTTTCTATTTTCTTGGAAAGGATTCAATATGGTTGCTATCAGCCATTATTTCTACATAAATACTGCCCACAGAAACAAGGATATGAATGCATATGAAGCATCTGAAGCATTCATTACCACTGCAGTGACCTTTGTATGACCAACATAAAAATATGGTCCCGCTGTCCACAGATAACGTTAAAGTGTTATTACATTAAAGGTCAGTGTGTCAGGGATCCATGCTGTGATTAAAACCTTCTATACTGAAGGTTGTAATTTTATGAAGAACAAACGTTTCAGCCCACAAGAGACAGTAAAAAAATTACAAATTTATTCCCATTTCAGAATGAATATAATTCAGAGAGGAACTAAATTTTACATATTCCCCATTCACACTTGGCTGAACCGCTTTAAACATAGAAGCTTTAAACCTAAAGGTGGTGTAGTATGTCTGCAAATACAACCAAATCACTTTAAATGGGGGTGCAGGAACCAATTTAAAAAAATACCACCCCCAGTGGTCGTTGCAAGAAAAACCGACACAGTGGTCAAAAATGCACAAGGTTAAGGGGGCTCTTCAGAAACAGCAATTTGAAAAGTGGACAGTGATTTTTAAGGTGCTTTGTCTTTAAGGAAAAGGCGTTTCAAATCTAAAGTGCGGCTAAGGCCATACGAAGATTTCTAATATGGATTAAGGCTGACCCTAGATATATTGCTGCCAGAGCCAGAAGAGCAAATGGTGCTTACTATCTCTGTATCAATGTACACAAAAGCAGTTAATTCATTTTGACATGTGGGACAGCAAATACCACACTTGTTTTTCCATCCCAAAACATTTTTTTTTGCTTTTTCTTATATTCTTGTATCTGTATTTTGTAACAGTTTATGTTATGGTGTAAACCACCCAGAGTGGCTTTCTGCCAGATGAGTGGTATATAAAGTGAATAAATAAATAAATAAATAAATAAATAAATAAATAAATAAAATCAGTAAAAATAATAATTTTATCTACAATTGCAATTATAATTATATAATACGGTGGTTCCTCTACTTACAAGTTTAATCCGTTCCAAATGCATGCTCAATATTGAACAACTCGGAAGTAGAGCAGCCGTATCTAATAAACAAACAAACAAAGAAACAAATGTAAATAGAGCACACCACATCTAAAATTTTTAAGGCAGCAGTTAAAATGTCAGTTGTTTTCCGCTCTTAAGTCGAATTGCTCGTAAGTAGAGCTGCTTGTAAGTAGACGCACTACTGTGTTTTTAAAATATATTTATCATTTTCATAGTTATTTGATTTGTCTCCAACCTTTTGACTTCAAAGAAGTGTTCAAGGCTACTCACAATCTTCACAAAACAATAAAAACCTGTCATATTTGGCAATAAAATTATGAAACTGAAATAAAACCAGCCATACCATTTACAAAACAACAATATGCTGCCTATTTATTTATTTATTTATTTATTTATTTATTTATTTATTTATTTAATTTTGGGTACTGCCTCTTAGTGCACAGGCTCTCTGAATGGTTTTCAACCCATTAAAACATATTATGATAATAACATTGCATGTCATCAAATCAATACTGACTTATGGTGAGGATACTCAGAAATGGTTTATCATTCCCTTCTTCTGTGGACATCCTGGGGCTGTGCAGCTTGCCCAAGGCCATACAGGCTGGCTCTTCTCCCTGGGGGCACAGTGAGAAATCAAATTCTAACCTCTGGTTCCGCTACCAGATATCTATACTGGAGGTGGGGATGAGCCACCATTTTGGTGGTCTTGCTCCATCACCACTGCCATGGGGTCTGGAACTGGCCAAGTTAAAAAGAAAATCCTCCATTTTTCTTTGCCAGCTCTGGGATAGCCAATGACATTTGCACATGTCCTGGCATAAAAGCTGGTAGGCTGGAACATGCACAGATGATCCCAGTCAGCCTGGGGCCTGCAAAGTCAAAAACAAAATAAGAACCCCAGATAACAAACAAACAAACAAAACACCACTTCAGTTTTTTTTTCTTTGCTGCAACCATGTGCATGTCCCTGGTTATCATCTGGTTAATATTCCCCTCAGATATCGAGAGATGAATATTTAATAAATCAGCCATAATGATATTGCTGATTCATTAATTTGTCCCCATCTCTAATCTAAACTACTGAGCTATCCAGCCAACTTAAAAAATGGATATAAATACAAAACGTTAATACTGAAATTGATTAACTTGTGCCTGGTTAAAACTTAACTTTCAAATTTCAGGTAATAAAACACAAAGTAGACAAGGGTCCCTGCTAAAGAAGAAAGGGGAGGAAGCAGGCCTGCAGTTGGGGGTTTAAAAAGAAGCCTTAGAAGAAGCAGAGGGAGCTTGTAGGGAGATGAGGAGAGAGTCCTCAGAGCCAGAGGAGGGTGTGGTGTAAAGAGATACATGAGAGGAATGGGAGTACATCTTGAGCACAGAGGAGGTGTGAGGCTTTGACAGTGCCTGGGCAACGTAGATAATAAGGATCCCAGAACAGGGGTCCTGAAACAGTTCTCGGTCTTTCTGAGCCAAGCCAAGAAATTGGAAGAAGCCCTCTCAGCAACATGCGAACCATCCTGCTGCCAAGACTACTACTGCCAGCCTGTTCCAGTCTAGACCAACCCCACACCAACATGGAGGTGGTGCTGGGGGCAGAAACAGGAAAGAAACATGGTAGTGGCAGCTGAAACCACTGCACTGTATCTGGGTTGTGGGGTTCTAAGTGTTTCTTCCTGCAAACCTTACATTTGGAAGTAACTAGGGCTGAGCTGGGCTGGGACTGCATAGGAGTGGAGAAAGCTCTTGGACTGGGGTTGCTTCCTCTTGACACAAACAAGATGGATAGACGGATGGAGGAAGGTTATTTGCCACCCACACCCCACCTTCCCTTTCATGACCACTAACATTAGCTCTCTGAAACCTCGATGCCCTAAGCACATCCGATCTCGCCTGATTTTCAGAAGCTAAGCAGGGTTGACCCTGGTTAGTACTTGGATGGGAGACTACCAAGGAATACCAGGTGCTGTAGGCGCCTGGAGTAGGAACTGGCAAACCACTCCAGTATTCCTGCCAAGAAAACTCCATGGACATGGGGTCACAAAGAGTCGCTCACAACTGTACTGACACAATGCAACATTAGCTCTCTTGAAACCGGTGGAGAGTTGCCTGTTACCAGATTGGCAATAACTAACTAACTAACTAACTAACTAAATAAATAAATAAATAAATAAATAGAGTTATTCATTGGGCTTGAAGGGACACATGGAAAAAAGACTTCAAGACCAGATGAGAAAATATCTTTCCTCTCTTCACCAATTCCCCCTGAAAATATCTTCTAGATATTTTCCCTTGTTTCATTAGACCAGCTCTCCTCACACACATCCAGCAATGCCAATGGTCTCAAGATACTGTATAACAAAAACTGTAGCCCAGCAACCCCTAGAGGACCACAGGTTCGTCTTGTCTGATATCAAGGCTGCAAAACTCAAGTTAAAACTGACAAGAGAAAAATGACTTTGGGATGTATCCAGGTGGCTTGTCAGGTTCAGGGCCAGCAGGCATGGAAAAAGGATGAATCAAGCCTCAGTCCTTGGAGGATTTTCTACCGCAAACAAGTGATATGATTTTTTCCTCTCAACCTCCATTTGCCACAATAAGGATTCCACTCAGATAAACCTGTGATGACTCGTGTCTTGGTACAAGTACAGACAATCAGGGGGACTGGCTGACATACTGCTTTATAAATAGGGGTTCCTTCTGTGACTACTGATAAAATACAGTGACCCATCTCTATCGTGGGGAGTTAGGGACCTGACCCGACCCACAATAATTGAAAATCCACAATATGCAGGTAGAGGTCGGGTCGGGTCTGGGACACCTAGCTGGGGGCTCTTGTACTTACCCCCCAGGCTGGCACTGCTCCGAACCGGACTGCGAGGGCTTTCCCGAGCCTTCTGGAGGCACCAAAAGAGCCTGTCTGCAAACCGGAAGTGACTTCCGGTTTGGCGGGAGGCCCTTTTGGGGCCTCCAGAAGGCTTGGGAAGGGCCTCGCAGGCCTGTTCTGGAAAGCACCAGTCCTGGGGTAAGTAAGGGAGGCCTGAAACAGGCCTTTCCCCCCTTACCCCAGGGGACCTTTTTTCATATACAGTCTTACCCCGATTGCTCAACTTAAGGGCAATTTGAGTTAAGAGCGGAAAACTGTTGGTGTTTTAAATGCCACCTTACAAATTTTAGATATGGTCTGCTCAACTTACATTTTTTTTCACTTTTAAAGTTATTTTTTTCAATTTTTTAGATAGGTACCCTGACTTAAGAGTAGTTCGACTTAAGAGCATGTGTTCAGAATAGATTAAATTTGTAAGTTGAGGGACCACTGTACTGTGGTCCAGCAATAGAACGGGACCACAGTATATGAACCGCAAATGGGTGGGGGACCACTGTACCATCATTTCCCACAGATTAGGGAAGTTCCATTTTTGGAGTATAACTTCCAGAGTTTCCCAGGAAGCACAGCCATGGCTATGCTGGCAAGTGAAATTTAGGACAGTTCTGGTTTAGAAAAAAAAAATCTACTATTTCCAAGCTCTGGGATTTTCAGAGAAGAAAAAGGAAGGCAAGTCATAACTCGCATTGGCCTAAGAATGGAAGTCATTTCCCCCTATCCTTGTTTCACTCTAATGCTTTCCTAGAACTGTTTTTAAAAGCAGTTTCATTTCACTCTCATTTTAAAAATAAAAAATGAAATTGGCTGAACGTAAGCATTGGCAAGAGAGCCAAGCCTTGGGAGAATGGCAGCGAGCATGCACTAGATGGTGGCGTTCCCCTGTCAAAAATGATTGTGTAATCTTGGCCTTAATGAAAGGCAACACTGGTATAAAAGGCATCTGGCTTTCAGAGCTGATGCCAAAGCCTTCTGACAGTCTCCATTAGGCAACTCTTACTTCCCATTGATTCTGGTGAAGTTAACTAGCAGGTGGATTGATTTTAAAAGACATTCTTCCAGTCCAGTCCCAGTTCATCACAACATTTCTTTCTCTAGCCAAGAGCAATAACAGGAAGCAGATCCCAAAACCCTGGGAACTGGAGAACATGTTCTGATGACAGTGACGGGGAGTCACAAGAAAAAGTATGCTCACAGAAAGCAATGCCATTCACATTATTAATCTGCAGCTTTATGAATGCTTGTCCCAGATCTCCAAGCAGCTGCCACTTTTGACAAGAAGTGCCATGCCTGAATAAAAGTATTTTGGAGAAACAAACAAACATCAGCTGTAGCTTGTAAGCAGTCTTCAAAGAGGCTGCATGAGGTATAGGTTATAAACGACAGTTATTTAATCTGAATCTAAGTGGTAAAGGCCCAGTATTCTCACAGCCCCCCAAAAAATGAAAATCCCCAAAAACATTGCATTTCTTATTAAGGACAAATGACATCAGCATAGTTTCTAAACCTGCAGCTGTTCTTTTTACTCTCCTGCCTTTTGTCCTCTTGAAAACATGTCATGAACAACCCACCCTAGAATTGTTACCATCTTCATCGTGGTTGATCTTGTTGGCATGACTCTGATTAGCATATGTGCTTTTGTTGTGCAAGAGGAGCTGATATGACTCATGATACATCCTGCCAGTAACGTAGGAATGTTTTAAAAATGTAAATGCAGTGTCAAAATGAACACTCCATGTAGCATAATGGACAGAAGGACTTGGGAGATCTGGTTTGAATTCCCAACTCAGCCATGGAAACTTACTGGAGGGGAGGGATTGGTAAAAAAACGTGCCTTAAATATCTCGCTTACCTTGAAATGTATCAGGGTTTTTGTAAGTCACTTCCAACTGATAGCACATAACAACAAAACATAATAGCACGGAGAGTGAGAGAGCACAACCTTGAAAGTAATGAATTATGAGTAATGAGATTACCTGATTGTTTTTGTTTTTGTTTTGTTTTTGTTTTTTTGAGGCAATGCGGGCATAACATTTGCCAACTAATATACTGTAGTGAGTCATGGCATCTTTGCTTTTTCATGTTGCTAGTAATATTTGCACATTAGGCAAAATCATTGTGCATCAAGTTATACAATGGAAACCAGTGGCAGTAATAGTTAATTTAAACGAAAGCTTCCTAACCATCTGTTGAAAGCTTCCTAACCCAGTTTCAGCTGACAAGGCTTGCTGGGGCTCCCTTTTGGGGAAGTCTTTGAGAGCCTCAGAACAGCAGGGGGCAAGTCTTTAATGGTCCAAAAGAGCCCATGGATCATTACTGATGTGGGAGAAAAAAAGGTGGAGATGCTGACATTCCAGAAGCTGATCAAAAGAGCAGCTGCTTAAAACCATCAGTGACTTTGGACTTGGAACTAAGACCACTACCGCACTTTAGATTGGAAAAGCCTTTTCCTTAAAGACAAATCACCTTAAAAATCACTGTTCGCTTTCCAAATCACTTTTTCTGAACAGCCCCCTTGGCCACGTCCATTTTTTGCCACTGTGTCGTTTTTTTCTCAAGATGACCACTGGGGTGGTGTTTTTAAAAATCGATTCCTGCATCCCCTTTTTAAAGCAATTTGGTTGAATTTGTGGACATACTACACCACTTTTTTTAGTCGTGCCCCCCCCGTTTCTGCCATTTCCCTGTCATAGAAGACGCAAAAAAAGCCTGCCACAACATAAACATGTTTGCCGACTTTGCTGATGCTGCACTTTCACATTGTGGTCACTGAAAATTGAAGTATAAAGCGGTTCAGCAAAGTGCGGATGGGGAAGCCGATTGCTAAGCAACCGCCAAAGTGTGGACTGCCAAACCACTGTAGTGACCACGTGACCGCGGGAGGAGATAAGGCAATGCAAAATAAAAAGCGGCTGCTCAAGGAAGTGCGGTAGCAGCCTAAAATAACCTGTAAGAGACAGAAAGGAATGAAGAGTGTTGATTCACAAAGGGGTTTAGAGTACGACATGACTGAATGGATAGAAGAAAACCATTAAGCTGCTTTTATCCAGCTTCATGTAACACTATGTAAAATCATTCACAGTCTGAATCTTCCTTCATTCTTTCCTTCCTTTACAGAGGTTCTGTGTATTTAACAATAGCATGTTATGCGGCTGTTAATGGTACAAAGCCTCACAGGATACCCCTTCAGGCTTTCTGTCTGTCCAGCTCTGTTTCACAATTATAGTAATACATTTATTTATGAGTACCTTGGTTTAGGAGTGTTTTGCAAGACAAGCAACCATTTCTGATTAATTTTGCCTTGATCAATGAGCAATAGGAGCACTAGACCAGGTTACATGATTACAAGTGAGCCAATGGGGGCTCTCTCTCCCTCCCTCCCTGCTGGATTATGGGGGCCTGTCTGGAACATTCCATCTCAGGCAAGCCTCAAAAGCAGAGGGAGGAAAGAGGAAGGGAGGTCTCCCTTGCACCAGCCACAAAGGTTTTTAAAGGCGAGTGCAGGGTAAGGTTTCATTTTTCTTTATGTTTATATTTTTATTTATTTTCAGCATCCTTTCTTATTTTTCAAACCATTTCTAGTCACGGGGCAGCTAGTCAAGTGTGTATAGGGCTACAAATTGCACTTTGTTATTGTTGCATTAAAAACACAGAATAAAATCTTGTTACTCCCAAGCAGAGCAGAATCCATAGCCAGGTACCTAAACCATGGTGTGGATGTGGATTTCTAGCCAACTTCTTTTGTGATTTCTGCCATTTTGTGTGCACAGTATGTGGTCTATGTGGCCTCAGAATGAATTATCTGAGTTTCCATTATTTCTTATGGGTAATTTACTTTGATATACAACCTTGCTTAAAAGCATGTTTCCAGAACAAATTATGCCTGTAAACCAAGGTATTACTGTGTTTATACAGGTAGTATAAAATACATACATACATACATACATACATACATACATACATACATACATACATACATACATACATACATACATACATACATACATACATACATACATACTCTAACATTATCAGTTATTTTACCGTTTCAGGTGGACCTTTCCTATCATCTTCTACCTGAGGGATGGAGAACCTGTGACCTTACAGATATTGATGGTCTTCAGCTGTCATTATTCCGGTTCATTGGCCATGCCAATGGTTTAGCAAAATCTGAGGAGCTATGGTTATCTCATCCTGTAGTACCCGATTCCCCCACCCTCAGCCTTAGTGGTCTCGGTGTCAGCAGAAAGATGTGAGCTCTAATATGAAAACAAACCAGATTTCACATTCACTGAATTTAGGATTTTCATTTCTGGGAACCTCCTTAGTGTTCTCTGGTGAAATCTGAGCTTTAAAAAGTTCTAAATTATGATGGTAAAATGGTAATAGCCTATCAGGCCTGCTTCTTCCCATCTGAATTAGGAATTGAGAAAAGCCATATGTTTAAGGAAACAGAAAATGGACATGAGCAGCAAGACATAACAGATGAATTACAGGCCTCCTTCAGGGATGCCACCCTCAAGTGTCCTGCCTGAAACAGGATTCTAGCTTTCCCATTTTCCTAAAGAAGAAATCTAGAGAAGATTACATTCCATGAATGATGTGTCTTCTAATGGTCAGAAGACAAGAAACACTTGTTAAAAGCCTGCTAGTAGTGTCCAACAGAGGATTCTTCTTAATGTTTCTGCAAATGCTAGTTCTGATACTTAAATAATGAAACATGCTAAATGATTCATTTAAATAATGAAACACACTAAATGATTCTGAGAAGGCATTTCAGTGGAGAAAATCATTCCTGCCACAGTTAGGGGAACAACTGATGTGGACAGCCTGGCTCATACATTGGTTTTCTTTTAATGTGTCTCCCACAATATGTTCAGCATGTATCATATGGACCATATTCCACTTGCCTAAACTCTTCCTCAGTCAAATCCTTCTGAAAATCCTATTGTATGAGTGGCATGCATTTAATATACAGCATATATTTAAAACTAGAGTGATGGTCAGGTCAAGAGAGTTTTGTAACTTCTGCAAGTGGCTGTATTGCATTTATTTGTTTATGAGCAATAAACACACATCACACTGCATTATCCCCATGCAGAAATCTAAATATACAAAAGCACATCAACCCGGGGCTACCAATTTTTGCAAAGACATATCCTCCTCTTCCTTCATAAGCACTTAGGTTGTTTCAAGGACAAATTGTTTTGCCATGTTCATTATAGAGATTTCAAGCACCAGCTGTCCCTTGGAAGGAGAAACCATGACCTACAATGTTTGGCAAGGCTGGCCCAGAGACAGCTATAGTTTAAGAAGAAAATCCACCTACCTCCTTTCCTCCTTCTTTTCCTGTTCTTTAATAATAGAATTAGAAAGTCTAGCAGATAGCTAGAGGCTGCAAGATGACGATATTGTGTGAGCATTATCAATAGATATGCCAAAACCAAACCCTGTGATTATAGTGAGAAGTGGTCCATCTTTGTTTCCTAGAAGGTCCCTAGGAAGTTAAGCCCATTATCTTTTGTAGCAGAATATCTGCATTTCTTCTGTTTGCTGAAGCACATTTGACCTGACTGGCAGTACAGAAGCAAACGACTTTCCCTGTGAGCCCTAATTATCTTTGCATCTTGCCTGCTCTTTATACATGCTCATGTTTCATTTCCTGCCTTGATTGCAGGCAACCATCCTTGGACAATAATTTGTAATAAAAGAAGTTCACTACTTATATTAGAATTGGAAGCATAGCTAGCTCCGTAGAGACAATTTGGTTTCCAAGAAACCAAGGAAAAACCATAGCACAACACACTGAATAGTGTAGTACCTAAGATTTCTGGTCTTTTATTTTTATATACCGAGGAAAAGCAACATGACTTAGCAAGTCTTGATTGGCTTAATTTGGTCATGTTTGCTATCTTCTTTACTTAATTGTTTTCATTTACAGTAGGACCCCAGTATCCGATGGGGATTGGTTCCAGGCCTTCCTGTGAATAATGAAAACCGTGGCTAAGAGAGAACACCAAAATCCCCTCAAAACTGCTGTTTTGTGACAGTAGCTTGTTTTATGGCTGCTGTTTTGTGACAATAGCTTGCTTTACAGCTTCTGTTTATGACAGTCCCTTGCTTTATGGTTTCTGTTTTGTGACAATATGTTGCTTCACAGCTCCTGTTTATGACAGTAGCTTGCTTTGCAACTGCTGAATTATTTATTTACGGTACTTTTTTCCTCTGCCAACTGTGGATAACTAAATCAGTGGATAATGAATCAGTGGAGATGGGGTCGTACTGTCTTTGTTAGTATGTACAAGCACCCTCTCCCGCAAGAATGGGAACCAAACTGGATTACCATTTAATTAAAAACAATATAGGTAAAATGCAAAAAGTACAGATGTTAAAACATAATTAAGCTCATAATGATATTGTTGGTGGTTGTTCTGTGCCATCAAATCCTCTGTAACTTATATCAATCTCATGAATAACTAACCTAAAAAAACCCTGTCATTGATAGCTCAGACCAGTTCTAAACGCAGGCACATGACTTCCTTTATGGAGGCAATCCATGTCATATTTTGGCTTCCTTGCTTCCTGATGCTTTCAAAGTTTCCTAGCATTATTGTGTGTTACACGAATCTTGCCTTTTTGTGTATGTGTCCAGAGTAGGATGGACTTGTTTTCATAAATTTCACCTCTAAATAGATCTCATTCCAAACACAATTAAAATTAAAACACTTTAAAACATCTTGGTTAAAGACAAGTTATAATTTTCATTTAAATGCAAGAAAATCAACACAACTAGTAATATATCCCTTATCTAGAACATGCCATCAGCTGCTGAAGGCCTGGATGAATAAAAAAGTTCTTGGCCTGATGACAGACAAACAGAAAGGGGACCCATCCCAACCATCCTTGGAAGAGAGTTCCAACACCTGAGAGCAGCCGCAGAGCATGCCCCGTCATGGGTCTTCCCTAGTTTTGCCTCTCATGCCTCTGTTGCAGATCTCCATGCCAGACAAGTTTGTATGGCAAAACACAGTCTTGCAGACTATTTGGACACAAGTCATATGGAGCTTTTTATTTCATTGGTTGCAAGCATTTCAGATTGTGCCCGAAAACTGATAACTAGCTAATCTAGTTGTAAGGAAGAATTTTATGTTCCCTGTATGTGGCCCTGTTCAGCAATCTAGCTACAGCATTTTGCACCAAAACAAAGCTTTTCAGCAGTCTTCAAAGGCAACTTCATTTGCAGTGTGCTATGGTAGTCCAAGTGAGATGTACCCATGTGTCATTATAGCCAAGTCGGATATTTCCAGGAATGACCACAACTGATATGTTAACTTTAACTGTGTGAATGTGTTCTTACCTGGGCAGGGGACTGAATTCAGGAGTATAGCCAGACCGTGAAGTTGACTTTTGTGGGTAAGGATGAGACTTTCAGATATCTTGGACACAAACTCCCCATAGTTCTCCTGCAATTCTCACAGGCAGAATTCTGAGAGATGCAGCCAAACACAGAAGCGTATGGAGCAACGTTCTTTACCTACACATATTTATTTCACCTCAACATTAGTCATCTTTCAAGAAGCAGGAAACAGTTCTCAGAGTGCCTGTGACTAGCAAGGCTAGAAGTCATAAGGTTCATGGAAAGGTAGTCCTTAAGATCGCAATGTTTTCTACAAGGCACTCCCAAATACGCCCCTCAGTATTTCAGTGCATCCCTGCCACTCCCAGGGGCATGGCATGGGGAGGGCAAGGGAGCAGGGTGCTGTGGGCACAGCAATTAGGGGGCGCCAAATCACCTACCGCCCCCGCCCCCCACCCGTCATCTCCGAATCCGGCTGCAATCAGGCAGGCATGCAACAGCCGTGGCTGCGTCGCTCTCCTCCTCCAACTCTTCCGTGCCATGCGTGGGAGAGGTAAGGTGCACGCTAACATGCATGCACACACACACACACATGTGCCCACACACTCCACGCTCACCCCATGCTCACCCCATGCCCACAGGGTTGCTGGGTGAATGGGAAGGAGTTGGGGAGGGCCGGAGGGTCGCAAAAAACAACTTTGGCCCCGAGCGCCCCAAGACCTTGCTACGCCGCTGGCCACTCCTGGGCAACATCAAATCAGGTTCCTTCTTTCCTGAAAGCCTATAGTGGCAACAGAGGCCCACACTTTGATAATGAAAGCTGCTCTATAAGCTTCTGCTTGTAGCTGCATTTCCCAGAATCCTGCCTGGGGAAAGTCTAGGCAAATCCAAAACTCCCATCTAACAGAAGAACACAGGTCAATTTCTTATTCCCCAAGAAATCTTTTAACAGACCATGAGAATTCCTGTCTTGTTCAGATTCCGTTTCCATTTGTTAACCTTTATCCGGACTAATACTGACCCCAGACAGTGATTTACAGTCAAAACAACTTCCTCAGATTTAGATGGGAAGAAGAGATAAAGTTGAGAGTCTTCAGCATATTGGTGGGACTGAATTCCAAATGACTAACAGTCTCTCAGCAGTTTGATGTGCATGTTAAACAGCTTAGGGATTTTTAAAAAACCACCCCAATGAAATGAAACACAATTTCCCCCTAATAGAATAAAATAATTTGTTCTCAGCCTCTTCCCTGTAAACTCCCAAAATTTGCTTAACCCCTAAATTGCCGGAATGCACACAGCATACTCTCTCAATTAACTTCCCAGACGCCCTTTGGAGCCTCATAACCCAGCTCCCTGAATCCCAACCCTTTCCAAACTTCAGGAGATTACTTAGAATTGCTTGAGGAAAGTAGCCCTGCCACGTTGGACCTTTAGGACCCAGGGGAGCATAGTGTTTCATTTCATTTCATAACATTACTTTAAAATTTCATTACAAACTAAATGAAACTACTCCAGAAATGAAACGGAACTCTTATTTTTCCATTTTGTGCCCATCTCTAGTCTGCATACTTACTTGGAACATCTTACCAGTTTCCAACCACAGTGAATACCACTCATGCTGACTTAATGCATACAGTGGAAAACATGGTGCAAAATATCACTGAGCACATGATCGACATCTCTGTTATTACACTGCAAGCATCCCACTGTACGTCCTCTTAGGACAAGTTGTGACATGGGGCATTTTGGTTGCTCAGTTCAAGAGGTACAGCCAAGACTCCCAACATGTGAACTGTTGGAGCTTATATTTTACAAAGTTGGTGTAGAGAAGGAGTTACTGGGTGAAACAGGTTGATGTAATAAAGTAATTAGGTCTGGAAGACACCAAGCCTCACTCGGGAGTTTCAGAATACAGTAACCCCCCGCCTATCACAGGGATCAGGGACCCGCCCAACCCGCGATGCCTGAAAATCTGTGATATGCGGAAACGGGTCAGGTGGGGCCTGGGGGCGTGGGCCAATCAGATCCCCCGCCGCTGCTGGTGCGCGCCGGTCCGAGAAGTCTTGGGGCGGCGCGCAGCGGCGGCGGCAGGGGGATCTGACCTCCCGCCGCTGTCCCGGCGTCTCCATTGAAATGCATTCGCTCAATGCATTTCAATAGAGATAATTTTCCCTATTGGAACATATGGGCTCAATGCATTCCAATGGGGAAATTTCTCCATTGAAATGCAATGGAGATTGTGGGGCGTAACCCCACTGCCTATCGCATCGCCCCTCACTGTCCCCCCGCGCGGCCCCGAGGCTTCTCGGAGGAGTGCGGGATGGCAGCGTGGGGCGATGTGATTGCCCACCACGCCCCCCGTGTGGCTCTGAGGCTTCTCTGAGGGGGCTGGGTGGGCGGCGCAGGGCGATGCGATTGCTCCCCACCCCCCACCGTGTGGCTCCGATGCTTCTCGGAGGGGCCTGGGGGCGGCGCGGGGCAATGCGACCCCCCGCATGCCTCTGAGGCTTCTTGGAGGGGCTCAGGGGGTGGTGGGAGGCGATGTGATTGCCCCTGCATGGCTCCGAGGCTTCTCGGAGGATCCCGGGAGCGGCACAGGGCAATGAGATCCCCCCGCCCCCCCGCACAGCTCCAAGACTTCTCAGAGGGCCCCGGGGGTGGCACAGGGATATGTGATCACACACATACACCCGTGTGGCTCCCAGGCTTCTTGGAGGGGCCCAGGGACAGTGCGGGGCGATGCACTCACCCCCAAAGC
>JAHTLZ010000015.1:20751006-20772144 GCA_023846285.1 Phrynocephalus versicolor
AATAATAATAATAATAATAATAATAATAATAATAATAATAATAATAAACAACTTTATTTTTATGCCGCCTTTCTCCCCTGAGGGACCCAAGGCGGCTTACAACAAATTCATAAAAGTACAATAAAAGCAGTACAATATACTGCTTTTATTGATGCAGTTTTGTTAGCATGTTCTATAGCCCACAAAACTCACAGAAGTCTTACATCATCCAAGTTACAACTCCTATCCCAGTTGTATCCATCCAAGTGGCTGTCATCCATTGAAGTTATGATACAATAAATCTTGTAGTCACAATGTTCTTCACTGGACAGATTCTACCAAGCATTCAAAACTGTGAAAAAGTGTGAATGATTTTATACAACAAATCATCATGTAGAGAGAAGACCTTTCTTACCAGAAGGGATATTAATACAGTATGTAGTAGAAAATAAGCTGGATGTATGGATGTGCATTGCCCAATATGAAACATTTGTTTTGACTGCAGCTGCTCTATAAAAAATGATCAGACTGAAAGGCCCTGGGGTTGCCCAACATTTTCCCCTCCCCAGGCCCACTTTTGCACCACTAACAGTAACACGATATGAGAAAATAAAAGTCTTTCTCCCAAAGAAATGTGCTTAGGACTGCAGCCTATGGTAGTGATGGTGAACCTATGGCACGGGTGCCAAAGGTGGCACTCGGAGCCTATTCTGTGGGCACCCGACATTTCCCCTTCATAGCCACCTGTATACAGGTTAAATTACTGTATTGGCACTTTGCAAAAAAAAATTGTGGGTTTTGAATTGCAGTTTGGGCACTCAGTCTCTAAAAGGTTCGCCATCACTGGCCTATGGTATACACTTAATTTGTTCTCCATCATAAATATTTGACCTGCTATGCTGCCATCAAAGACCCAAAACAGACCCAGTTTTTAAAAAGCTAACCTTTTTTTTTTGGGGGGGGGCTAATCATCATCACAATTTCTGCAAATGTGTTGTTTTTTGTGGGGAGGTGATAGTGAACTGTCTTCTTCATTACGTTGCACCAACATAAAGAGGTTTCAACCATTGCTGTACCTCCCTCAGTGTCTTAGTAACACCAAAACACCCATTAGTGGCAGATGGCAATTGCTTTCAGTTTTCTTCTCTTTCGGTACTGGAATATACAAGGAGCCCCAACTGCACAGTTTAGGAAGATATCTGTTAGCCTGTATTGACTAATAAAATTGCACAACTATTCAAGGCCAATATTAAGGACCTTTAAGTACCATCAAGTGATTGTTATCTGTCCCTCTGCTCCAATTGCTACTAGCTATGTACAGTAACAATGGTTCCGCAAATGTTCCTTTGCTACCAGATGTACTGGTTTAAACTCTTGTTTGAAGGAGTTGAACCTGAAAATGCTTGCTGTATAAAGCAAGAGCTTTTACACATTACCAGCAAAGGGGAAATAACTAACGATTTATGGTGGTTAAGGAAGCACAAGGGGAGACTCCCTGGCCAGTAAGGGTTTAAGATGAACAAGGAAGTAATCCACATTTCCTTTTTGAATGTTGACGCCCTGCGAGGTTAAGAAGTAACAGAGAAGGAACATCTATTGTCCAGCACAAGTTATAATCAAAAATAGCAGGTGGTTTAAGCCTACCTCAGGGGTCAGAAACCTTCTCTGGACAAAGGGGCATTGTAGTTGTGTGGAAAGCTGTTGGGGGCCCGCATGTCAGTGGGGCAGAAGGTGTGGCACAGTCTTTTTTCTGTTGTTGTTTCACACCTCCAATTGTGTATATACACACCTAATTTCAGGCACCAGAACATACATGGACACAAATCAACACATTTTTTCTGCCCCACATTTTGCTCATCAGTTAATTTTTCCCACTCTCCTTCTTCCCTTCCCATCCCTCTCACCTCTGTTTGACTCAGACTGTTTTTACCCTCACCTTTCTCCACCCCCCTAGCCCCATAAACCCCATTTGATTTCACATCACTTCATAGATACACTTCTTGGGGGGCACATCTAGATTTCAGATAAGAGCATAAGAACATAAGAGCCATGCTGGATCAGGCCAAGGGCCCATATAGTCCAGTTGCCCTGCCAAATGCCTCTGGGAGCTCACAGGACTACATATCTGTCTCCTGATAGCACTCCCCTGCATCTTGTCTTTGAAGGTTTTTTTTCTTTTTTAAGCCTGGACATTACACATCCCCATCATGTCTTGTAACCTGTGATGGACTTTTCCTCCAGGAATCTGCCCAATCCCCTTTTGAAGGCATCCAGGCCAGATGCCATCAACACATCCTGTGGCAGGGAGTTCTACAGACTAACAACACGCTTGATAAAGAAGTATTTTCTTTTGTCTGTTCTCACTCTCCCAACCCTCAGTTTGAGTGGATGTCCCCTAGTTCTGGTATTCTGTGTGAGAGAGAAGTGTGTCCCTCTATCCACTTTACTCATGCCCTGCATTATTTTGTACGTCTCAATCATATCCCCCCTCAGGTACCTTTTTTCTGCACTAAAGAGCCCCAAATGCTATAGCCTTTCTTCATAATGGAAGTGCCTCTTCCCAGTAATCATTTTAGTTGCTCTCTTCTGAACCTTTTCTAGTTCCACTATGTCTTTTTTGAGATGGGGTGACCAGAACTGTATGCAATACTCCAGATGCGGCCTTACTATCGTTTTGTACAATGGTGTTACAATGTTGGCTGTTTTATTTTCAATCCCCCTTTTTATGATCCCTAGCATGGAATTGACCTTCTTCACCACTGTCACACATTGGGTAGACACCTTCATTGAGCTGTCTACCAATACACCAAGATCTCATTCCTGATCCATCATGAATCACTCAGAACCCATGAGTTGATATATAAAGTTTTGATATTTTTTTGCCCCAATATACATTACTTTTAGAGATGGGCACAAAAACGGCAAAATGATGTTTCATTTTATTTTTCATTTTTTTAAAAAAATTGTTTGGATTGTTAAAAACGAAATTTTTTTAAAAAAAAACTGTTTTGTTTTTTGTTTGAATTTTTAAAAACTCAGGCCGAGCAGCTGGCCCATGTGCCAGGTCAGTGCATTTTTTATTTTTTATTTTTATTTTTTACCTATTGAGTTGACCAGATGGCCTGTGGGCCAGGTCAGTGCATTTTTTAACCTATCCTGCCAACCAGCTGTTTGTTTGTTTTTTGCCTATCACATGGGCTGGGGTGGCACATTTATTGTTTATTGTTTATTTTTTACCTATGGTGCTGACCAGCTGGCCCGTGAGCCAGGTTGGCACTTTTTCTTTTTACCTGTTGCGCTGACCAGCTTGCCCACAGGCTGGGTTGGTGTGTTTTTTTTTAAAAAAAATTATCCTCCACCCAATCGCGCCTGATCGGGTAGGGGAAATGGTGGGCTTTTAAAACTTTTTTTCTTGCCGAAGCCCCATGCTACAGCTGATTGTTGGTGGCTTCGGTGGGGGGGGAGTGCCCCCCACCGAAGCCATTTCATTTTCTTTTGTTTTTCTTTGATGGGTCTCTTCATTATTCATTTTGTTCCATAACAAAACACATAACGAATAACAAAATGAATTAAAATTATTTGTTTTTAATTAAAATTATTAAAAATTCATTTTGTTTTTAATAAACATTATTTGTTTTTAATAAAAATTATTAAAAATTCATTTTGTGCCCATCTCTAATTACTTTACATTTTCCTACATTAAAATGCATTTGCCATTTCACAGCCCATTCTCCCAGTTTGGAGAGATCCTTCTGGAGCTCTTCATAATGTGAAGAGCTCTTCACAATCACAGATGAATCTTGACATGGATTCATACTGTCAGTTTTCAGACCTTCCTATATGTAAATTTGCCCTCTGTTCTTCAGATCTTTTATATTTGTGAAACTAGTGGTACAAATGCAGGGTGGCTATATGGCCTCCTTTAGAAAGCATGATCCACTATTACAATTTTTGTCATTTCGCTAGCAACGGCTGTGGTTTCAACAAATAATGAAGGAAGAATATCATATGGTTCAAATACTGGTTTTGCTACTTCCTAGCCCTCTCTGTTGTTTGTATTGAGATGTGCAATAAGCTAGACAAGCGAAGAATGTCTTTTGTATCACAGGTCAAAGGCTGGTAGCATTCATTTAACAGTATGTTTAAAATAGCCAGCAGGTATCTAGGTATCTATCATCATTTCATTCGAGGAACTAGAACAAAAAGGATTTTTTGTATATTTGTTTTAGAATATAGTAAGTATAATTTTAATTAGGTGCTTGTTTGGATCTTGGAACTCTAAAAGTAAATACTGTAATTATGTTTTTTGAAAACAACTTTCTAAGATTTGGGAAACTGTTATTGTTATTACACAGTGATTCAGGTGTTTGGGACAGAGGTTGGGAATTTGATTCCTCACAGTGTCTCCTAAGAGAAGTGCCAGCCTGTGTGTTCCTGGGTAAGCTGCACAGAACCCCCCCCCCAAAAAAAAGTGTTGCTAAAGTCAAATTTAACTTGACAGCACATGGTTATTATTACTCACTTTCTCTCATTTCTTCATTCTGAAAACACCCCTATGCATAAGATATTCATATATTCCTAAGGGGTTGCCTAACCATAAACTCAGGGAGTTTTTGAGATGATATTAACATAGGAAGTCAAAGCAGCAAGGATTTTTTTATGTGTAGCTTTGCTACTGTGGAGTGTTCCTGCAAGGCTTGCCATACAAATTAGCAATAAAATTTGACAGCAGCAGACATTAGCTCTGTTGGGCTGTTTCATCTATATCACTGCAGTTACTCCCAGTTTTGGTTCAATGCCCACTGTCCTAACTGTGGTGGTGGTGGTGGTAGCAGGAGATACATGATTAAATGTCATTCAGAATAATTAGTTTACTGAGATTCCAACAGCAATAGAAAGAAAGATGGAATTAACTTCTAGCAAATGTCACATGAAACCTAAGCCCTGATGTTCAAGAGGAAGTCCAATGTGAATAAATGACATTTTACCTCATTTGGAAAATCATAATCACCATGTCTAAGACCATTTTACAAAACCACCATTGAGAAAAACTGAGCAGAATCTCCACCAAAAAGCCTTCC
Organism: Phrynocephalus versicolor; assembly: GCA_023846285.1. NCBI lineage: Eukaryota > Metazoa > Chordata > Lepidosauria > Squamata > Agamidae > Phrynocephalus > Phrynocephalus versicolor. The sequence continues at coordinate 20,756,067 of JAHTLZ010000015.1, forward strand.
TAACCTTTCCTCAAATGATCACTACATTGGATTAGCTCTCCAGGTCATGGATACCTACCAGTCTAATTGAATCCTTATTGCTCATATCACCCCTCTTGTTGGTAGAGCTCTGAAAAGATTCTGAGAGGTATTGTCAGAGAAAAGCAAAGCAACTTCTCTGAACTTCTGATGAAGAGAGAACATCTTTAGTTGATAATAGCCCACCACTATCCTTTCTGGACAACTCAACCCCATGTACAACTGATGGGAGCATTTGCCTATAAAGTCCAAGAACTTGGCTTCTGCATCAGACTAATGGCTCATTTAGTATTCAGTATGCAACCATATCTCTTTCTTTAAATATTTGCAGAATGTTGGCCTGAGAATCAGGAGGGTCCCTTTGGGGAGAAAGGCGGCATAAAAATAAAGTTCAATATTATTTATTATTATTATTAATTACTCTTTGTTATGCTGCTGTGATCCTAAAGTGAATTGTAACTGATCAAACTGGGGACTCACCCCCTCCCATTATACATATTGCAGGTGTGCTGTCCTGATCTAGTTTGAGACCTCCGTGGGATTGGTGTCCACTGGAGCCAGCTAGCAATGGCATTTGGGAAGAGAAACCAAATAATGATGGAAACATCTAAAAAAAACCCACTGGGAAAAGACACTTGGAAGCTGAATGATACAATTGTGCATGGGGATAGAGATCCAAGTGGAACTCTGCTGTATGGCATGGCCAAACATTTAAATGCAGAACTTAAAAAAATGATATATAGCCTTCATTTTTCAACCAGTCAGAAATCAAGTGATACACAGTTTTGCTTTTCTTCGAAGCAGAATTTTTTTTGTATCTCAGCCAATCTTTAGTTTTCAGTTTAGAAATCATGCTGAGTCACTGACATTTTAGGGAAGGGAAAAGTTCTTCTAGCTCACAGGTTATATGAGGCACTAAATAAATCATAAGACAATGTTTGTCATTTGTCATCTACTGGGAGAACAACTGCATCTTTGGTATGTCTCTATAAAAAGAATTCCTTGTAGCTAGCTGTAATTGCAAATGACTTTTAAATGCCAAGCACCTTTCCCAGCAGCTCCCTTATTTACGTCTTTAAGTTTTGTTTCCTTTTTGAGCTGCCCAGTTGCCAAAGCTCTCTGGGTGGGTCAGAAAATAAGGATTAAAATGATGCAATTTAAAAATGCTGTGTCAACAGATGAAATCATACAACAAAATAAAATCAGAGCAAATAGTAAACAAGCAGAAGTGCAAGATCTAAGATATTGAATAAATCACTAAATATTAGAGATGGGCATGAAACGAACAATTTTTCGTTGCCATTTTTTTCATTTCGTTACGTAATGAAACGACAAACAATTTTGTCTCTAAAATGAAACGAAACAAACAGAAACACCGGAAAATTTGTCATGCGTTTCGTTTCCGTTACTGCAATATGAGTGAATTGCTTAAAATCCTAAAAAAATCACAAAAAATTGAAATAAATGGTAACGAAATGGTAATGAAATGAACAAAAACGAAAATGAATTTTTGCAAAAATTCACGAAAAACGGAAACGAACCAAAACAGACCCTCCAAACGACAAACGAAATGCCATTTTTTTGATTCGTGCCTATCTCTACTAAATATACATGAAAGGGCAGAAAAATCCTAGGATAATTTTTAAAAACTACAAAATGGACTCTGTGTGATTTTATCTGGGGAGAGCTTTCCCAATCCCAGGCACCTGTTCAAAAAGAGACTCAACGGGAAGCAGAGGTAAGTATTATATATAAAGAATGTGTGCACCTGTTGAGCTATTCATGACAATCAGCACAGAAGGTTGGTAGACACCATTTTAGTTAAAAAGCTCGGAAGAGAGAAACAACAGTGCATTACTCTTGGCTCTTCTATATACCTCTAAGCTAGACTGAAGGCTTGGATGGCACATTCCAGAATACCAAATATTTCAAAAGAGAGAGAGAGAGAGAGAGAGAGAGAGAGAGAATAATGAGAGGGCTCAGCTATCTTGATATCTATTGAAAATTGGCCAAGACTGTAAGAGCCACTCCAAAATATCCATCTTGTAAATTTAGACATTAACTTCCAGGCACATTAACTTCTGTTTTGTTTTTTGTTTGTTTCCCCTCCATTTTTTCATAGTGTGGGTAGTCTATGGAGCCTGGATATCTCCAAGGTCAAAAAATGGCCTCTCTGACACTATGGATTTGCTCATTCATATGCACTGGGTAAGAGAGGCCCACACTAACCATTTAACCATACTGCTCAGACTTTCCTTTGTGGGAGATCCCATAAGCGTCAGATGGCTGGTGAAAATCTTGCTATTTCCTGCCCCCTCTCAGTATTCTAGAGAGTCACCAGAAAGACACAGGGTTAAATATTTAATACTGTATGTTAATCCTTCCAGTCTGGAATACCGCAAAGACCCATCAATACTGTATATGGAATTAAGTAGGAGATCAAGGTGAGGCTCATCATGACTCTAAACCACAGAGCAGAGAGCATCCCCACCTCCACAGAGGCCAAGAAGAAGGAAGACAGGCACTGTATAGATCTTGGTATAGAACTTAGTTTTGGAAATGACCCTCTTGGTTTCTTGACATGTTGTATTTTTCCGTCTATATAACACCCCCATGTATCAGTTGACCCCCAATTTTCCAGCCCAAAATAACAGTTTCTCTACTGTGTGGTTTTCTCGTTGGCTTACTTCCATGTAAAAGATGACCCTAAATTTTAGTCTAAAAGTTTTAGTAAAAATATAGTCTTATAGATAGAAAAATACAATAGTTCTATCAATTTTCATCTATCCTTTCTGCTTGCCATTTCTTAAAGGATGTCTTCTCATGCATTTTCTTCTACACTTGTTCAGTCCTCAGCCATGCCTGCTTGTCAATGAAATGGCAGCCTGATTTTGTGACATTGAAGATATCGCTAGTGATGGTAGCAGCAGAGTCACAAGATGCTGTCCAGGTGATGTCACTTGAGGTGACATTGATGGGTGGAAATATTATTGTTGTGTCATTTCTTTTTGTATTGTGTCATTTCTTTTTGTAGCCTCAACCGTTTGATCTTCTCTGGACCTGTGGTGCTGCCCGTTTGCATATGGAATTTTATATTTGGATCTGTGATGAGTGACCTGTGTTGTGGGGTGAGAAGGTCAGAGGGAATAACCTTCATGTTGGATATAATGGGACAATTGTGCCTTATTAGAAGGACAAAATAAATCTGGCCACTATTTCCGCCGCTTGTGTAGGTGATGAAAAAGTTTATACATTTCTTTAAAAATGTGTTTCATATTACAGAATAAAAACATTTCCTTCTTTAGAGTCAAGGATTTGTAATAGTTTCCATAACTTTGGTTCCCATGCCACTGGTATCTGTCCCAAGTGCTTCCCATGTGGCCATTCAAGTCACCACACAGGAATAGCAGATCTGCTTCAGGACAGGCAGAGATTCATTCTAAAATTGATCCTTGATTTCTTCATCAATTCCTTCATCAATGCCAATTTATAGGGCATAAAGCAGAAAACACCTGGAGGTGGCGGGTGGGGGTGCCAGACATGAGGAGGTCAAAGTGCCTCTGGACCTCAGTCACATGGGTGCATAGACCCTTACTCACAACAATGGCAACACAATTGTTGTTGGACATGCCTGATAAATCTGTTTGTAATCTTGTCCAATGTCCTTGGATTCCTGGCCTTCCATCTGGTCTCTTGAAGGCATGCTATGTTGATATGGTGGCATTTCAGAGCTTCAGCCAGTTCACCGCTGGGTCTGGTCCATGTTCTGATGTTGAGTGTAGCAATTCACGATGGTTTTGGTTTCCTTTGAGCTAGTTTATTTAACTGGTCCCGTTTCTGAGCCCTTGTCTACCTCTCATGTCAGACAGGGCTAATGTGTGTCTCCTATGTGTAGTTGTGTTGATGCAATTGTTAAGACAAAAATACGACCAGCCTGTCACCTGAGTCTGACGTTGGAGCCTGATGTTGGAGTTTAGCTCAGCAGCACTCTGGACGGAGCAGTTTCCAGTGGCACCACAGGGACAAAAATATCCACTACAGAAAATAACATATTGGCTGGAAAAAAATGGGAAATGGGATAGATTAGGCTCTTCAGAAGCCCTACTAACTCAACTGGTCCATGTCCAAATAAAGGGCATAAAGATTGGTGCCGGCCTGCCCTGTATCCTTCAGGAGACATTCTAGTCCACTTTGTCCACAGGGCCATGATATCACTGGCATGTTTCTGAACCTCTGGGGCTTGTTAAGTCTTGCAAATGAAGGATATGCAAACAGCTATGACCTGCAGAAGGGGTTGGTCGCACTAATCATGTGACCTATGGGCTCAAAGCCCATGCAACAACCTTTCTTCTGTAACCACATATGCACACTGTCCTAATAGTGTAATAGTCTGCTGGAATATGCAGCAGAGATCTGGGGCATTCGTGACAGTTCATTTGTCATTTGTCTTTGATTTGGCTCTAGCAGTTCAGTCGACTGTATTACTTTTGTTTTCCTTTTCCCTCATTTCAAACTGCTAGCCATCTTTTTAACTCTTTAAATCCCTAATAGGATACAAAGGGTTGGTTGTGGTATTGGTTTACCCCTGGTTTAAATGGTTTCTTCTTGTTAACCCCTCAACTGCTTCGAAAATCACAAAAATAAACTGATTTGCTGTTTTGTTTCTTACACATCTGTCTGGAGATGGAGTACATACCTGTATCGCAACACAATTATTTAAAGTTGCTACATCCAGCCAAAAGCAAAACAAAGCAAAGTGTGCTGCTTAAGCACCCTAGAGTGCTTAAAGCATTTTCTTTGTGGTTTACAATTTAATTATGCAGACCACACGTTGCTCCTACCCCACCCTAGTGAGCGGGGTAATCAATTTACCAACCCCTGGAGGATGGGAGGCCATGTCAGCCTTAAGCAGGCTACCTGAATCTACTAGGATCAAATGCAGGTTGTGAGCAGAATCTTTGATTGCAATTTAACCCTTGCACCATGAGGCTCCTTCATGACATCCAATCTTCAGTAGGAGGAGAATGAAAAGAAGTGGGCACCCAAGCATTTTCCAAGTGCACTGCCTTCAGAAAAATGTCACTTCCAAAGAATATTGTAACTCTGCACATGTTGTTTTAAAATACAGTGTTTTAAAAATTGCCATCTTTCAACATTTATCACAGAATAGTTTGCTTGTACTGCAGTCCAAGATGACATGTGAGATCTCTTAATTTTCAGAAACTGAGAAAACCCCAGCAGATTTCAAATGAGTCATGCCCAGATCTAGGCCAGTATCTTGCCTTAATTAATAGCATCAGAGGCAGAGGGGAGGTGGGATGGTTGGGGGACCCTGGGCATTGTTTTCTATCCAGCAATGGTCCCATTGTGTCTCTGAGCTGCAAAATTGAGCAGAGCACTATAAAAGGAAGGGAAAGAGAATGAGAAAATGTGGCTGTTTGGAAAACAAAAGGGCAACATCAAGCGTTCATTTTCTGTGATTTATGCAAGCCATCTGTAATTGAATAGGCTTGTACTGAAAATGTTCTGGAGAGAATTTCTTGTTTCAAAGCTAAAACCCTGCATAAATGCTGTCACATAACTGGCTGAAATTGAACAAATGTTTCCCAAGACATTTGTTTTCACCCATCTATTAATCTATAAAGCTTGCTTTGACAACAGATGAACTGTTGAGCCATCTAACCCGGAACTCCCTAGCCTAATTGGCAACTGGGCCTCAAACAAGGATCATAACGATGTTGCTTTAGTGGGAGGAAAGATAAATACTATAGCTCCATTGTCTGCATTGAGGGATGTGCTTGGAGAAAAGGTAGAAAATTGGCATCAGAAATGCCCCACTTAAACCAGGGGTGGTGAACTTTTGATCTGTAGGCAGCATATGTTTGAAACATGTTTAAGGGGCCCAGTTCCTTCCACTGTTCGCTGCCCAACTGCAAGGTCTGTCAAGCTCACCTGGAGTAGGACCTGTGTCAGATTAAGAAGAGGGCTGTCTCTTCAGGATGGGATGGATGGTGCTGGCTGCACCTTTTCTCACCAAGAGTCTTGGTCCTTTCCTGGTTCCTAGGCATCTCTCTAGGTCCCAAGCCCCACTGCTCTTTCTTGGAGGACAGGGATGGGGAAGCCAGTGTCAGAGTCTGGGGTTTGTATGTAAGTAGAGCAACATTCTAAGGGAGCTACTATCTCAGCTTTACATGAGTGTTTAGCTGCGGTAATGAACTGGATGAGGATGGACAACATGAAACTAAACCCAGACAAGACAGAGGTGCTTCTGGTCAGTCGAAAGGGAGAACAAGGCATAGGGATGCATCCTGTTCTGGACGGGGTCACCCTCCAATTGAAAAATCTGGTGCAAACTTGGGGGTGCTTTTGGACTCATCCTTGAGCTTGGATGCCCAAGTCATGGCTGTGGCCAGGAGTGCATTTGTACAATTAAGGCTAATACGCAAGTCAACCCTGTTGCTTGAGATACCAGCTCTGGCCATGGTGACACATGCCCTAGTGCTATCCTGGCTAGACTACTGTAGTGCACTTTATGTGGAATAACTGATGAAAAGTCTCAAGAAACTTCAATGGGTCCAAAATGCAGGGGCCAGATTGCTGACTGGGGTGTGGTACAGACATTTCATTACACCCCCATTAGAACAGATCCACTGGCTACCAATAAGCTATTGGGCACAATTCAACGTGCTGACTTTAACCTACAAAGCACTATATGACCTGGGTCCTAGCTACCTCAAAGATCAAATCTCACAGTATGAACCGTCTCAGGTGTTAAGGTCATCTGGAGAGGCCTTTCTCTACACCCTGCCACCCTCACAGGTACGTCTCTTGGGAACCCATGAAAGGGCCTTCTTGACTGCTGCGCCCAGACTCTGGAACTCCCTCCCACTAGAGGCCAGGACTGCCTCATCTCTATTGTTCTTCCAGAAATACGCAAAGATCTTTCTCTTCAGGCAAGCTTTCCCTAAACGATGGACTACCATCATGTGTCTTTTATATGAATCTATAGGTGGCTCAGTGGACTAAGGCTTCCAAAAACTGTTGGCTGCAAAGTCGGCAGCTCGGTGGTTCGAATCCCGGGTGCCACGCAGCCGAGCGAGCTCCAGCTGATGACCCTAGCTCTTGCCAACCAGGCATTTCGAAAGCATGTAAATTCAAGTAGATAAGTAGATCACCATCCTAAAAAGTGGGAAGGTAAAACAGTGTTTCCTCGCAGCCATGCCGGCCACATGGCTATGGACTTGCACTGGCTCTTCGGCTTGAATATGGAGATGAGCACTGCCCCTAGAGTCGGACACGACTAGCATGCTTGTGCAGGGGGAGCCTTTACCTTTACCTATAGGTTCACATAGACTTTGTGTTTATAACTACTTATAACCTTGTAGCTTTAATGTAATGTTTAAATAAATACTTACATACAAACCCCCTTTCCTCTTTCCAATGTGCTATGTCCATGCACATTTTAACTAATATTTAATGCACACACAACACACACAAAATACAAATCATGGAAGTAACTTTAGGGAGTGACCCCCAAAGGGCATCAATCCCACTCTTTTCCTCCTTGGACTCTACCTCATCCTCTTTAGGCATTTTTCTTCCTGAAATAATTGGATAAACTAAGTCAGGAAAATAAACAGCCTTTTATGTGTAGCGTCCCTCGAGATTGCAGACAGCTCCAGGCCCTTGGGGCAATATCAGCAGTTGAGCTAATGATTCTCCATTCTCTAGCAGGAAGAGGCTTAATTAACAAAAGGCAATGTTTCACAGAAGTGGCTTCTTTTCTCAAATTAATAGTGCATGCAGTGCTCCCCAGTAGACCTATTGGATTTGGGACAGGAGAGAGAGAGAGAGAGAGAGAGAGATGCAGTATTGGTACTATTAAAATATATTTTTTCACTATATCAGACATGGATTACAGATATGTCATCATTCATACGTATTTTGTGGAAAAAGTAACATTAGCCACAACTAACTATATACGACCAAACTGCCTTGATGTTGTAGACCAGGAAGGTTAATAGAAAGCTGCACCCGAAGTACTGTAATGGATGAGGCTCTGGTGTGTTTATGTGTGTACATGCATAGCCACTCTGAACTTGGACTGCTTCTGTGCTGTAACCTCTGTCGTGTTATTACCCCTCCCCCTGTTCAAGAACTGCATCCTATTCCTGAATGCCCATTTCCAATGTCCAGCTATTGGGATACAGTAGCCGCTATAAATGCTTCCCTGTGATAAGACAGGCATGTTGCTACCGGTTTGTGAGCATTGCTGATGGGAAATCTGCCTTGGGGCAATCATTCAGACAAGCTCTTGCAAGCTGTAAAACATTTTGTGCAGATATTCACAGCATCAGTGCCTTTCTATTATTGCATTACTATTTTCCTCAGGGAGTAGAGAAGATGGTCTTTCTAATGGGCGAGAGCACTATGGACTTGAAGCAAGCAAGCGGGAAACTTTCCTCTCTGCAGGCAAATATCATGAGCTTATTCTTATGCTGTTCAGCAGTGCAAGAAAGAAGCCACAAGGCCCTTGCTTCCACCTGCTCACATCCACCATGTTGAAGAGATGCCAAATTGCCTGCGTGCAGCTAAATTCATTGTGCTTTTTTTCTTCAGTGAGGGCCAGCAGGGCGGCCTGTTCAAAGAAAACCTCAAAGTGCTTTGTTTCTCATGGATATTAATGTGTTTTTCTCCCCTATAGTAGCCTTATGACACATTAATCCTCATTATCCCTCAGAGGAAGAAGCCTTCTAACGATAACCAAGTAAAAGCTGAGTAATTACAAACAATCCCTACACCTCATTTTCACCTTGACAACTAACACTGGTTGATCATCTTGGGCATAGTCGAAATGATATGGGAAATCTAAATGTAGGTAGTTGCCTCAGCCTTAGACAGACACCATTGCCCCCTTAGGATGTTGCAGGAGCTTTTCAGGCCTGCAGTCTTTATGAACGTGAGGAATTCAGACCTCCTGATGCAAATTGTGATATTTATTTATTTATTTATTTATTTATTTATTTATTTATTTATTTATTTATTTATTTATTTATTTATATACCACAACCGTCTAGCAAAAAAGCTACTCTGGGCGGTATTGGAATGCTCACTTCTCTGCATGTTGTCATCTGAGTCACTAAGCAAAACAAAACACATATCTCACCTCTTTTGAAAAAGTCTCTACATTAAAAGAGTTGAAACATATATGGGGGGTTTTTAAACATAATTCTGTGGGAAAGTAAATGGTAGGAAGAGTCAGTGCAAATCTGTGTCTATTAGGAAATAACCTGGACGAAAAGGTGCACTTCTTTCCCCGTGGATTTAATGTTGACACATTTCTCTATGCTTGCAGACAAATCCAAATAAAGGCTGAAATGAACTTGCAGGCAGGGAAGTAAGCAATTTGGCAAAACAAGAATTTGCAGATTTCCAATTCCTCATTTACTTGTTGAATTCCATTTCTGACCAGTCTTCTGTATTTATTTATTTATTTATTTATTTATTTATTTATTTATTCATTCATTCATTCATTCATTTTCATTCATTCATTCATTTTTGCATTTCTAGACCACCCAATTTCCCAAAAGGGACTCTGGGTGGTTTACACAAAAGCAAATGAATCAGCAATTGTGAACAAACAAAACACGTAAAGAGTGTTGCAGTAGTCAGTCCTTGAGATGACCAATGTTTGCACAACTGTCCACAGAGAGTCGCCATCAAGGTACAGGCGAATCTGGGGAATAAGCCGGAGTTGGCAGGACAGCTTGGACATGGCAGCCACCTGGGACTCCAGGGACAATGCTGGGTCCAAGACAACACCCAGACTCCTCGCTCTATCAACCAGCTGGAGGGTAGAAATCCCCCCCCCAAAAAAACTGGAGAATCGACCACCATACCCACCCACCCACCCACCCAAAAAAGGAACAGAACCTACTGTAAGTCTTTTCAGGGTTGAGTTTGAGCTTGTTAGACCTGGTCCATTCCAGCATGGCATCCAGGCAGCGATCAAGGGTCTGGACCACCTCTATTGCAGAGGTGGAAAAGGAGAGATAGAGCTGTGTGTCATCAGTGCACTGAGGATAGCAAGCCCCATATATCTGGATGACCTCAGCTTGTGGCCTCATATAAATGTTGAAAAGCATGGGGGAGATTGCTGATCCCTCAAGCACCCCACAAGAGAGTGACCAGGGAGACGACAATTCTCCACCCAGGCTCACTCACTGGGCACAGCCCCTGAGGAAGGAGCAGAGCCACCACAAGGCTTGACTCCTGATCCCCAGCTCAGAAAGCCTGCTCAGGAGGATACCATGGACGACAGTATCAAGGACCACTGGCAGATCGAGAAGAACCAACAAGGTAGCACAGCCCCTGCCAGCCCTCCTCAAGAGGTCATCCTACAATGCAACCAGGGCAGTTTCAGTCCCATGATGCATCCTGAACCCAGACTGGAAGGTATCCAGACATGATCTTCCTCCAGGAATGATTGCAGCCACTCAGCGGCAATCCACTCCACCACCTTGCCCATGAAGGGAACATTGGCAATTGGATGATGTCAGATGCCAGGGCAGGTTTCTTAAGGATGGGCTTGAGCACCACCTCCTTCAGCTGACTAGGAGGAGGCCCAGGTGGACCTGGATTGGTGAGGTGTTGAACCACCTGGAACAACTCCGCCTGGCCGGTCCAGGCCCCACCAATTCTCAGGGAGGCAAAAGATAAGATTGTATAGCGTCACTGATTTGGTCATCGCACAAACCACAGCCCGATTAGATTCAGTCCGATCATTCCTCCATTTGCTCTCAAGCCTTCTCCTTTCAGAAGAGGCGTGTTGCACTGCTGACATTTTTTTTAGGCCTGGACCAGATTAATGGTTGCAGAGAGATCCTTCATGGAATCATAGAGTTGGAAGAGACCTCAAAGGCCATCAAGTTCTTCTCGGTCACTGTTCCCAGACTCCAGAACACCCTCCCATGGTAAGGCAGACTGGCCCTATTTCTGCTCCTTCAGCAAGCAGACAAAGTCATCTCTCTTTGGGCATGCTGCTCTTTTAGTGACTGGTTGACCAAGGCCCCGGTCCTACATCCCTTTAAAAGCAGTTTAAATTACCAGATAACCTGTGTCTAAAAATGCCATCCCCACAGCCACTGGGCTTTTTGAAAAAAAAAGAAAAAAGAAAACCCGGTAATGCTCCCTTAAGCGAGGTTTCTATGACTCACCCAGGAGGTAGGGAAATTTTTGCCTCGCTTTGAAAATCCAGCTTTTAAGGAGGCAGACGCCGTGAGACCACGCAGATGATCCGGGTTTCTTTCTCTTTCCTTTTTCATAGCACCGACCGGCTGTTCCTGGGGCCGATGGGCTATGTTTTTTTTAATTGCTTTTCACCTTCAGAGAAACAGGAAGCTCTATTCAGTCCTACAAGTTTTAATTTCCCCCAGCCAAGTGGTCCATTTTTTTCAAAGGCTAGTGCCATCTGCTGGCCAAGGGGGCTGAACTGCACTTTAAAATAAAATAAAAAAACAGCTTTTGATGTGGGAACTCTTGTCCCACATTTAAATCACGTGATGGGACGAAGAGGAAAAGCCAGACCTTCAGAAGATCAGGATCAAAACCCAAGTGTGACCACGGCCCAAGAGGATTTTTAAAGGCAACATATACATTGACTGACAGACAGACAGACAGACAGACAGACAAGGGAGATGGAGCTCTTAGCAGAGAGATGGGGCTCTCTTTGAACTCTGAGGCAGGGAAAGAGCACCTTGATTAGTGTTGGATAGATCGACAGGCACCCCAGCCTGGAAAGTTCTCTCTCAGCTACACCTACTACTACTAGGGACACAAAAAACTCCAACATGAACCACTCTTATTGGCCTCCTCCTATTCATGAGTTGCAGTTAAAGGTATCCTGTATGGCTAATCAGTGCTAGCAGCTCAACCTCGCCTGCCTATTCTAATGTTGTTGTTGAAATGTGAGGGTGGGGTGGGGGTAATGGGGCACAGAAATGTGTGTGTGTTAGTATGCTTTGATGTATTTATCTTTGTATGTTTTCCCCTCATTGAGTAAAGTATATTTGTGTCATTTTTAAAGCAATAGGTTTTTGAGTTTGCATGTTTATTTGTGTTAAATTCAAGGACAAAAAAGAGACACCACACTTTCCACTTATCGTTTCCCCCCCAGTAATTTAAAATGGCCAAGATATATGGAAATTTTTGCTAACAGCCATGTGAACCACAGATTGGATACATTTGCTTTTTTTTAAAAAAAAGTAGTTAATGCAAATTGATTTTCCAACCTGATTAAATGCAAGGATGAAGCTACCTTAAGCCAGTCTATACCTGATAAGAAATGCATGATGCTTGTTATTTTTGTGGAGGGTCTCCCCCTACTATTTTACTAGTTCTCTCTTGCTCTCGCTCTCTCTTTTTTGTTATATATTGTTCATTTTATTTCAATTGTAAACTGCCCAGAGTTCCGTCCGGAAAATGGGCGGTATAAAAGTACAATAAATAAATAAATAAATAAATAAATAAATAAATAAATATTATTAGAATTATTTAATAACTTGATGCTTCATCAGAGCTGGCCCAGAAGATGAGGCAGACTCTGCCCCAGCTCCCTACCCAGAAACTGACTTGGCAAACAATTGACTATGACTTTAGTGCTGATAGTAATCCAGAAACCTGAGAGAAGCACTTCACTGTGTGGGTAGGGGGCAGGCTGAAAGGAGAACACAATTGTGAATTCAAGGATCTCTATATGGTTTCTCACCTCCCAGGCTCCTCATTTACTCTGCCTAATGGTGATGTACCAGTTCTTTCCCTTGGTCAGGGAACGCAGCACAGTCTTCCCTTTGCAGTCGCTGTAGTGACTTTGCTTCTATGCCTACCAAATATATGAGCTAGGAAGTCACTTTTTTAAACTACGGTAACCAGAATACTGCTGTGACCACTGGCATGCTGGCTGGGGGATTCTGGGGGTTATAGTTTTAAAAAGTAAGGGGTGTGTGTGTGCGTGCACATGCGCGCGTGCACACATGTGCGCACCTGATTCACCTGTTGCCACCTGATTAAATCTCATCTTTGGCAAACATTTCCCAGCTAACATAGATAAATTTCTGTGCAACTGATGAAACATGACTGTGTTAGAAACCCCTTCTCCCTTTGTTGAAAGAGCGTTACAAAGACATTCTAGCAGTTAAGAAAAGTGCCCCTCTCTCTTTTTCATGTTTGTTTGAATAGTGCCAGTGCAGCAGGTAGATAAGTGTACAAACAAGAACGTTATGCAGAAATAGCAGCTACAGCAAAGCTCCAATTTCAAGTTCTGAATGGTTTTTTACAGATGATTTTAGAGAAATAACTTTTCCATGGGGATTAAGAAATCTGCGCCAATGCTCAAGAAGGATGACATCAGTTATCAGTCACGGAGATGAGTTCTCATATCCTGCTGACTACTACACCTACCTTCGCAATATACAACACTATAACTGAAGGTGCAAAATAAATTAGAGGGACTTGTGCTTCAAGTACAAATATTCTTCTTGGACATCCCTGCATATTAACTTGGGAATCCATAATATATTTGTGAGCCCTGCAATATGTTCTTGGAAGGTATAGTCACAACAAAACCATGCACAATGTATGGCATGAGCATTTGAAAACTGTAAAAACATGCTCTGGTTAATGGTCCAAATCCTATTGTGTGTGTGTGCATGTCTCATGTCATTAAAGTCGTGACCAACTCTTCATGACCCCATGCCCATGGAGTTTTCTTGGCAGGAATACTGGAGTGATTTGCCAGTTCCTACTCCAGACGCCTACAGCACCTGGTATTCGATCGCTGGTGGTCACCCATCCAAGTACTAACCAGGCCCAACCCTGCTTAGCTTTCGAAATCAGGCGAGATCGGATGTGCTTAGGGCATGTAGGCAGCTCCAAATCCTATTGCTCATCATCAAATATATAGCACTAGAGTATGCCCATTATGCCCATTGAATCATTGGGATTTGGCAAGTCAACTTCCTTCAAGGGAGGAAGTCACAACTAGGATCATTTGAACCAATGGAACTTTTTGGAAGAGCTGATGCTCCATATCCTCACTGATTCAATGAGCTTGCTCTAGTACAACTTACTACAGTAAGCAACAGGATTTCAGCCAATGTCAGATCAATCTGGAACAGGAAACTCTCCAAGGTCTTTCTCAGTCTTTCTGCTTGTTGGATTACAGCCCATAATAATTGGGTACCTTTGATTTCACAAATATAAATTCATTTTCTACACACAAGAACTTATGGTATTGATTAAATATATGAAGATACTGGTGATCACGCATCAAAAATCAACCTCTAAAATCATAATCACATCTCTGATCAGCATTGTATTTCCTCATCTCTAGGCAAACCATCTCTTCTTCAGTAAAAGAGAATAGCTAGGAGTCTCAGGAAAAGCCAGTGGGGACCTATCACCACAGCTGCCTTCAGATACCTGCCCTGTGCAAGGGTTGCTTCACACTGACTAATATTAGGACTAGCTTTTGTTTAAATTAGATTCATTCTAGATTCACTAGAACTGCATTCTAGCATGAGTGAACAGTATCTTTAAGAGACAGATCTGGAATGTAATACTAGTTCTACTTTCTTCTTTTGAAGGTTGCGTTTTCTCCATGGTCCACTCAGAATCCTTTAAGAATGTGTTGTTGTTGTTGTTGGTGGTGGTGGTGGTGGTGCTGCTGCTGCTGCTGTTAACTTGCTGTCAAGTTGCCTAATTTATGGCCATTCTATTTTCCTGTCCTCAGCAGTACTCCTCAACACTTGTAAACTCAAGACTGCAGCTTCCTTTATGGAGTCAGTCCATCTTTTGTTTGATTTTCCTAGCCTTGCTACCTTTTCCAGAGATTCTTGTCTTTTCATGATGTTCCCAGAGTTTGAAAACCTCAGTTTGCTCTCTAGCACAGTTATATCACAGTTGCCTGCTGTTTGTCTACCTTTGGACTAACCCATTTGGGAACCCATCTACCTCAGAGAAGAGCCGTCTCCACCAACACTAACAAAAAAAGGGAAATGTCATATACACACACCTGGCTATGCTGGCTAGGATTTCTGGGAGCTGCAACTAGAAATGTTCTGGGAAAGTCTGTATCCACCACACAGCAGATTTAATTTACCATGAAGTTAGATTTCATCTGAAACCCAAAGCTTCCTTGAATTCCAGGTGGGCAGAAAAGAAGCTCTAGAGACCAAAATGATCACAAGGTGAGCTAATTTTCACTGTTTCTGCAGCATCTTGCAAAAAAAGTTGCCCTTCACCTACATTCTCCCAAGAGCTCTTTCCACTGGTGTCAGGAGGGGGAAAATATGATGGTTTCAAAAAAAAAAAGTCAGGATAAAGTGCTTATTATGCAATGAGCACTCAGCTTTCAAGGTTGCCCTGAGAACTTTGTTTATGAAGGATATATCACAATCAGCAAATATAGATACTGTATCAATAGAACAGCCAAGGCTAGGAGTTTATAAATGTGGGTTCCAAAGCAGGCTGTAACGTTGGATGTTGTCCTTCTCTCCACTCCCAGCTTTCTGAGCTGCCCAAAACTCTGATCCAGGATGCTTCTCAAACATTTCTTCCAGCTTCTGAAGGTGTGTGCAGGGTTATGGAGAAACGTGGGAATTGTCCTTACCAAGTTCCACAAACAGAATGACTCCTGTCACTACAGGCCTGGTAAAGATCCCCTTTCCCCAAACAAGGAGAAAATGTAGAAATATTGTTAATGCGTTTCAGCAGCAGCCCCGCTCTTACAGGAGACACTATAATTTGTGTGTGTGTGTGTGTGTGTGTGTGTTGCATCGTTGCAGTCGTGACTGACTCTTCATAACCCCATGTCCATGGAGTTTTCTGGGCAGGAATACTGGAGTGGATCCTTAAGAGAGACATTTGTACTCAGAAATAAATCCGACTACTTTCAGAATAGCAGTTTATAGGCCCTATGAGGAAATGCAAAGAGAAAGAAAGAGAGAGAGAGAGAGAGAGAGAGAGAGAGAGAGAGAGAGAGAGAGAGAGAGAGAGAGAGAGA
>JAHTLZ010000015.1:20772627-20803335 GCA_023846285.1 Phrynocephalus versicolor
TCCCTTTTGAACAGGGAGGCAGTTACTCAACCAGCAATTACAGATCAATACACAACAGTTATCTTTCCTCAGTCCTTCACTACTGCCCTTTTGAGCCTCACTCTTCTAATTTCTTGATCCTGAGGCCCTATAAGGATGAGAAAGTGGCTTAGCTGTGTGAACTTTACTTCCTGTTTATGGACAGAAAAACAAGGGGAATGATTTCATTTACTGTACTGTACTTTCTGTTAGGCACATGCACTCTCTTCAGATGAATGGGCAAAAATGGTTCAAATCAGCTATTGCTCCAATGTGGAGACAGACACAAGATGGAGCAAATAGCATTGTTCACCTCTGAGGCAGGGCATTATCCCGGAGATCCTTCTTATTACAAACTAAATTCATGGGGTCAAAAAAGACAGTCCAGTATGCCTACATTGTAAGCTGGCACACCCTCCAGTGTCACTTGTCTCCTCCCTTCTTGATCTCAGTGGTTTCAAAGTCTCCTTTACCAGCATCTACTCTGGGAGGGGATCAAGTAACCTTCCTCTCCCTCTCTCTCTGGGGGGTGGGGGAATCTCTGCAGTCTTCAACCCCTAAGGGACCTCCTTCTCTCTCTGGCCCTTCTGTTTAAATGGCTTCCTGCACTTGGTGTTCTTTCTATCTCTGCCTTGGCAGTTCCCCTCACTGTTTGGGAGGGGGGTTTCTTCCCCTCTTCAGAAGGGCCCCCTTGTAGGTTGCTCCATTTCTGAGGGGATTGACTCTCTCTCTTCTTTGGGCACTAGCTCTTCCTCTGCCTCACAGCAGCCTCTCTCCTTCCTAGCCTCCAGCACAACTTCTCTCTCCTCCAATGGCAAAGCCACTTTTATATACATCTCTCTCTCTCTCTCTCTCTCTCTCTCTCTCTCTCTCTCTCTCTCTCTCTCTCTCTCTCTCACACACACACACACACACACACACACACACACACACACACACACATGTTAGATTAGATTAGTTCCTGCCTTTCCACTAGGGTCTGTCCCCCACTCCCCAGGGCTGACATAACCACTATGGCTTTAGTATGCGTTCTGGCCTCTCAGGAAGGGCCAAGCACTGGGACCAAGGCACCCTGCAAACACTCTGCAGCTAGCAAGGTACATGAAGTCATCTGGACAGCAATCTGGGTAGGGTCCTCAGATAGCTTGATGGCACACTGACAGGAGGACCCATGACTCTGTCTTCCTTACAGGCCCAAAAGCCAAACACCTGACACACTGAGACATGTTATTACATAGTTTGTGTAACTTTCCTTCTGAGAATTATGAGCAAAGGCAGATAGCAAGGTGAGTTCTTGATCATCAGAAATCTCATTCAGCTTGTCTTACTAGCTTTAATTTAAACATTTTACTTGGCATTGCCATCAAACTTTCACGGCTATCTTCATAGCTATATGTGAGATTCTCAGGGGCCAGAATTCTTCACCAACATATGCTTTTGCTTCTCTTTTTGAGAGACTTGCACAACACATACCATCATGGATGAATCTACACCCAAGCAAAGCAGCTGCAAAGTCCCATAGCCTTGAGCAATGAACATGGCAATGTTCTAGTGACCTGATCACGAACTACACCTAAATTCTTCTCAATTCCATAAACAGTTCAAGAAGAAGCCCTGCTATCATCTGACATCTGATGATAAGTTTGCAGTAACTGACAGAAATGGTTCCCACTGCTGCTCTGATGAAAGCAGGGAGCTTTAGAATCTGCGAGTGTGGTGCACCAGCTTTAACTGTGCAAATGCATTCCTGACCACAGGGTTGAATCCAAACAACTGAATACTGCAAACCTCTTACTCAAGATGTGTCTACTGAGTTTGGTGAGCCTTTTTGTTTCAATGCACAACAGCTGCACAATACATCAACCAGTGCTAAAGCCTCTAGTTTTATTCTCTCTATCTTTCCTAGGACAATCTACCCACAAGATATGTCATGACACTGTGTGGTCTGCCACTCAGCATCAACTAGTGGGGGCAGGTAGCAAGGCAACAGAGCACACAATGATATCAGAAAGTCGCTAAATAGTCATAGGTATTAAGGATGAGAAGGGTGAAATGTGCTGGGCAGGGACGGGCGGCATTTATGGCAAGGCTGCATATTTAATATAAAATGTAGGCCCCAACTTGAAGTGCAGAAGAAAAATTGCTCTTTATTCAATGACCCCAGAGTAGAGAGAACTACAAAGCTAATTAATTCTGGCAGAGTTCCAATGATTATAATGGATGGATGCCAAAGGAGTCCAGCGAGGAAATCTTGGGTGGCTGCCAAGCTCAGAGAAGCTGGCAAAACTTCTTCAGCTGTGGGATGTGCCTCACTCACCACATCTCAGGGCTTTGCCCATAAAATGTGGCCACTATTTAACTCACCTGTAAGAGACACCAAGTCTCTTCCAGATGGTCAAGGAACATTTACACTCAGTTCGGAAGAAGGTTATGATTGGACATAGGTACAAACTGTTGATTCAGTGGTTCCTATTGGCTCATGTGTCGACCAAGCCGGTATTGAGTGCTTCAAAGCCCCGCCTCCTCCAGTGGGCACCCACTCGGAACTTGCTGTCTGGCTTCCTTGACCCACTTACTCTGAGAGTTGCATCTGAGTAGGTGCCCACCAGCGGAGGTGGGGCTTTGAAGCACTGAACACCTCCTTGGTCGCTAAATGAACTGGCATGAACCACTGAACCAGCGGCTTGTGCCCATCTCTAATTATGATTTTAAAACTGGCAAGGTGGCATGTTTAGTAAACATTTTGTATTGATGGGAAAACTATGTTTTTCACTTACAGCAGGAACATTCAAGAGCCTTGTGGTACCTGAAAGCAAAACAAATTTCATTTTAATGGACATTTGTCTTCTTTTTGAAATCCAAGTATTGGTAAGGGCTAAAGTCCACAAACACTTATACAAAAATCAAACAAACAAGAAAGATAGCTTTCAAAGTGTCACAAAACTCTGTTTTGTGTTTAACCTTGTGAAGTGGATCTGTGGGGTAAAATGGTGGAATTCCTGGGAATCTCTTACAAAAAGGAAGTCTTTTGTAAGATGAATAGTAGTTGGTTTGCACTGGGAATTAGCTTTTTTTTTAGACATTGTACTAAATATTAGGATGTACATTGGCCCTTTATATAGTTGTAGGTTCTTTGGATAATTGCATTTATTGAACTTTACTGAAATATTATAATACTATTAGAACTAAGTATGTGTATGATTGTGGAGGATAAGTGTTAAATGGGCTTTGAGTGGCTTTGTCATGCAGTTAGGGGACTTTGTAGGTCAAAAAAGCTTATCCAATTCATCTCTTGTTATTTTTTTAAGTAGATCTCTAAATCACATATCTCAAGGTTGTGATATCTCCTGAAGAGTACAGAGTGAGTCAACCCTGATCTACATGCCTTCTATTCAGGTATGCATTGTGTCTCACTGATCAGAATTACAGTATTTTTCCATGTATAAGACTATATTTTGTCTAAATTGTTAGTCCAAAAATTGAGGTCTGTCTTGTACACAGAAGTAAGCTGAGGAAAGAACTGCACAGTTGTAAAACTGCAATTCTGGGGTGGAAAAGTGGGGGTCACCTTATGTATGGGGGTGTCTTATAGATGGAAAAATACAGGTATTTCTGGCAGAATTGTTTGCCTACATCCAGCCCAGAAAACACAAGGAAGGCAGAAGCAAGGGGTAGTTATTATGACCATTGTCAATTATGCTATTGTACAACAACAACAAAAATGAGACCAAAGTGTACAAGAGGAAGACAGGTCCTAACATCCTATACTGGAGTTCTCAAAATGAATACAGACATTCATCTTCACACACATAAACACTGAACTCTTGTTGTGTGACGTTTTGAGAGCTCACCATTTGCACTGGATGTGATGCAAGTCCCATTCAAGTGCACAGATTCTCCCCCCCCCCGACTTTTGCACCACCTTTCCCCCTCACACACCCCACTCTCTCCATTGTCTTTCATTGTCCCTTCTCTGACACTCCCCCCCCCCCGCCACTGCATTGGCATTTCTCTTCCTGGTCTCCCCCATCCTCTTCGACAGGCTTGCCCCCATGCCCCTAACAATAACAACAAAAAAGAATCCTTCTGGCAGCAAAATGTAGAAGCCCCCAAGTGGGAGAGTAAAAAAGCTGCTTTGAGAGCAGAAAGTCCTGGATGGAGTCAGCCTTCACATCAAGCAGGTAAGCAAACAATACTTTGAGTTCACCCATTTTATAAGCGGAGCAAATCCCAAGGTATTTGATGCTGTAGTTGGGTTCTTACTCTGTTTTTCAAAGGAAAGAAAGAAAATGGGGTTGATGGGGGGAGAAAATTCAAGAATATAGAACTCATGCAAAATGCTACATTGCAGGACACTCCTCACTTTGCCCTACGAAAAAACAAACAGAGTAGCAGCTACAGTCCAGTAACCTTACTCAGGGACTTTTATTGTGCAGGAAAGACCTTAGAATTCATTAACCTGTTAGTCTTATCCTTTGGTACTAGATCAGTGTTTTCTTTATAAATTATGGATAATTTTGGTTCCCATTTAACCACTTCTAATCACATGACATCTCTGAGAAAAGTGGATCTATAAATGGATAAAAGAAATGCAGGCCTGTCATACATTATACAGTGGTACCCTGACTTAAAAGTAGTTCAACTTAGGAGCATGCATTCAGAACAGATCAAATTCGTAAGTCGAGGCACCACTATATATATTATATATTTTATTTTCCATATCAAAGGGATTCCCTACACAGGATGGATGGCGTAGGAGTTCTAATGATAAAACAGGAGAGTTCAAGTGGTATGTTTACAATATTTTTCTATATAACAGTAGAAAAGTTATATTTTAATTCATAATAATGTTGAAGTTATTTAGCTAAATAATTCTTTTTCATAAAATTATAGAGTGGTTTCCAGCTATCTCTTGCCTTCCATAGCTCTGTGTCCTTTATGAATTCCGATGCTATATCCATTTCAGCTATTTCAATTTTTTCCCCAAAAGTTCTTGTCTAGTTGGTGTTTCAGTCAATTTCTAGTATTTGTCATATACAATTCTTGCTATTGTTACAGACCTGCCATACAATATTATTGTAAATATTAGTAAGATGTTTATAAAACAGAAGCTTTATGTGAAAAAAATGAATTGGCAGCATTTATCTTTATATTTAAATCAACTATTAAAATATAATAAATCAACACTTTTTACATGCCTAACTTCTGCTGCTAACTGGAGATGTAGTTCATTTCCTGGACTGATTTTTACCATCACCTCTGTTTTCTGAGTCTAATTGCCTTTTCGGGGTCAGTATGGACATTTAAAGTTTCTGATGACTGAAAGCAAAGCAGGTGCTGACAAGGATGAACTGCAATCAACATTCTGGGGGATAAAAGAGACTCATACACTCTTTGCAAGGGGGAACCACAACTCTCTCGGCCTGATGCAGGATACCGTCAGGTTTTTGGGGGGGCTCAAAGGCATCCAGGGCTATGTGACAGAAGATGAAAAATGATGTTGCCAATAGATTTTGTACCTTACATATTGTCTGCTGCTTTGTCATGTAGGATCCAGGACTCTAGGATTAGCATGCCTAAAATGAGATGCCAACTAGATGGTTCATCCTTGCTAAAGATTTTAGTTCACATCACTGGTGGTGCTGCTGCATTTAATTATGCATGATATTTGAGCCTGGATTTTAATACAAAGAGAGAGGTAGGAAGGAGGGGGACGGAAATAAGGTAAGGGATAGATTTTCTTACAGCAGCTTTCAGTTATGGTGCAGAATCCATAATGCATGAAATCCAATTGAAGCTGCAATTGTAAATCCATCAGAGGGAAATAAGCAATCTAAATCTAAGTCCAAGGTTTTACTGTAAAAATGCAGAACCTGAATACTGAAATAAAACGGAATAGCTGGAAGAACAGAGTTAGTATTATTGCAAGTAATATTAACTAAATGCCCACCTGACTGTGCCACTGTAAAAGGGAAGGGTTGCACTGGATGGAGAGCTCAACACCAGTGCCTGGGGTGGCACCGCATCAGACTAATGTTGTGTGGCTGTGAATCAAAGAAGGAAATTTTATCCTCACCACAAATCCTAGCATCGCCTTTAGGCACCTCCTGGACAGAAGTCTTAAGATGGTGTGCCCGCATGTGGGGATTCAACCAGCTTATGGGCGGCCGTGATTGTTAACTCAGTCTATCTGAAAATCTTGGCCAAAGGAAGAAGAAGATCTGTCAAGAAAGCCAGACAATGGCCAAGTGCAGGGATCAGGCACTCAAAAGACAAGGAGTAAACTAAACATGATTTTCTTGGAACAACAGGAGGATTGGGGTGGATACTAGCTCTTAGGGCATCCTAGTAGGGTGGGGCTCAAGATAGAGATACAGAGGGGGATTGGGGCAGCGGCTACCATGAAGATGAAGAGAAAGATCAGCTCTACTCAGGCAACAAAGCTCATGGGCACTAAATCTAAGGGTCCAAGATTGAACGGTCAAGGTAACCTGATATAATAGCACCTAGTCTTAGAAAAAAGCACTGGAGTATACCTCACAGGTTCTACCCTCCACTTCCATGATATGATATAACTGAGTCTGTATATGTAATATGTTAGTACAAGAGGAACTGGAGATTCAGACATTTGATATACAGATAAGGCTGATGAGTTAAGGAATGAAGCTACTATCTTTAGGTCAGAATCCTTCTTAACTTCCAAGATAATTGGAGACTTGGGGATGCTTCTGGACCCAGCACTCTCCATGGAGAAGGAAATAACTACCATGGCCAGGCCTGCTTTTTTCCATATCCAGCAGATTGCAAAGTTGTGATCCTTCTTGGACAGTAAATCCCTGATCACAATGGTTCATGCACTGGTGATCTCTAGGATCAATCACTGCAAGATTCTCTATATGGGGCAACCTTTGAAGGCAATATGGAAGCTGCAGTGGGTTCAATTTTGGTGGTTAGGCTCATGTCAGGAGCATGGAGATAAGACTATTTTCTTCCTGTTTGCTTCTCTGCCAAATTCAAAGGGCTAGTCCTAACTTATAACGCCCCTCACAGTTTTGTTTGGGGACCTCAATACCTGTCAGAGCAGCTTTCCCTAAGATCCTCTACTTGGGCTCCCCAGGATTCCCAGGCTTCATGGTTAGAGGTGGTCTACCCAAGAGAGTTCAGAAATCTACCACGAGGAACTGGGCCTTGTCAGTAGTGACCACTAGAGATGGGCACGACTCAGAAAATTTTTTCGTTTTAGTTTTAGTTTTCATCTAGGGGTCCGTTTCGGCTCGTTTCCGTTTTCGTGAGCTAATTTTCAAAATTTTTCATTTTCATTTCATTACATAACGAAAACGAAAATGAAAACGAAAATTTTTTCGTTTCTTCCCATTTAGCTCCATTAAGTGCTTTTCCAGTAACAAAAAACGAAAATTGGCTCAAAATTAGTCGTTTCGTTACGTAACGAAAACAAAAAAACGAAAACGGAAATGAAAATTTCGCTAAGTCGTGCCCATCTCTAGTGACCACAACATTGTAGAACATGCTGCCTTGGATATATGCTAGGCTCTCTCCCTCTTGACCTTCAGGAAACAAGTGACATCTAAGCTTTATCAAGATGACTTCAGAAACATTATTTGTTATTAGTCACCCAGAGTAGTGGCTTGCCAGTAGATGAGTGGGATATAAAACAAACAAACAAGATATAGCATTCAATTTAGTTGTGGCCAAATGTTTAATCTGGTCAACAGCCTTTCCCTTTCAAAACAAATACAGTATGGCCAGTTTTTCCATAGATCTTTGGAAGAGGGCTTTTCCTCTGCCTTATTGATGAGGAATAGCTGCAATATTGGTTTAGTAAGGATCCAGAAGGAAAACCACCCACCCAAAATCATGTGCAGAACACCTTAAGGAGCATTCCCAGGACCATTATATAGTTATAGAGTATGTACCACCAAACAGTACAAATTTTTAAAGCCTCGTCAAGTGTTTATACCAGACATGGCCAACTTTTAGCTCTTCATATGTTGTTTGACTGTGGTTTCCATCAACTGTTACCAGCACAGCAAATCAAAGATAACAGGAATCCTTTCAGGTATCACCATGTCATTTGCAGAAAGCTAAGCAGTCAAAGATGGTGGGACAGTAGAATCCTCAGCTGGACTGTGCTAAAGTAGCCTTAGGGTGCAATCAAAGAAGTATTTAGCCTGTTGTTTGATCAATTGTGGGAATGGGTTGTTTCCCTCCTTTTTCCAGAGATCACATCATGTAATTGTGGGAGCAAACCGATATGTAACTCAGAGCACTCGTACCTGCACCTTTCTGAGCCCTTGTCAGGGACTTTTATCTTTTTGTTGCAGGCAGAATCACTCTGGTTTGGTCCATTTCACTTTGTGCAATTTCTAGGAAGGGACCAAACGTGAGCCTTCCATCAAAGCTCCTGGTTTGAATTGCCAATATCATGAAATGGCTCAGTAAGCAACCACTTCATTATATCGGCAAACTGAACACTTCCTCTGCTATTTTTATTTTTATTTTTAAAATAAATTCTTTCTACTGAACAATCATACCTGTGTGACTAATACAAATAAGATGGAACTTTTTGGTGTTCTGTCTCTTAATTGTATATCTGTGGAGAAATGAAAGAACATGTAGAATAGATTTTGAATGCTTCACTGGCTTGCTGGTGGAGCAGGACAGGTAGGGTTCAAAGAAGTAATTCCTGGTGTCATCTGTGGAATGGAGAAGCCACTCTGCCTTCAGCTTTTTTCACCTGAGATAAAACTAACTTGTGTGCTTTGTTTCCCTTCTTAAAGTTATGTTATGCACAACACATAATGTCCACAGAGGTGTCTTAACGTCAAACAATCAGCCTCTAAAAGTCACCTCTTGTGTGCAATTCTGCCACAGGAATCGAGCCACTCTATTTTTATCCCTTGGGTATTCTGTCCAGTTCTGGGCATGATGGTTTTAAAAGGATGTCAACACCCTGAGATGCACCCATGAAAAATAATTCAAGGAAATGGGCACATTTAACCTAGAAAAGGCTGAAAGGAGATATGATAATAAACTTAAAACATTTAAAGGCCTGTCACGTGGAAGATACAGATACTATGTTTTCTGTGGCTTCATGCAGTAGGGCTTGGACTATAGATTTAAATTAGAAAAAGGAGATTTTAGTGAGGAGCTGTTTAGAATGGATTACCTCAGAAGGTGATAGATTCTCCTCCCTTGAATGCCGGATGCTCAACTCCCAAAGATGCTTTAGAGAAGATTTCCTATGTTAACCAGAGAGTTATGATTTATTATATTTGGGATTCCTTCTCGCCCCACAGCTCTCTCGTTTGAAACATGGAACTAAGAGTGGCTGCATGATTCCCCATGCATGTGGCCACGGTGTTGCTGAAGCAACTCAGTGCAATTGGTTCAGCTGAGATATAGGGACTGAGCCAAATGCAACAAGTTTGCTTTGTAGCAGACTCAGGTCTTAACCTTAACTAGGTATAGTAGGTCCTACTATCATTCTCTCAACCACTGCAGCATTATAATGCCAGTTTCCACCTGGCCTCAGTGCTCTGAATGTCTCCTCCTCCTCCTCCTCCTCCTCCTCCTCCTATTTTTCCCATAAGTGCAGGGTCAGGTCTTCAGATCCTAAAATGCCACTTTGCCCATTGAACCATGCCTTCAAGAGATAGGCTGACGATTCACATGTCCTTCTAGTCACCAACATGACCACTAGCCATCAATTTTCAGGAGGTAAGCAGTTTTGGCAATGATGGAAGGTGCCACTATGAGGACATGTGCATACCAGCAAAGCTGGCTTTTCTCATCTTCTCTGTTTTTTTTTCCTTCAAAAAATAAACAGCAGCAACTCAAAGGAGGAATATCTACATGTCATGGAGGACCTCATCTTGGATCCGTTCCAGTCCGGGTTCAGGCCACATCACGGAACTAAGACTGCCCTGGTCGCTCTGCAGGATGACCTGTTGAGGAGGGCCAACAGGGGTTGCTCTACCTTGCTGGTCCTTCTCAACCTATCAGCGACCTTTGATACCGTCGACCAAGGTATTCTCCTGGGTCTGCTCTCTGAGGTGGGGATGGGGGCTCCAGCCTTTGGCTGGCTCCGCTCCTTCCTCAAGGTCCATGCTCAGTAAGTGAGCTTTGAGGTTGTTTTGTCGTATCCCTGGACACTCTTGTGGGGTGCCTCGGGGGTAGTCAATCTCTCCCATGCTCTTCAATAACTATATAAGACTGTTGGCTGAGGTCATCCGGAGTTTTGGAGCTTGCTGTCATCAGTACGCTGATGGCATGCAGCTCTATCTCTCCTTTTTCCACCTCTGCATTGGAGACTGTTCACACTGTTGATCACTGCCTGGCTGCAGTTCTGGAATGGACCAGGACTAACAGGCTTAAATTCAATCCTGAGAAGACTGAGGTTCTGTTCTTTGGGGGTTCTCCAGATGGGTACAGTGGCCCTCTCCCCAGTCTGGATGGGACTGTCCTCCAGCTGGTGGAAAGAGTGAGGAATCTGCACACTGTCCTGGATCTGGCATTGTCCCTGGAGTCCCAGGTGGTCATTATGTCCAGGTCAGCCTTTTACCGCCTTAGACTTATCACCCAGATTCGCCCATACCTTAATGGGGACTCCTTGAGAACAGTTGTGCAGGTGCTGGTCATATCAATGATCGATTATTGCAATACCCTCTACATGGGGCTTCCCTTCACCCTTGTTCAGCGATTGTAGTGGGTGCAGAATGCATTAGCCAAATTGGTGGTTGGTGTGGGCAGATTTGACCGCATCACCCCAATTCTGGCTCACCTGCATTAGTTGCCCATTGCCTTCCGAATAAGGTTCAAGGTGTTGGTTTTGGTTTACAAACCCCTCCATGGCTTGGGTCCTGATTATATGGCAGAGCACATCTCCCTAAGGTCAGAGGCTGGCCCGGCCCACCCGAGCTTCTATTGTTCTCTCGCTCTGGGTGGCCACCTCTAGGGAGGCCTGTAAGGTTGCAACATGCAATCAGGCCTTCTCTATGGCTGGCCCAGCTCTCTGGAACAAACTGCCAAGCGAGATGCACCAGGCTCCTTCCCTGGCATCCTTTGAATAGGCTGTAAAAACCTGATTGTTTAGGGATGCCTTCAGCAATCGTTAAGGTGTGCTTTGTTCTCCCCGTGTCTGTTGTTCATTTTGTTATTAGTTGTTTGTGCCTCTTGCTGAGCATTTGTTTGTTGTTGGCATAATATTGTCCATTTCTTTATTTTTTATTATTTCTTAGTTTTTTCTTGTATGCTGTTTCATGTAAACTGCCCAGAGTTTCCATTTGGGGAAATCGGTTGCGGTATAGAAATAAATAAATAAATAAATAAATAAATAAATAAATAAATAAATAATGGAGCAGAATCCAGCCATCCGGGGATCTTAAGCTGGCCATATGGGGCTTTCTAGGGGGCCCTACTCTCTTCCTCGGGATTTTCTAGTTTACCAAGTAGTGAGCAGGGTCAGTGTCCCAATCTTAATCTTTGAAATGCCTCTCCTCATTCTTTGTTACTGAATATAAGCTAAAATGGATTGCCACTTCTGGTCCTGCCTCTGGAATGTTTTAGGCTTTGGAATGAGACACTGGGGGTAGGAAGATAGTGAAGACAACACCAGCTTAGGTTGGTTTGCTATGCCTAACAGACAGCTCCAGGCCACCAAATAGAGTCTACTCAATCCTCATTCTTTTTAAATGGGCAGAAACATCTTGAAGGAAGAGTGGAGTGAAGGAGTATGATGAGGCTCTTATAGTAAGGTGATTACTTCACATCCGTTTTGTCTCCGTGTTGCCCTTAGGAGCGGTACAAAAAATGTTATTTCACATCCATCATGCAACTACTGAAATTTGTCTCGACCATGCCCCTGGAACAGCTGCTAGGCGCAACAGTACTGTACCTGGTGCTGGGGTAAGGTTTTCCCTTGTCACTCTTTGTTCCCATTTTCTGTTCCGAGACAAAGCGCCATGTAGTAACGACTGTCATGCAACAAAACATTCATTTCTCTCAGAAAACTGGGTCTGGGTTTATATTTTTATTTTGACTTTTCAGAAGCGAAATATCAAAAAATATTTTTTTAAACTCCCCCCCCCCAAAAAAAAGGAGAAAGGAAGCTAGACAAATTCAGTGTTTGTCACAGTACAAGACCATGAGGTAACACTTGTCACGAGACAAGTTATCACAAGTTATCACAACCATGGGAACACTGAAACAGGGACAAAACCATGTGATTGCAACCAACACTGTCATGGTACAAAACTAGTCATGGAACAAAGAAGGATGCGAAATAACCGCCTAAGAACAACTTGTTACATGGTTCTACTTTGCAGGCAGACTGGCTTGCTTTGCTGTGAAACATGTTTGTCCTTCAATATTTTACTCCCATCCTTGATTTATTTTTAGACTTATTAAAGTTCTCACTGCTGTACTTCCCCGATGCATGTAGTGCTGTAATAGCTGTTTACGGCAGTCTTGAGTTTCTGCTCCGACCTGTTAGTACATTAATCTAGCCACATAATTAGTTCCTTAGGGGAAGTGATGATTGTTCATTGTACCAAGATTGTAGAGAACCAGCTGAAACATAAAATAGATTCCGGGGTTATCATAAAACTGACTCTCTCTACTTGTTATCAAGGTCTGGTCTCAGTTCAGTTGTATGAAGTAGCAATTGTCTGTTATATGGGATAGCTGTGGAGAGGGAAGCACAGTCAATTGACATTCACACAAAGGTCACCAGCTGCTGAAAAGACAAGCTGATTTGCATCATGATATATCACCTCTAGTCTTCCCTTTCAAAGTTGGCATCTACATTATATACTGTTTGCATTACAGTGTACAATATTTATGAAAAAGAGGTAGACAATATAGATTAATTCATAAATGCTCTATGCATAATTGATATTGTATTTAGAGAGGGAAATAGTCCTAACTGAACAGATACCGCAAATGCACTCCATTTGAAGTTTAAGGGCACATGTCACTGATAGAAATTGAGGTCAATTAAAAATTACCCAGTGTTTTTCAATGATACACTAATAGAAATACAGAAACTTACATTTTAAAGCGATAAGCATTTCTGTAAGGTCAAGGAAAGAGTAAATTAACATTGTACTACACTGTGAGCTATCATGATTCACTGCATAACAAGTTAGGTTTGAAACTTGGAGAACAGGTTAAATATCACCTCCTTTGACCATTTTTAGTGCAATCCTATGCATGTCTTTGAAAAAATCTCATTGAAACGTATGTAATCTTCAGACAGGTCAACAAATGGGGATTGCAGCCTTCAGAATCAATTGTTGTTGTCTATAATACAGTACATGCAATTTTCATCCATTTAGTGGGGACTTTGTCATACTGTTTTCCACCTTAAGAAGTTCTTTGCTGAGGTAATGACCGGAAAATGACCTATAAAGTGACTAAAAGATCCCTGGGATACTCTTTTTCTCCTCTACCCTATAATTAAGGATGGCCTATGAGAAACAATAGAAGCTACAGTTTTGAGTTGGAGACGTGAAAAAAAAATGGTCTGTGTGCAAGATGACATCATCGTTGAGAGCTGAACCACCTAAGGTCAGAGTGGCCATGGTGCTGTCCAGTGTCCAGTGAGAGGGGAACAAGAAACAGTATAGAGAGAGAGAGAAAGGGAGAGACTCAGAAAGAATGAGAGATACAAGAACCAGATCATCATGATGATGGTAACAATGACAGTGACAACAACAGTCTTTAAATTGCAAAGCTGAAAGTGACCCTATGGAGCATCAAGTCCAGCTCCTCTCAAGGATGCCCATTGGGGAATTGAACTCCCGACCTCTGCAGTCAGAGATCTTATTTTGATTTTCTTTATTTATTTTTTTAATTTTTTAGATAGGTACCCTGACTTAAGAGTAGTTTGACTTAACAGCATGAATTTGGAACAGGTTAAATTTGTAAGTTCAGGTACCACTGTATATAAACAGCTTGTTAGTAAACTTGAATTTAGACATACAGACATTCTACTTCATCTGAATGAAAAAAATAAACCCATGGTTTCTGAAATGTATGCAAATTGTTAGTAAAGAAGCACTATTGGTGTGGGATTACTTCATTGTATTGCTGAACAAGATAAAAAAGAATATTCTTATATGTCAACAAGTTTGTCTTGTGTTACTTGAAAAGACAAGCTTGCTGATACATAACAACATTCACTCGGTGTTTTATCTCTTCTGTATTTTCAATAGACATCTGATGTTTTACAGTGCTTACATACAAACCTTTTTTGTTAATTATTAATGCAATTCTAGAAAGAACGGAGGATTGTATAACACATTTACCAGCTTCAGAGTAACAGATATAAACAGGAAAAATGCAAGTATCAAAGAAACTGGGAAAGAAAGGAAAGTGATTTCAGAAATATGCGCTTTTGATCAAAACGGAAATGGTCAGATACTCACTTTCCGGCACTGTGTGTTCATAAAATTAAAGCAATATTTTTGAATGAAACCTACTTGATAGCCTTTTAAGAAAGCTAGTGAAAGTTGAGTGGTAATTAAGTGGTCATGTGCAGGTGATTATACTGTGTAGGCAGTGTAGATATTAAATCCAGAAGAACAATGGACAAAGCACTCTGATCTGTCCACCCAGCTGTTCCATCCAACATCAAGATAGACTAAAAGAATGGGGGAGTTGCCATAGTCTACAAAAATACCTTGGAGGCTGTCAGGCTCTCTGCCGTTGGCAGTCCTGGGCCTGGAGGTCCTCCTTGTGTCATTGGATACTAGGGATGGACTTGAGATTGCACTGGTTTACCATGCTGTCCACTCTCCTTTACAGAGCTGGCAGGCTTTGTCTCAGTAGCACTGGTGAGGTCCCTCAGCCTTCTCATTCTGAGTGAATTGAACCTCCATGCCAGAGCTGAGGGCACTGGGACAGCTCTTGAGTTCTTGAAAACCATGGCTTCATTGAACAGGCTTCAGTATGTCAATCACCCTACCCATGTGGCCAGTCATATGATTGACCTGGTAGTTTCAATGGGCCAGGGAGAGAGTGAAGGATGAATGACATTGTGTCAGTCCCTTTGTTATGGCTGGATCATCAGCTGGTCAAATGCAGCTTCTCAGTGGCGCTCCCTCCCCAAAGAGCAGCTTTTAAACTGATAACTGGGGGAAAGCCAACAGGAGCTGAGTGGCATCTGGTTCGGAACACCTCATCTCCGTGCAATGAGGTTGGAGAGGGTAGAGAATCACATAGAGATGACATAGCAGGTATTAGCACTGGGAGAATAATGGAATGTGATAGTTTGTCTACTGAAAATAAAAACTGTGGGGGGAGAGAATAAAGCAGCAGCTGTTGTTGGGGGACCCACTGTACAGGTGCTTCTACGCCAATGCTCGAAGCCTCCGAGTGAAGGTGGGAGAACTTTGAACATTTGGCAGCTACAGATAACATTTATATAACAGCCATAACAGAAACTTGGTGGAATGTGGAGAACCAGTGGAATGCAGCAATCCCAGGCTACAAACTCTATAGCACGGATAGAGAGGGGCGGGTTGAGGGGGAGTGGCCATCTATATCAAAGAAGGGTAAAATCCAGCAGAATGGAGATTGACAGAGAGTCTGACTCCACCATAGAATCACTGTGGGTTAAACTACCAGGTCCAAGGAGTAATGTGATAGTTGGGGTATGCTATCGTCCACCAGATCAAAAACTTGAGGGGGACCTTGAAATGAGGAGAGAAATCATGGAGGTGGCTAAGAGGGATAGGATAGTAATCATGGGGGACTTCAATTATCCCCACATTGACTGGGCCAATGCGAGCTCCGGGCAAGAAAGAGAAATCAGGTTTCTCGTCTTCCTGAATGACGGTGCCTTAGAGCAACTTGTCATGGAGCCCACCTGAGAACAGGCAACTCTGGATCTAATACTGTCTGATACTCAGGACCAGGTCAGGGATGTGAATGTCACTCAGCCTCTGGGGAACAGTGACCATGCAGCAATCTCCTTTGCCATGCATGTTGGAGGAAGAGTGTCAAGCAGATCAGATATAAAAACCCTTGATTTCCGAAGGGCAATATTCCCTCAGATGAGGAAACTAGTTAGAAAGAAATTGAAGGGGAATGTTAGAAGAATCCAATCTCTTCAGAGTGCATGGAGCCTGTTTAAAACAACAGTAATAGAGGCCCAGCACAAGTGCATACCACAAAGAAAGAAGAGCTCATTTAAGTCCAAGAGGGCACCGGCATGGTTAACGAGTGGAGTTAGAGAGGCTCTAAAGCACAAGGAGAGGTCTTTCTGTAAATGGAAATCCTCCCCAAATGAGGAAAATAAAAAGGAACACAAACTCTGACAAAAGAAATGTAAGAAGATGATAAGAGAGGCAAAGAAAGATTTTGAGGAACACATGGCTAACAATATAAAGGGTAATAATAAAAACTTCTTTAAATATGTTAGAAGTAGAAAACTTGCCAGAGAACCAGTTCGCCCTCTGGATGGTGAGGGAGGAAAAGGGGAGGTTAAGGAGGACTTGGAAACTGCAGAGAAATTAAATGAGTTCTTTGCATCTGTTTTCACAACAGAAGACTTTGAGCAGATTCCGCTGCCTGAATGGCCCCTCTTGACTAAAGAATTAAATCAAATACAGGTTAAAAGAGAGGATGTTTTAGGACTAATTGATAAATTGAAGATTAACATGTCACTGGGCCCAGATGGCATCCACCCAAGGGTTAGGAGGGAACTGAGAAATGAAATTGCAGATCTCTTAACAGTAATGTGCAACTTGTCTCTTAAAACGGCCACACTGCCAGAGGACTGGAGGATAGCGGATGTGACACCATTTTTTTAAAAAAAAGGAAGGAGGGGGGACCTGGGAAACTACAGGCCAGTTAGCCTTACATCTGTCCCAGGGAAGATGGTGGAAAGCCTCATCCAAGAGAAAATCTTAAAACACATAGAAGAACAAACCTTGCTGAGAGAAAATCAGCATGGCTTCTGTAAGTGTAAATCTTGTCTGACAAACCTTTTAGAATTTTTTGAAAAGGTCAACAGGCACATGGATTTGGGTGAACCGGTGGATATAGTCTATCTGGATTTTCAGAAGGCTTTTGATACAGCCCCTCACCAAAGGCTGCTGAGAAAATTGCACAGTCAGGGGATAAGAGGGCAGGTCCTCTTATGGATTGAGAACTGGTTGAGATCCAGGAAACAAAGAGTAGGTGTCAATGGGAAATTTTCACAATGGAGAGGGGTGAAAAGTGGTGTGCCCCAGGACTCTGTCCTGGGACCGGTGCTTTTCAATCTGTTCATAACTGGAGACAGGGATAAGCAGTGAGGTGGCCAAGTTTGCAGATGACACAAAACTTTTCCGTGTGGTAAAAACCAGAGAAGATTGTGAAGAGCTCCAGAAGGATCTCTCCAAACTGGGGGAATGGGCCGCAAAATGGCAAATGCGATTTAATGTAGCCAAATGTAAAGTAATGCACATTGGGGCAAAAAATCAAAACTTTATCTACCAACTCATGGGCTCTGAGTTATCCATGACGGATCAGGAAAGAGATCTTGGTGTTTTGGTGGACAGCTTCATGAAGGTGTCTACCCAATGTATGGCAGCGGTGAAGAAGGCCAATTCCATGCTAGGGATTATCAAAAAGGGGATTGAAAATAAAACAGCCAACATTATAATGCCATTATACAAAACAATAGTAAGGCCCCACCTGGAGTATTGTGTACAATTCTGGTCACCGCATCTCAAGAAAGACATAGTAGAACTGGAAAAGGTGCAGAAGAGAGCGACTAAAATGATTACTGGGCTGGGGCACCTCCCTTATGAGGAAAAGGCTAAAACATTTGGGCCTCTTTAGTCTGGAAAAAAGGCGCCTGAGGGGGGATATGATTGAGACATACAAAATAATGCAGGGCATGAGTAAAGTGGATAGAGGGAAGCTCTTCTCCCTCTCCCAAAATACCAGAACTAGGGGACATCCATTCAAATTGAGGGCTGGGAGAGTAAGAACAGAAAAAAGAAAATATTTTTTCACCCAGCGCCACAGGATGTGATGATGGCAACTGGCCTGGATGCCTTCAAAAGGGGATTGGACAGATTCCTGGAGGAAAAGTCCATCACAGGTTACAAACCATGATGGAGATGTGTAATCTCCAGGCTTAAAACCGGGGTACTTCAAGGGCCAGATGCAGGGGAGTGCTATCAGGAGACAGATATCTAGTTTCCTGCGCTCCCAAATGCATCTGGTGGGGCCACTGTGAGATACAGGAAGCTGGACTAGATGGGCTGTTGGCCTGATCCAACATGGCTCTTCTTATGTTATTATGTTGTTATGAGATGGTCTGCCCATGCAGGATATTGGTCTAATTTCCAAAATGCAAAGTGGGTGATACCGACAGATTTGGTTGGTGCTGCTGTTGAAGCTCTGGTCAAAGGATGGCACGCTGCCATGACCAGGGCTAATGACACAATCACATCCAAATGCCCTCTATATTGCCAAGCCCCTTCCCCCCACCTCCTGGTATAATCATTAACTTGGGGCAATGAAACAAAATGGAGGGCCCCATTTTTTGGCCAAAAAGCATTTCTGAGGCCTCCGACATGCCTCGAAAGGCCCTTGGAGGCCCCAAAAGTGCATTCTAGCAATCCAGAGTTCACCTCTGATTTTCTGGAAGTCACTTCCCATTCAGAAAGAATCACTTCTGGGGCCTCCAGCAAGCCTAAGAGGCCTGTTTGGGGCAGTGCCAGGCCTGGGGTAAGTACAAGAGGCCCCAGATAACCCCCCCCCCAAGTCCCAATCAGACCCTTCATCCACATATGGATTTACATTTATCATGGGTCAGGTCTGTGTTAGGCGGCGGGTGTGTGTGTGTTACTGTAATTATATACACAGCATAGAGAATATTGATGCAGTTAGAAATATAGGTGCTCCCAAGAATAATTTCTTCGGGCCAGAATCATTGCTGCAGAGAGTGAGCAGATTGTTACACCTGCCCTATTGCAAGGGTACCCCTCCGCTTGAGATGTCTGGCATCTCATTGTCCAAGTCAATATCAAATCACTCCATGGACACTGAATTTCTCATCTCACCTCCAGCCAATGGCACCATTTATTTAATGAGAACAGCAGAAATGCTCTAATGAAAGTACCTAGCAGGGGAGAAAGCAGATAGGAACAGATGTCCTTAGAGGGTTTTTTTTTTTTTCCACACCAAGCTCTTTTCGTTGTGCTGTATAATTGTTTCTCCCCTTTCCCCCTGTGGTCAAAGTGATAGATCTTGCACAGTGATATTGTGCATTAAGCAGAACCACAGCACTGCAAAAGCTGGCGATTTTTTTCAGCAGGAAGAGCGGGAGGAAATGAACAGAAAGCCAGCTAATGGAAAATATGAAACACATAGGGTGAGAGAAGGAATATCCACCATTGCCACCAAGAGCTGGGTGGCTGTGAAGAGTCAGCACCAGGCCAACTTCATGGAACTAGTGGCTGTGTGCTCTATTTTGGAAATGTCCCAAAAGCCCTTATAAAAGATCAATTCTTTGGCTCCATTGCGCCAAGTTGCAGAGTGCTTCCCAGTGAGAAGCATGCTACTTTACATTGAAGCTTTCCCATTCTGGGTCTCTGGAGTTCCCAGTCCAAAATAATGTGATGATGAACCACAATTCGTCTGAGATAAAAGGCCAGCTGAGGGCAAAATGAAAGAAAGACTTTTTACATGTAAGATTCAGAGACAACGGAACTAATTTAAACTGTCTTTGACTGTTAAGCTTGACCCTTGCCTTACAATGGTTGCCCTCTATTTGGCTAACAGTCCTGTGAGCTATGAATCTGTAACCCCCTTAACTTGAGGGGGGGGGGACAATAAGAAGTTAGAACAGCATTGAAAGGAAAACAGCCTTTGAGGAATTATCAATAGATAAATGTGTGGTTCGGTGGATACCATGTTGGACTGGTACTCGGGAGATGTGAGTTCAAATCAGCAAGACAGGAGTGAGCCATGGCCCTGTTGATCTTCTAATAACCTGCTAAGAAATTTGTGTCTTTTAATGCTAGCAGTAGTCAGTTTCCTAAGTTTGCACAGAGACATGACAACCTAGCAAAACAGGAAGTGCTCCAGCCTCTCTCCCCTGCAGGGCTCAAAGTGGAACGTGGTAAGAATAAGTCAGATTGAAGAAAAGGTACTCTTTTGGCCTACAAATCCCAGAATTCCTCATTCAGCAGGTGATGAGATTCTGGATACTGTATGAAAGGAATAAAAATACACTTTTCTTTCTTTCTTTCTTTTTTTCTTTCTTTCTTTCTTTCTTTCTTTCTTTCTTTCTTTGCAGGAAGTCCTGCTTTTTGGAAACCCTGCAGCAAAATATCATCTTACTCATATCCTTCCTAAGAGTACGTTTATGTATGTAAAAATGAGTGCCAATTCTTCATTGGGCTTCCATTCTCTTTCCATCCCTCTTTTGTCTCCCCTGCTTTAAAATTTGCAACTGTAAAGTCCTTTCTGGCAAGATCCTATCTTTCTACTGAAATGTGGTGCCATGCACATTGGGGGATGGGGAATACACTAAACCTCTCTGAGATATCTGAGGAACTGGGTTGGGTACAGTTTTGTGGTTCTTCATATTATAGAGCTGTAACATTGCATATTTTAGAGCTCCAAAGTCCCTTCTTCTATACTATATAGAGTTTCCCCACCACTATAAATAGCTGCTACCATGAATTTGGAAGATTTGTTTCTGCAGACCTAGATGGGCTCTCTGATGACTCAAGCAGCATTAGGAATTGTCTCATTCCTGCCAGCAGTTCTCCTTTGCCTTGCCTGAGCTATCTTTGATGCCCCAGGAGGTGTTTCTGTCCTTGGCACAACGGTGCCAAAAGAACTCCAACCTGCAAGAACAATACACTCGTTTTATTTACAGCAGATGTCATAACATTTGCTGCCAAATCACCTATTGCTTCCAAATCTAAGCAATTAGGGGACAGTGTGGTGAATATTCATCAACAGTTTGTGTTTAAAGGCCACTCCGTGAGTTAACTATCTGGCTGCAGTCAGAGATTGGGAGTTCAATCCCCACTGTGTCTGGCCAGAAAAGTGTCAGCCTATGTAACTTAGGCAAGCTTTCACAGTCCCAAGGCAAACCTAGAAGAAGGGAATAGTAAGCCACTGTGAGTACTTTCTAGCTGGACAATGCTAAGGGGAAAAAAGGTAAAGGTTAGGGTAGTCGTGTCTGACTCTAGGGGCAGTGCTCATCCCCATATTCAAGCCAAAGAGCCAGTGTTGTGCAAATCCATCGCCACGTGGCCGGCATGGCTGCAGGGAAACACTGCTAGAAAAGGTCACCATCAATTAGAATCAACTTGACAGAATCTACTTGTGATTCAAGACCAAAGAAGTTATTGTTGTGATGTGGTATCAGGTCACTTCTGATTTAATATGACCTTACAGATTAAGGTCTTGTAAATGGAAGGCTATAGCTACCTTTATTACATCAACCAATTCCCATTTGGTTGGGTCTTCCTCTTTTCTGACTACTGTTTACTTTTCTAGTGTTATGATATCTTTCAACGTGTCTTGTCTTCTCCGCATTCAAAATACGATAGCCTAGATGTAGTCATTTTAGCATCTCAAAAATATTCAGGCTACATTTGATCTAGAATTTACTTATTTTTTTTCCTTCTGGTGTCCTATGGGGTCTGTAAAGTGCTACTCCAGCACCATAGTTTGAATAAATTATTTTTCCCTAGACAGCTTTTCAGTCCCTACTTAGATAAGGGACATACTGAAGTGTGGATCATCTTGCCAGACCAGAACACATGTCAATTGTGTGAATGCCATTAATGTGCTGAATTTGGCATATAGCAGGTATGGAACACCCAAGCAGTCTCAGGAATGCTGCACTACTGGCAGAGGAGGCGTGAATTTAATCTGTCCTGACCTAGCCGCAGGCTAAATAAAACTAGCCCCCTTGAAGCTTCTGCTCACATGTCAAGAGCTCAGACCAAAGCCAGAAGGACCTTGCCTTCAAGTCCAAGCAACAGCTTCTGAGTGTTTGTGAAGATTCTCAGTTGCCATGACTCAACTTATAGCATCTTTTCCACCCAACAACAAGAGAGAAAGTTATACTCCCTCTGGCCAGATCTTGAGGTTACTTAGGCGTTCCAGCAGATACTATTCACACGCAGACACAATATGTTAGGTGCATTAAAGAAATCAATGTCATTAAGAACTTAAGAGGGGTGGTGGCTTAGTGGGCTAGAGCACTGAAAACCCCTTCCCTGTGTCTGGCATTTTGAGGCACCCACCTTTTAAGCCTGGACATAGCTAGTATCTTCATCATGGCCTGTAACCAGTGATAGACTTTTCCTCCAGAAATTGGTCCAATCCCCTTTTAAAGGCATCTAGGCCAGATGCCATCACCACAACCTGGGGCAAGGAGTTCCATAGACTAAAAACACACTGGGTAAAGAAATATATTCTTTTGTCTGGTCTCACTCTCCCAAACTGTTTGGGACCTATCTGTCGGAACGCCTCCTACCACAGAATTCAGCCCGTGCCACTCACTCCTCACAAGCAGATCATCTGAGAATGCTGCTTCCAAAGAAAGCCCATAAGTCAGCAACAAGGAATCGCGCTTTCCTCGACTATGGAGTCAGCTTCCCTCAAAGATCTGCCAGGCTCCCATGCTGTTGGTCTTGAAAAATATCTGAAGACCTGGCTATTAAGAATGGCTTTCCCCAATTATTATTTCCCTTTCACTGATCTGCTGACATTCCAATCTCTTTCCATCTGTCTTTAACTCATTCTATCTACTGTTTTTTGATTAATGCTGTTTGATTTAATCTTGTTTTTATGTAATCATGATGTTATGATATTTTTATCCTATTGTATATTCTGTTTATTGTATGTCGAATTTATTGTAAACTGCCTTAGAGTGGCAGCTATGCCAGATGGATGGTATATAAGTCTAATAAATAAATAAATAAATAAATAAATAAATCATTTCTGAACTAGCTGCTGGTCTGTATCAGAACAGTTCTGGCCTGAATTAATTGGTGGCTTGTTACATGGGCTTAAAGTGACATGGTCATCCTTTTGGTATTTCCCGTTCCCTAAAATACCTCCATGTCACCTCTAAGTCTCATTCCCAGTTCCATTGATCAATATACATTTATCTTTTTAAGATGTTCTCATCTTTACCTTTTACCTACAAATATATTTTAGCTGAAGTAAATGGTGTTAGACCATAGGCAAAATTAAAACTGCAATTAACATGAAAAGGAATAATGAATTGCTTAATTACCCTTGAAACAGGGCTTTGTGAAGATCTAATAAGCTTTCAAATGATGGCCAGAATCATATTGCTTATGTATGGGAGTGTAGGTGTAACGACATAAATCACAGCACCAAATTGCCACTAATTAAGGAGTTGACATTTGTATTCCATGTGTGAGGAAGAATACAAGCATCAAGTACTTACTAACTAGTGGCACTATACTGCTGTGATTTACACATATTAGATTTATAGAGCCATACATAAGGAATAAGAATCTAGCCAATCCCCCCCCCCAGTGGTCAAATTAACAATTGTAAGAATTGTTGTAGTACTTTGAGGAGAAGCTTTGAGGGTCCGTGGACTACAAGACTGGGCCCACCAGCTTGGTGGTTGAAAGGATTGAAAGATGTCAGTCTGTTGTCTTCTATTCTTTCCCCGACAAAATCTGCTCAAAGACCACAGCAGTCTATACAGCATCTGGAAAACAAGGAGACTCTGACACTCATAATGCGGTCCTCCCCGGAGGCTTCTGAATTTGATCACAGGTTTTATAACTGTCGGAGGTGTTTGTTCCTAGCAGCTCCATCGGCAGCTTCATGAAGCAGCTGGAGCCTGGAAGCTGATCAGAAAACTTGCCTCAGAAAGCTGCCAAGCAAATGCTGCATGAGGGAGACCTGGCAGCATCATGCTAAAGCTGTTGTCTCAGGCTGTCACTCTCAGCCTCCCGGGCGTAAAGACTAGCACTCAGCTGTTGTCATCAAAGCCTCCAATTGGCTTCCCTTTGCTGTGAGATGCAAGTGCTCTTCCAGAGCTTTGCGGGAAAATATTGTTTGGTGAGCCCAGCAGAGCTTTAAAAAGCAGGGCTTGTAAATGCTCTTGTTTTGTTCTGTTTTGACAACTTCAACTGACCATTGATTGATGGCAAATCCTGAAATTGTAATTTTAAAAAAAAACTTTTTTCCATGCTCTGCCCTGTCCAGGATTTACAAAAGTGAATCAAAGGAATGTGGGAAGAGGGGCCATGTACCAGCCCTTCTCCCCCTTCACTACCATTTCTGGTGCCTTCAAAACCTGGAAGGTAAGTTTCTTTTCTTCTGCCCTCTGTCCGTGGAAGCTTTCTAGATGATCTTGAATACCGATCTGGAAGCAAGATGCAAGGAGTGATGTTTGAGAACTTCCTTTCATTTTTATTAACCACTGTCAGAATGTATAGATAAGGGTCTCAAGGGAGCTCACTTTTCTGGTGGTTCATATCCCATTTCTTGTTTACATTTCACCATATTTTAATACTATCAATTTACTCACTGTAAAAAGACTATTTTTTGGTCTAAAATTGTTAGACTAAAAATTGACGGTCGTTTCATACACAGAAGTAAGCCGAGGAGAGAACCTCATGATTGCCAAAGTGTAATTGTGGGTGGAAAGGGGGATCTTATACATAGGGATCTCTTATAGATGGAAAAATACAGTATATGCTGCCATTCCCCAGGATTGGGACCTAAGGTGGCTTACAGAACACTTTAAAGTAGTTTCACGATTAAAGTTCCTTCATGATGTAGAAGAATGAACTTTGCTGCTAGAGGATCAGAACTTGTCTGATGTAGCAGTGAGGAGTTGATAAGTACCACAAAATGTCTAAAACCACCCCAGGTTGCTCAAAAAGTTGCTAGACTACTGAGGGAGTGTGGGAGTCTGATAGTTGGGGTTCAGCCTAGGCGGCATTGCGATTTCATGAGTGGGAAAGCCCACTTGGTGGAAATTCCTCCTGCCTAAATGCACATGCTCCAGACACCAGACTTTGGAATCTAACTCAGCCTGGGTTACCTATTATTTGGCTTTAATTTAGTCAGCTTGTTTATTCCTGACTTGGCGTTGCCTGCTCATCTCATTTACTGTTGGTCACTGGATAATTCCTGTTTGCTTTTTCTCCAATAACTGGAGGCGATTGATGACCAGCTGCAGATTAACTTGTAACCGCTCAGCCTTGAAGCTGGAGCCCAGCATGGTGAGGGATACCGGTGCCTCCTTAGGAGTGATGGGGAAGGAGGGGAGATTTGGGGGGGGGGCTCAGAGAGGGCACCACTTGCAGGGATCCGGATGAAAGAACGTAGACTCGAGTTCAAGTTGTCCGACCAGCTGAGCAATGATCATGATCATCATCCCCCTTGCCATTCGGGTTTTATTACATATCATTTACATTCCACAGTATGCACAGAATCAGTGATTGGTTACAAGGGAAACATTACATATGTTACATATGCTGGTTGGCTAGGATAATGTATAGAGGATTGCCTCGTGAAGAGAGCATGCCTTGCCCAGTTATTGATTACCATAACCCATGCCTTGCTGTTTGCAGATGGACATGAGTTAATGAGACAGGTGAGTTAGATAATAGATGAAGGGAAGACAAAAATAGGCAAGGGGAAATGAAAGTAAACAGGAAAGCAAACAGGAATTATCCCAGTGACCAACAGTAAATGAGATGAGCAGGCAGTGCCAAGTCAGGGATAAACAAGCTGACTAAATTAAAGCC
Source organism: Phrynocephalus versicolor (assembly GCA_023846285.1). Taxonomy (NCBI): domain Eukaryota; kingdom Metazoa; phylum Chordata; class Lepidosauria; order Squamata; family Agamidae; genus Phrynocephalus; species Phrynocephalus versicolor. The sequence goes on from JAHTLZ010000015.1 coordinate 20,798,442, forward strand.
AAATGATAGGTAACCCAGGCTGAGTTAGATTCCAAAGTCTGGAATCTGGCGCATGTGGATTTAGGCAGGAGGAATTTCCACCAGGTGGGCTTTTCCACTCGTGAAATCGCAATGCCTCCTAGGCTGAACCCCAACTAACAGACTCCCACAAGGGAGTATGTCAGCATATCATTATAACATCATGTAAATTCAATCAGTATAACTAGGGTTCTCTTGTTGTCACATGTGTCTGTACCCTAAGAGAAGGAACAGATGTAATAGAAATTACCGGAAGGGAAAGTGATGGCAATGAAGACATATGACAGCTGGACTCTGCTTTTTTCTTACATTGGCCCTTCAGTAATGAGAAAGTAACGAAAAAGAAGCAGCTCAATGGGGTTCAGGAAGACACTCACACACCCCAAATGGGGAAGGGAAAGCCAAGCCTCCAAATGGGAAAACTAGAGAAGTAGATCCATCATGTTCGCTCCTTCAGAAAGAAACAGATTCCTCTTCCACTTAATATAGTGGCAAATTTCTTTTCAGTCACTGGACATCATTCACATGCAGCTGCAATCTGTCAGTGAAGCCCAGGAAAGTACGTTCTGCACAGCCTTCAAAGCCTGGATGTTTTCCTTCAAAAGAGGGCAGTACAGGGAGAGAAGGCTCTCATTGCTTTTGCCACTCAGCCTTCTTTCCCTTCATCTCCACAGTGTTTCAAATTGCCTTGTAGCACCATCTCTAAGCATGTATGCTGTGCACACTTCATACTGTCTCTTTTATCTTTCTTCCCCTCCTGTTGGTTTAAGGAAGTGCTAAGTAATAAGAGTTCAGCTGTTGTTGTTTTGTCCCTAATTACGTTTGTGGAAGCCAACAATATGCCACAATCTGAAGCATCCCTTAATAAAAGAATAAGGATAAGAAAACAAATTGAATGCATGGCCATAGAAGCAGTGAAAAACCAGGACACAAACGTAGATAGGCCTATCCATTTTTATATTTTATATTAAATGATTTTTTATTTCAGCTGGGAGGAGTTTTCAGAAGGGGCTTCAGGAAACTGGAGCATTGCAAACAGGTGACCAAATCACACACACACACATCGTGTCTCAGCTGCAGTGGCTATCTGTTGCATCCTGGATCAGGTTCAAGGTGATGGTTCTAACTTATAAAATCCTCCATGGCTTGGGACCTGAATATATGGCGGAGCGCCTGTCCCTTAGATTAATAAATGCCCGTCCAACTAGATCTTCTTTAGTGTTGGCACTTAGGGTGGCCACCTCTAGGGAAGCCCAAAAACTATTATGAGAAACCCAACTTTCTCAGTAGCCGCTCCTGCTCTTTGGAATAAATTGCCATTTGACACCCATTTAGTTCCATCTGTGGCAATGCTTAAGAGTTCTTTGAAGACCTGGCACTACAGTGAGGATTTTGTCAATGCTGCATGTTACTTGCCATCTATCTGACTCCCTACTGATTTGTTGGCTCTATGTGTTCATTATGTTTACTCAATATATGTAAAACGTTGCTTTTATTCTATTGTTTTAATTTTCCTTGTACACAGCCTGGAGTTGTTCTTTGAATCAAGCTTGGTGGTTTATAAATACAAAAATAAAATAAAATAAAATAATAAAATAAAATAAAATAAAATAAAAATAGCATGTAAATGATGAGAAAAGACAGAGATGGACTTGTTCGTACACAGAGAAAAAGAAAGTGCACAGGGCTACTGGCTGTCTCAAAGGAAACCACAGGAACTCTCAAAAGTGGCAAACAAAAAGGGCAGAGAGTGGGCATGTCCAGAAGAAATCCTGACCAGGAAATAGCCATATGTGTGCAGAGCCCAACCCAGTACCACCCTTTCAAAGCCTCAGTACTGCCCTAACATCAGAGTCGCCTGTAAGAAGAAGATGAAGAGGAATGGACAATGTGCCTGGCTCTTGTCAGGTGTAGAGACCCGCCATCCAAGCTCCAGCAAACGATAGTCCATCCTTTGAGCTGAATGTCCCTTGGTATGTGTGCATGCAGATTAAATGGTTGAATAAACTTACTCCTCTTTGGTTCTTTAGAAATGCAATACTTATTTAACTTTTTCCCCAACAAATAGAATCATAGAATCATAGAGTTGGAAGAGACCTCATGGGCCATCTAGTCCAACCCCCTGCCATGCAGGAACCCCCATCACAATATTTCCGACAGATGGCCATCCAGCCTCTGCTTAAAAACCACCAAAGAAGGAGACTCCACCACCCTCAGTGGAGGCATATTCCACTGCAGAACAGCTCTAACTATCATGAAGTTCTTCCTAATGTTCAAATGGAATCTCTTTTCCTGTAGTTTGAAACCATTGCCCCGAGTCATAGTCTCTGAAGCCATGGAAAACAAACCTGTTCCCTCTTCAGTATGACATCCTTTCAAATATTTAAACATAGCTATCATATCCCCTCTCAGTCTTCTTTTTGAAAGGCTAAACATTCCCAGGTCCCTAAGCCATTCCTCATAAGACATTTCCTCCAGACCCTCAATCATCCTGGTCGCCCTCCTCTGGACCCGTTCAAGATTGTCAACATCCTTTTTAAACTGAGGCACACAGAACTGGACACAGTACTCCAGGTGGGGTCTGACCAGAGCAGAATAGAGTGGCACTATCACTTCCCTTGATCTAGACACTATTGTTCTGTGGATGCAACCAAGAATCGCATTGGCTTTCCTGGCTGCCGCATCACACTGCTGACTCATGTTCAATTTGTGGTCCACCAAGACCCCCAAATCCCTTTCACAGGTACTATTCTCTAGCCAAGTGTCCCCCATCCTATATCTGCGCAATTCATTCTTTTTACCTAGATGTAGCACCCTACATTTCCCTCTGTTGAAATCCATTCCATTAGCTTTGGCCCAGCCAGCATTCTAATCTGTCAAGGTCCTTTTGGATTTTCATCCGATCCTCTAGGGAATTAGCAACCCCTCCCAATTTGGTATCATCTGCAAATTTAATTAGCATACTCTCTATTCCTTCCTCCAAGTCATTAATAAAGATATTGAACAGCACTGGACCCAGAACAGAACCCTGGGGCACCCCACTGGTCACGTCTCTCCAAGCTGATGAGAGGCCATTTATGATCACCCTTTGGGTGCAATTAGTCAACCAATTACAAATCCACCTAACAGTAGCACTATCTATCCCACTTCCTACTAACTTCTTAGCAAGAATACCATGGGGAACCTTATCGAAGGCCTTGCTAAAGTCCAGATAAGCAATATCCACAGCATTCCCCTCATCCACCAGGCCTGTAATTCTATCAAAGAAAGAGATCAAATTAGTCTGGCGTGACTTGTTTTTAAGAAACCCGTGTTGACTTCTTGTAATGACAGCATTGTTTGTTAGATAACCGCAGACTGACTGCTTAATAATCTGCTCTAGGATCTTTCCGGGAATTGAAGTCAAGCTGACTGGATGGTAATTATCTGGGTCCTCTTTTTCCCCCTTTTTGAAGATGGGGACAACATTAGCCCTCCTCCAATCGATGGGGACTTCTCCTGTCTTCCAGGACTTCTCAAAGATTATTGCCAATGGTTCTGAAATTACTTCTGCCAGTTCTTTTAATATCCTTGGGTGTAATTCATCTGGCCCAGGAGACTTAAATTCATTTAATGTTTCCAGATGTTCCTGTACTACCTCCCTACCTATTCTATGTTGCAATTCCCATCCTACCTCATCTACTCTTTGTCCCAGCAGATCTCTTTCTTCCTTTTTGGAGAAAACAGAGGCAAAGGAGGTGTTGAGTAGTTCTGCCTTTTCCTTGTCTCCTGTTAGTAACTGGTTATCATTGCCATGCAGAGAGCCTATCATTTCCTTATTTTTCCTTTTGCTGCGGACATAACTAAAGAAACCCTTTTTACTATCTTTAATCTTCCTGGCAAGTCTAAGTTCGTTTTGCACTATAGCTTTTTTTACCACCCCCCTGCATATATTAGCTGTTTGTTTATATTCCTCTTTGGTGCATTTCCCATTTTTCCATTCCTTGTACTTGTTTTTCTATATAGTTAGCTGAATTGAAAGTTCTTTAGTAAACCACTGTGGTTTCTTTAGACCGCTCCCATTTTTTCTTCTTGTTGGAACAGTTTTAAATTGTGCCTTTAATATATTGCTTTTCAGGAACTCCCATCCATCTTGGACTCCCTTCTCTTTTAGTGTTTCAGTCCATGGAATCACAGCCAATAATTCCCTAAGTTTACAAAAATTGGCTTTCTTAAAGTCCAGGATTCTTGTCTGACTATGCTTAGCTTCACCTTCCAACTGTATAACAAATTCCAAGAGGGCATGGTCACTTTTACCTAAAGATCCCACCACTTCGACCCCATTTACAAGGTCCTCCTTGTTGGTTAAGACCAGATCTAAAATGGTTTTGCCTCTGGTTGCCTCCTCTACCTTCTGGACCATGAAATTGTCTGCAAGGGCAGTAAGGAATTTGTTAGACCTTGCATTCCTAGCTGAGTAGGACTACCAGCATATATCAGGATAGTTAAAATCCCCCATTACTACTACATCTCTCCCTTTTGACTGTGTGGTCATCTGCTCACAGAAGGCATCATCCCACTCCTCTGGCTGGCTTGGGGGTCTATAATATACTCCCACAGTGACATCCCTCCTAGTTTTTTCACCCCTGATTTTAACCCAAATACTCTCAACATGCTTCCCCTGCTGTTTATTTTGTATTACTTCAGCAGTGTAAATGTCCTTAATATATAAAGCTACATCTCCTCCTTTCTTACTCGGCCTGTTCCTTTGAAACAAGTTATACCCACCAATGACTACATTCCAATCATAGGTCTCATTCCACCATGTTTCAGTGATGCCAATTATGTCATATTTATTTTGCTGTATTAGGAGTTCCAGCTCTTCTTGTTTGTTCCC
>JAHTLZ010000015.1:20805939-20826248 GCA_023846285.1 Phrynocephalus versicolor
AAATCCTTAGGACTGGATTAACTGCATATTGAAGGAACTGTCTGAAGAGATCTCATAGCCACTATTATTGGTTTGTTTGTTTTTTAATCATGGAGGATGGGTGCAGTACCAGATGACTGGAGGAGATCTAAAATTGTCCCCATCTTCAAAAAGGGCAAGAAAGGAAGTACCAGGGAAGTACAGTCCAGTCAGCCTGATATCAATCCCAGGGAAAATTAAAGAGCAGATTATAAAAGTCACTCTGCAAGCACCTTGAAAACAATGCAGTAATAACTGGAAGTGAACATGGATTTCTTAAGAACAAATCCTGCCAAACTAATCTTATCTCATTTTTGATCAGACAACTTCCATGATAGATGGTGGTATTGACTTTGGCAAAGCCATTGACAAAGTGCCCCAAATTCTGATTGGCAAGCTCACTGAACGTGATAGAACAACTGTTAGATGGATACACAGTCAGTGACAAGAACATGGTCAGAGAGCGCTTATCAATGGCTCCTTCTCAAAATAGAAAGAAGTTACAAGGCTCTGTCCTGGGCCTAGTACTCTTCAATATTTTTTATTCATGACTTGGATGAGGATGTGCAGGGAATAGTAATCAAAATTGTAGATGACACAAAACTGAGTGGAATAGCCAATACCCTGGAAAACAGAACCAAATTTCAAAAAGATTTTGATAGGCTTGAGGACTGGGCAAAAAATAACAAAATGGTGTTTAACAAGGATAAGTGCAATGTTCTGCACCAGTGGGGTGGGGGAAAGGCAAATTCACAATTACAAGATGGGAGAATACTTGGCTCAGTAACACTACAAGTAAGAATTGTAGATTTTGGAATGGTTGTAGATCACAAGCTGAATACGAGGCAGCAATGTGATGTAGCTTCAAAAAGGTCAATGTTAGAGGTGGGCACGAATCAGAAAACCCATGGTTCAGGTTCATCTGGTTCGGGCCCACCCTTGGTTCGGTTCGGGTTTGGGTTCGTATGAATTGTTTTTTAAAAATTGTATGAACCCGAACTGATCCAAACCGGTTTGGGTTCGTACCACCGGCGGTAGAGGCTCGGTGGTGGCGGTGGTGGCGGCGGATCCTGCCCCCCCCCCCCGCAGCAGGGGCTTTTTGAGGCACTCATTTTATTTTTATTTTTTTACTTCCGACCACGTGGCCCAGAAGGAAGCCTGAAGACCAGCACAAAGTAGGAGACATTGCCACCATTAACGAAACAAAACGAACTGAACCATTTTTCCCGGTTCGGTTTGTTTTGTTTTAAATTCACTCTGGGGTTCATTATTCATTTTGTGCCCACATCTAGTCAATGTTATTTTGGGTTGAATTAACACAGGTAAAGTTTCCAGGTCTCATGAGGAACTAGACCCTCTCTATTCAGTTTTGGTCAGGCCTCATCTTGAGTACTGTGTCTAGTTCTGGTCACTACCCTTTAAGAAGGAAACCGAAAAAAATAGAACAAGCTCAGAGGAGGGCTGGACAACAAATCTGATTAGGACAGGCTGAAGGAACTGGCATGTTTAGCCTAGACAAAAGAAAACAGAGGGGAGAAATGATAGCACTGTTCAAATATTTGAAAGGCAGTCATGGCGAGGGGGGAGAGGGGGACTATTTTCAGACAGTCCGAAAGCAGGGCATGTAATAATGAGTTAAGGGAACTCAGGTTTAAGATGAATATCAGAAAAAAATATTATCTGTTACAGCAGTACAGCAATGGAACCAATTACCTCAGGAGGTGGTGGGCGCTTCAATACTGGAGGCATTTAATAGAAAATTAGACAACTGTTTGTCATATATATTTTGATTTGGATTCCTGCACTGAGCAGGGGATTGAAATCAATGGCCTTATAGGCCCCTTCCAGCTCCATGGTCCTATGAATCTTTGATTCCATGTTTTTTGTTTGGGGTTTGGATGTAAACATTCTCACTCACATCAAGAGAGACACGGTCTCAGGAAGGATAATTTGTATTTATCTGCTAAGTTAATGCAAAGACATTCCAATAACCTAGTGCTTACTACTAGGGCCAGCTGGTTAGCTCAGTGAGCTGGGCATCTGACTGCTGAGGCAGAAGCTGGGAGTTCAATTCTCTGTTGTGCCTCACGGGACAAACTGCTCTTGGCAAGGGCCACTGCCCTAGACTGCCCCCAGAAGAAGGAACTGGTAAACCATTTCTAAGCATTCTATACCTAGAAAACCTTGGAAAGGAGTGCCATAAAGCACGATTGCCTTGGTGATGTGTAGTTATTAATAATGCTTACTAAGACTGTGCAAACTAGTTTGCAGTTCAGTTTGTGAAGCCTATACATTGCCCCCCAAACTAAAACATACCTTGCATAAATTGAATTATTCAACTTATAATATACAAACAAGCTCTATGTTTTTGTGTTTGTCTCCTCATATACAGGCCTTGTGTGGGATTGGAGATGCAGACACAGTGTCACCCTTGGCCATCCTTGAAATTTCAGCAGCATCCCACACCTTTGTTAGTTGAGTGTGGAAGTACAGTATGAAGAGATCTCAGTATCCAAGTTTGGCTGAATTCAGTCACACAGTTTTCATCATCAGGAGCTGTATGTAATCATAGGTATTCTGCAACTGCATTGTTTAGCCTTACTCCTGAGCAGAAGGAGGTTTCCAAAGGGCTATACTGTAATCTGAAACTAGGCTTCACACACAATATGTTGTCAGACCAATGGTAAAGAGCAACAACAGTGACCCTCATAGCGCAATATTGAGGAAACAGACCAAAAATTAATTTTTCTCCCTTTGTCATAATTCCAGACCTGGAAATTCACCACAGATAAAAGAATTCTTGTCATCAAAGCTGTAACCGTGGTTACCAAAATGGCTAGCTTTACAGGCAGATTAGACTAGTTCCTGAAGGATTCAGCATTGGCCAGGAGTGCCTAACACAGTTAAAAATAGTGCACCAGCTGAGCCTGTTCCTTGATGCCTTACCACCTGCAGGTGTTTCATAGTCCAAAAAAGGGGACACGCCTCACCCATGAAGCTAGACTGAATTCAGACTATGGGCCGTTTCTCTTACCTGATTTGTTTTCCATACTACTATCAAGTAATTGTCCTAGCATGTGATAATAAACCATAAAAGAACTTAAATTAAGGGTGGTGAACCTTTGGCTCACCAAATGTTTTGGATCACATCTCACACAGTCTTTATCACTGGCAGTGTAGGCTTGGAATTCTAGGAGTTCAGTCTACATCTGGAGGGCCGAAGGTTCCCCACCCCTGACATAAATACATCGGGTTGGTATTAACTCAAAAACTTGTCTGGTTTTTTTTTTCCCCTTCAACAAATGTTCCGCCGTGTAAGAAGAATATCTCATTGTAGCATCCGCAATTAAAAACAGCAAGAGTGCTGAGCTGGAGCAGGATAGGGGTGAGAGGTAGGATTTGCTTGGCTTGGCAGTATATGCAGAGAAGGCTGAGTAACAGATTAGGATGAAAACCAGAGATGAGGAGCAGATGGCAGTGACATCATCTGACTCCGGGGAAGCAAAGATCACTTTGTTCAGGTTGGATGTAAGCAGTTTTGTTTTGTTTTGTTTTCTTTTTTAAAAATCCACAGGGTGTTTTTTTTTTAAACTTGATCTTTGCCCTTTTTTTAGTCACAAACAAAGGGGTGTCTTAAAATGATGCACAATGCAGCACAATGTCTTCTGTCATGATTTCATTTTGAGATTTCTGTAAGAGGCAATGGATTGATACATAAATGTCACACCTTTCTCCTAAATTGGGACTCAAAACAAGCTTTAAAATAGGTACAGCCAGGTGGGAGGGGGACAAGTAAAGATAAAATGTTAAAATGCAATAAACAATAAACATGAAAAGCCAATTAAATTTAAAATAATTTAATTCATCCTTTCAAAAATAGCTAAAACCTAGTTCACTAAAAAGAAACTTGTTCTAAAATGGATAGTGGCTCAAAGTGACCTAAAATAAGCAGGTCTTTGCCTGCTAATGAATCGCTAGGGGAAAGGGAAAAACAATCTTTTATTTATTTATTTATTTATTTGCTCACTTGATTAAATAATCAGTCAGTCATTTATTTGCTTTTTAATACTATCCCATTAGTGCTGCATTAGTGGCTTACAATATGCCATAGAACCATAACAGCACACTATAATTTTAAAAATACAATAAAATATAATTAAACCCCGTCACTAGCTGGAGCTATTTTAAATAAATTCACAAAGAAAAACCCATTTGATCATATTTGACAAATTTACACTACTAAAAGGCATCTTTGTATAATTCAGCCTTAATTAGCCACCTGAAAACTGAGAATGTCTGTCGGAAGCTTGTTCCAAAGGAAAAGGACCACTCTCAAGAAAGCTCATCGTGGCTTTTTTGGCTCCTTATATGTTACAGTCCTTAACATCAAAGACTGCTAGGAGCACATGGGAGAGGTAGCTGATCCTTGGGAGAGACATTCTGCAAAATACCAAGGCAGAATTCTGAGTTTTGAGGTTAAAAAAAAATACCAAAAATCTTAATGACAACCCCAAGTAGAAGCCTCCATCTGCCCTAGTGCAAGTTGGTTGCCCTGTTGCAAGAGACAGTAAAGCGGTTCAGGACCCACACATTCACTTTTTGACTCATCAGGAAAAAATATATATTTTTCCCAAAAGAGTCCTGAGAGAAGGGGGTGCATCGAGGAAGAAACAAAATTGTCAAGTGCAAGGGGCAAGGAATTGGAGGAGTGTAACAAAGAAGAATGGGAAAAGGCAATAGGGAAGGATCTGGAAGAAAGGACTCATATCACCTTTTCACACGACCCCTAAGATCCGCTGGCCACTTAAATTCGGACCAGAGATCTTGGGGGCTTGTCGCTGTTCCTGTGTTCCCACCCCCTCCACATTCTTGGCTGCTGGCTGCGTGAGGGGAGGGAGGGAAAAAAGGAAGAAAAGAACATGGCTCTCCTCCGTTCTGCCATCTCGCTCTTGCCCCCACAGCATTCCATTCTCTTAAGTAGCTCTTAAAGGGGCGGGGGGGGCAAAAACCAACAAACAGAAGCGAGGAGAGCCTGGCACTCTTAAGTTACATCCGCATCAGGAATTCTTCAGCCCTGGAGAGCAGGTACTTGAAAAGTGCGCTGGGACATGCTTAGGTGGGCGTGGTCGCACTTAATTTTCTGTAAACTCCGGAGCTGGTGGGGAAACAATTTTAAGCTCCGGAGCTGGGAGCCATTTGCCACGGAGTTTAGGGGTCGTGTGAAAAGGCTTATAGTTTCAAATGATTCTAGACCACTGTTCTGCATTCCAGTTGACTATAATTATAAGCATGTTTTGTTTTGGTGTGTGATGAAGAGAAAAATGTTCTATTTCATGTTCTTCAGAGAATCTCCCCTTGACTCTTCTCTACAATCCAAGATTGGGTTCTCCAAACCAGTTGCTAAAAGGTACATTCCTGGGAAGACCACTTTGTGGGTGTATCACTCAGATGTCTAACACCAAATCTTTACCAAATTTGGATGGCTTGTAAAGGAGTGTCAGGAGAAGCGTCTTTGTTGTTTGGGTGTCTCTAGGAGCTTGGGGGGGCATTTTATAGGGTTTTAAAGTCAAAGAATTCAAAAAGGCCCGGAAACCAATCCCTATTTAGAACAGTTGGGATTATTTCAACTAGAAAAGAGTGAAAAATAATCTGATAGGCATATTTCAATTTTTGAAAAGTGGTCAACAGAACACAGAGATTGTTTTCTGGAGCGCCAAAGAGAAGAGCATAAGAACAAAAGAACTTAAGAAGAGCCATGTTGGATCAGTCCAAGGGCCCATCTAGTCTAGCTTCCTGTATCTCACAGTGACTCCAAAAAATGTGTCCGGGAGTGCACGAGACTAGATATCTGCCTCCTGATACCACTCCCCTGCATCTGGTCCTTGAAGTACCCCAGTTTTAAGCCTGAAGATTACACATCTCCCTCATGGTTTGTAACCTGTGATCGACTTTCCCTCCAGGAATCTGTCCAATCCCCTATTAAAGGCATCCAGGCCAGATGTCATCACCACATCCTGTGGCAGGGAATTCCACAGACTAACAACACACTGGGTAAAAAAAAATATTTTCTTTTGTCTGTTCTCACTCTTCCAACCCTCAGTTTGAGTGGATGTCCCCTAGTTCTGGTAGAGGGAGAAGCAGTGCCTTTCCCCCCAGTTTTTTTCCTCTTCCGATGCAAGCGCTAATGGCTGCCATCAGCGCTTGCATTGGAAGGGGGGGGGGGGGAGAGAAAAAAATGCCACTTCTCCCTCCACGTGCCCGATGGTGGTGGTGGGGGAGAAGCAGAGGTTTTTTTACCCCCTTTTAAAAACAGGTATTTGAGGCACTGATGGAAGCTGCCTCTTTAAATGGAGGCAGTTTCCCTCAGTGCCTCAAAGACCTTTGCAACAGTGCCCGCTTTTTCCCCCAGTGAGGGGGAAAGCGGGTGCTGTTTCAAAAGGTCTTTGAGCCACCAACCCAAGCCCTTGGGTTGGTGGCTCAAGGATCTTTTAAATGACTGACTCCTTCTCCCACCCCCAGCCACCATCGTTACTCAGGGGAAACCCCATCTAGCTCTTAAGGTGGCTGGGGGGGGGGAGAGAGACAACTGAAGCCTGCTCCTAAGTCGAGATTCTCAATTGTCAGAGTGGTCGTAAGTCGGGGTACCACTTTTTAAAGAAAAATAAAACCCTAACCTTCACTTTCCTTTTAAAATATTCCTAGCAAGGGAGATCTCTATTCCTCTCTCCTCCCCCTGGTTTTGAAGCTTGCCTGAGATGGAATGTTCCAGACAATCCCCCACAAATCCAGCAGAGGGGATAATGAGAGAGACAGAGAGAGAGACCATTGGCTCACTTGTGACCATGTAACCTGTTCCAGTGCATGTATCGCAAGACATTGCTTGTTGATCAAGGCAAAATTTATAAGAAATGTTTGCTTGTCTTGCAAAACACTACTAAACCAAGCTACTCATAAACCAAGGTATAATTGTACATCTTGAAACAATATGAAAGGGAAAGTCCAAGACAATTTAACTGAGCTGATAAAATCCTAAGAAAAACAATTGCATAGTTTGAGGAAGAATGAACAACCTACCTACCCATTGGAAAAATGGCCCATAATTTGTTTTTCTTCTTAAAGGATGCACAGTGTTCAATACTTACTACTAGATTAAGCTCCTGAAGACAGCTCATATCCAGTATTTCCTCCATTCACCATCCCTTATATTTTGCATGAATAAGGGGGAATAGAGGTATATGCTTGGAAGGCTCCACCAAGCAGGGAGTAGCCTTGCCCAGTCAAAGCCCCTCCTTAAGTGCAAATGCTCCCCACATATATAGGTCCTTCTCAGTAGTATCCACTGAATATTATTCATTGGGGAGATTGTGTGAGGTACTAGTTGTGGTGGGACTAGCTTGCACATTTCCACAGCTTCCTCCAGATATTAACTAAGTACATGGAGAAAATTCTTTCTTATTCCATTTATGCATATGAAAAGGGGCTGAACTTGAATATACAGTATCTGCAAAATATCGGAGACCTCGCTATAGAATATAACAAGCCACCCTATGCTTGTGACACCCTTGTACCCTATATCTGACTGACAGTGGCTCTCCAGGGTATTAAGTTGGATTCTTTCCTAGTTCTGTTCAGACTTCCTTGGTGTTCCCGGTGATCACCTGGTGTTTTTCCACCCAACCAAATACTAGACCAGTTTAGTTTCTGAAATCCAACAAAACTGCATGTGTTCATGTTGATATAATGACAGTGGTGAGAAGGAGCTGAGACCTTGACAGGAGCACAGATTTTATTATCAGCCTTGCTTTTCATAATCAAGAGCTACAGAGAAGCCAAGTGCAATGTACCTCTTCAGTCCTAATTTTGCAAGCTTTATTTATTTGCTTTGGACACATCAATGGAAAAATAAAAGCCCTTTAACAGAAGCTGGCTGAGAAGATGCTGGAAAATCACCCTTGAAACTGGGGGTGGGGGTGGCTTTCTCTAAAAGCACCAGTGTTGGCAAGTGTATTAGAAACAAACTTGCCCCTGACAGATGTTATGGCATTAATATACTCCCTATCACTCAAAGGCTTCAGGGACATCAGTCTGCAAGCTGAACAGTTTTGCATCCTGTTAAGGCAGACAAAGTATATGACCTTCAACATTAAAAACATTTTTGATGACTGCAGTAACTGCCACATGTTTCAGCGGCAAAACTTGCTGATTTCGTACAAAAGAAGAAAGAAAGCACTTCACACTCCAGTATTACATTCTATTGGCGCTACAGCAAGTCATTAATCATGGTACAGGACTCTGTTTGCAGACTGTCTTTCTCCTTTTTTTCGCCAGCCTTCCTTGGTTAATCCTAAAATCTCTGCTACAAAAGCAATGCCTTAATTTAAAAAACTTGAATGCCAAAGGTTCTGTCAATAATTATCAGATATCAGCCATTCACAGCTATTATGATGTATAGATCTGATGTGTAGAGGCATCTTTCTCTCCATCAAAACAGCAAGATATCTTTCTTTGCATGTTATTACACATATCAACAGCATATATATGAAGTCAGGGTGTTTTCTTTGGGGGTTGTGTTTTGTTTTGACCATAGTGGCCAACTGGCCATCATTTCACCTGGTTATGCTGAACTGCATTTGTCAATCTGAGATTCTTCCATTTTCCAGAGGTCCTTTTGGCCTTGATTCCCCCTTTTCATTCAATCAGCTGAAATAATTTGATTTAAATTTGATTTAAATCAGTTAACGTGGTTAATTCACTACTCATCCCTGGAGATGGTGAGCAAGACGGGCTTTTCCAGAAATGCAATGTAGCTGCTTTCCTTTGCATTCTCCCCCCTCCCATTCTTTTTGATGATCACTGACACTGCTTGTTGCTTCTCATCCTTTCTCTGTGACTTCCAATATGCCTTACTTTCTTCACCTTCCTTTCCCGCCTTCGTTATTCAGCCGTAACTAGAGGTGGGCACGAAATAGAAAACCGATGGTTTGGTTTGTCTCAGTTCATTTCATTTAGTTTTGTTTTAAAACAAAAATTTGTACAAACCGAACAAAACAAACTGGTTTGGCTTACCTGGGCTGTTGCTGGGGACCGCCAATGCTGCCGACGCCGTCGAGGCTGGGGGACTGCCGACACAGCCAACGCTGGAGGGCCGCCAACACCGATGACGCTGGGGGACCACTGACTATGACGACCATGCGGCCCCAGGGGACAGGAGAGCACTTTTTATTTTTTTTTTATTTTTTAAAAGAATTTTACAGTGCCGACAACGCGGCCCCAGGGGCCGGGTTGGGGCTTTTTAATTTTTTTCTATTTTTGTCTTCATTTTGCAGCACCGACAATGGAGCACCGACTATTATTATTATTATTTTTAAAAGTCCCTGATGCGGGAGCTTTCCCCCCCCCCTACAGATGAGAGGCGCTAGCTGTCGTGTGCCTTGTTTAATTTGTTAAAGCTTTTTCTTCTGGCCCGCTGGCTTGCAGGCTGAACTGGCTGGCCCACCCACAGGCTGGAGGGATTTTAAAAATTGTTTTTTATTTTTTTTATTTTTATAAGTCCCTGATGTGGGGTTCCCCCCCCTCCTGGCCCGCTGCCGGAGTTCCAGGCGAGGAGGCTGGTGGCGACAAGGTAGGAGATGGGGGAACGAAAAACAAAATGAAACAAAATAGAAATTTCTGTTTTGTTTCATCTCATTTTCCTTTGATGGGTTGGTTTGTTATTTGTTTTGTTAGCTAACAAAATGAATAATGAATAACGGAACGAATTAAAAATTCATTTGGTGCCCATCTCTAGCCATAACCAAATGGCCAAACTGAAAAGTCCAAATTCTAATAGGCACACAGCAAGAGAAAGGAATTCCCTCCACTATGGATTTGCCTGCCAAAGCATCTTTAAATGGTTCCTATACCATCTTGGCCAAGTGTGTGTGTGTGAGTTTGTTGAAAGAGAAGACTCCATGCAACTCCACTCTCTTACGCACACAGCAGGAGCCAAGAGAGGCAAAACCAAGAGCAAAACTCTTATGTTATCTCTCAAACTTCACTTCCGTGATCTTGGGAAAGGCTATGTAGGTGTGCCTTGAAAAATACAGCCAGTTAAAATCCCATGCAATATGACAGCATAAAGAAATACTCATTTTTGTACGTTTATAAGATACCCCCATGTATAAGACAACCCACCCCACCCTCTTTTCCAACCCAAAATTTCAGTTTTGCAACTGTGCAGTTTTCTCCTCGGCTTACGTCTGTGTATAAGATGACCCTCAATTTTTAGTCTAAACATTTTAGACAAAAAAAATAGTCTTATACACGGGAAATACTGTAAGTCAGTTTCCTCACACATTATCAGCTGCAAAAGAAGCAACACCTAAAGCACTACAAATCAGACATCTAAAGAATAAAACTACCTTTGGATTCTTAAGACGAGGTGTTCACAAGGTTGAATTCTAAAATGCTTAAATTGAGTTACAGTTTTCAAGCTATTTTAAAGCGTTTTAAAAGACTTTTGTTGACGCCACCTGATATTTCATGCCATAAATACACTGAATGAAATAAATAAATAACAATAAACATATTTATTTATTTATTTATTTATTTATTTATTTATTTATTTATTGTATTTATACCCCGCTTATCTTTCGTACGAAACTCTAAGCGGCTTACACGGGCGAGCAAGCACCAATAAACACAAACAAAAATTATGAAATATACAACAAAATAACTAAACAATTAAAAACCCGGTGCATCCATAAAACCCGGCAGTGTAATAGCTATCAACCAAGCACACACATAAACATAAAACACTTAACATGGTTGCTTGGGCATTAGAGATGGCGGGACCTAACAGAAGGGGGAAAAAAAAAAGAATTTCAGGGTTCGCCAAAGGCCTCTCGAAATAAATAAATTTTTACAGCTTTTCGAAAGGCCAGCAGGGACTCTGCAGAGCGCACTTCGCTAGGGATGGAATTCCATAAGGAGGGGGCTGCCACCGAGAAAGCCCGGTTCCGGGTGACCGACTTCCGGGCTTCTCGAGGGGTGGCAACCCGCAGCGAGTGCGCTCGCACCTGCCGAACAGGTCGGCCCGAGGTGGATTGCTGAGCGATACGCTCTGTCAGGTAGTCCGGTCCCAAGCCATGGAGGGTTTTATAAACTAAAACCAAGACCTTGAATCTAATCCGGGCCGCAACAGGCAGCCAGTGCAAGCGGGCCAGGACTGGGGTGATGTGGTCGTAACGACGCACACCAGCCACCAGCCTGGCCGCCGCATTCTGCACCCACTGCAGACGCCGGAGAAGAGTCAAGGGCAACCCCATGTAGAGGGCGTTGCAGTAGTCCAGCCTCGAGATCACCAGCGCCTGGACCACTGTTCTCAGAGAGTCACCGTCCAGGTACGGGCGGATCTGGGCGATCTGGCGAAGATGGTAATACGCGGCCCTGGTAACCGACGCCACCTGGGCCTCCATGGTCAGCGCCGGGTCCAGGACCACGCCCAGATTCCGCGCCCTTTCCACAGGCTGGAGGGAAACTCCCCCCAGAGAGGGAAAAGGGCCACCGTACCCAGACGGCGAGCCCCCAAAGAACATGACCTCCGTCTTCTCGGGGTTGAGCTTAAGCCTGTTCGCCCCGGTCCAAGTCAGCACGGCATCCAGGCACCCATCGAGGATCCTCACAGCTTCCACTGCAGAGGTGGAAAAGGAGAGATAGAGCTGCGTGTCATCAGCGTACTGATGACTGCACACTCCAAATCTCCTAATGACCCCAGCCAACGGCCTTACATAGATGTTAAACAGCAACAGTGAGAGCGACGCCCCCTGCGGGACCCCACAAGGGAGAACGCACGGGGCCGACAGCTCCCCCCCATGCTGAACATACTGGGGACGGCCCTCCAGGAAGGATCGGAGCCAACTGCGAGCAGTGCCCCCGATTCCAACCTCAGAGAGCCGATCCAGTAAGATACCGTGGTCGACGGTATCAAAGGCTGCTGACAGATCCAGGAGGACCAACAGGGTAGAGCAACCCCTGTCGGCCGCCCGGAGCAGGTCATCTTGCAGGGCGACCAAAGCTGTTTCGGTCCCCCGATGGGGCCTGAACCCTGACTGGCATGGATCGAGGCACTGCCGATCCTCAAGGTATGACTGCAGCCGGACCGCCACCACCCTCTCGATGACCTTGCCCATAAACGGGACGTTAGCGATTGGACGATAGTTGCCTAAATCGTCCGCCGCAAGGCCCGGCTTCTTGAGAATGGGCTTAACCACCGTCTCCTTCAAACGAGAGGGAAAAACCCCCTCGCTGAAAGAGGCGGTGGCGATGGCAGAAGCCCATTCAGCCATGGTCCCGCTGGCAGCTTTAATAAGCCAGGAGGGGCAAGGGTCGAAAGGAGTGGACGCCGGCCGGCAGTGTGCCATAGCCCTGGAGGTGTCTTAAAATTTCAATATTTATGTTCTGTTTGCTGTTAATCCATTCTTGCTTATCTGGCAAAACTGGATCCTAATGAAAACATTTTTCTGGAGCACTGGTAAGTGTCTTTTTATAGGTCAGGATGCTTGTTCACTTGTTAGGCGACCTAAAATGGAAACAATAGACTTTTAAAAATATACAAAGAAAGTCTATAACTTTTCTTCCCCATTCTATAAAGATGACAGTTGTGTTTCTACTACATTATATTTCACTGTCACTTCACTCTCTTGGGCTTCCTTCCTTCCATGATACTCCGTGGCCTCTACTTTTATCCTTTCTTCAGTCCTGTCATTTTGGGCAAACAAAACCAGGAGAATGGTTCCATGCTTTGCTCTGAAAGATGACAGCAGAGGTGTCTAACCCCTGTCAACAGCACACACAAGGAAAAACAGAACAACAAAAACCTACTGGGGTCTTTTGGGGGGGCTCTCATGCTTTCATCTTATCTTCCCCAAATCCAGGGGAATTTGGGGAATGCTAAACCCAGTGATATATTTCTCAGTGACACTTCACACAAAGTAGACATTTTAGAACACCTCATATAGAAAGAAAATGAACCACAAAAATTTAAGGAAGGAACTCCTGAGCCAAACTTCAATGGGGAAAAGGTTGTCCTTGCAGCATTTGTTTCTGTGATTGCCCTATGTTGATCCTTTGCTGTTGGGTATAAAATTTATTTATTTATTTATTTATTTATATTTATATCCCACCCAGTGTATCAATGGCTGCCTGTAGCATTGCAGTGGCTGAAGTTTCATTCTGTACACAAAAAGGGCCAAAGAGTTTCCTATAGGTCCAGAAAGAGAATTTGCCTGCAGCTACCTTCTGCTTATCTTCTTTACCAGCTAGTTTACAGACACCACACAATAGCCCAGTGTTAGAGGTAATCTCTTGCAGAACTGCCATGACTAGATTTGATTTACATGAATATGTATACAGTAGGACCCCAGTATCTACTGGGGATTGGTTCCAGGCCTTCCCATGGATAATGAAAACCGTGGATAAGAGAGAACGCCTGCCCACCCACCCTCAAACTGCTGTTTCCTGACAGTAGCTTGCTTTATGACTGGTGTTTTGAGACAGTAGCTTGCTTTACGGCTGCTGTTTGTGACAATAGCTTGCTTTATGGCTGCTGAATTATTTATTTATTTTTCCTCTGCCAACCGTGGATAATGAATCAGTGGATGCAGGGGTCCTACTGTAAACCCTTTTTAAAGCTAATCGAGTTGGGGTCTGTCTTTACCTCTGATGGCAGTGAATTCTTCAGCAAAACTAAGCACTGTTCAAAGAAGGCATTTTATTTCAGCAGATGACCCAGCTTAGAAATAGCTGTCTCGTGCCCAATACCCAACCATTTTGTGGCTGGGGATGAGAAACATGCTTCAGGTTTTCATCTGAAAGGCCTTTGAAATACATCTCCTGATCCGCTCTCTCCACACTACACATCTATTTATAGATTCTTAGCAATCCTGTTCATACTTTTAATATTTGCAGAAGAAAAAGACATACCAAAATTTAAAACAAAGTCACACATTTTGGTGTGTGTGTGTGGGGGGGGGGGAATATGCACACATGTATGCATGCATAAATTTTCCTGCAAGTTTTTTAAAGGCATGTAACATGAAACAAAACGAAAATGCTCAATGGTACTCTGAGGAATACATTCAGAACAAGAGTGAAAAATGTTCACACCCTTAGTAATGGGCTAGTTGGGGCAGCACAGGGCTGCTGTAATATAATCTGGGTCGAAACATTGATAACAAGTCTCTATGCACATCAGTGAGAGCTCCATGCTGCCTTTGTTCTTTTCAGTAAAACAATAGCATCAAAATGTCACCTACTGCTCTTCAATTACTTGTGCACCACACACAATGGATGTCTAAGGATTAGCAACCCTGCTGGCCGCTACTCCCAGCTCTCCAACTGTGCTTTATAGACTGAGAAACAAAACTTGCTAAAGGTTATTTCTGTCTCCACTTGCAGGACATGAATATCTTTCAGATGAAAGCCTGAGACATGCCGATCTCTGCTCATTAAGTGTCAGGGTGCTTATTAGAAGCAAAAGAGCATTACACTGAAGGTCCTGACCAAATCCCACACAGTATAATTGTCTTCCTCTAATACAAACACTTTAATCATATCACTTCAAATGATCGTTCTTCCTTTCCCCCCATTTTTCTCCTGTCAAATGCCTGCCACATTTCATTATTCTACTGCTAAGATGACTGCATTTTTGGTGATGGGTGTGATAATTGTGTGCTGTTAGATTCAACAGAATCTCAGCAAGCTATGAAGAGAGGTGAAGATGGGGAAAAAGAGTCTGTGATTCCTTCACTGTGAGAGAAGACACTTCAGAATCAAACCTTCACTTAAGACATCCTTCATGTTGAAAATGTGTTATACAACCAGCTGTTATAAAACACTTAACACTAACTTCAACCAAGGAGACCTGCATGGGCAATGAAAGTTGTTTCATGTGTGTGTGTGTGTGTGTGTGTGTGTGTGTGTGTGTGTGTGTGTGTGTGTGTGTGTGTGTGTGTGTTTTAAAGAAAAAACTGATTTCTCGGACTTCTGAGGAAGATATGTTCTCCTTTGAGACAAAGGGCAGGAGAAATGTCATATGGTCCTTACAACCTAAATGGTTTCTCTCATACTTCTCTAATTGACTAATTTATTATTTATTATTTGTCTAAGATTATTAACCCCCTAGTAAGCAGATACTTTATTATGTTTTGTTCTTTGCACAGTGAGAATAAAATACAGTAAGACCCTCCCATCTGCAGTTTCAGTTATCTGAAATCTGAAAATATTATATACAGTGGCCGGTACTGGTGATGCATGCTAAAATAGCCAAAAAGCACCTGTTGCATAGAAGCATCCCTCTTTGATGATTTCTCAGACTTTTAGATGGACATGTCTCTGAACATGAGGTCTTATCCACCAGGAGCTTCTGTCAAATGGCTGTGAAGGTCACTCAGAAGAATTCAAGCCACCTGCAAGATAGTATACAACTAGAGATGGGCTTTTCATTTAGGAAGTGGTCAGCTTCCAAAACGAAATGCAGGAGCCCAGGTGTCATTTCAAATCGGATGAATGCAACCAACCAATCCGTTACATAGCACTCGGCTTGTGCGGCGTTGATTCCAATGAGGAAGAGGCCTCCAACACGTCATCTTTCACTCTCCCTGGTGCTGGCCAATCAGACAGCGAGGCAGGGTGATGCATTTCCCTGCATAGTTCCTGATTGGCCAGCACCAGGGAGAGTGAAAGATGACGTTGGAGGTTTCTTTCTCATTGGAGTTTAACCACGCATGAGCCCAGTGCAAAGTAAGGGATTAGTTGATTGTATTCCTCCAGTTCTGAATGCCACCTGGGCTCCTGCATTTCATTTCAGAAGCTGACCACTTCTGAAATGAAAGCCCATCTCTCTATATAACTTTTGCTGACACATTGATGGTGATTAGAATCATGGATGAATTGTTAGGAATTCCCCAGAAATCCATGTTGTCAGCAGTCAAACCTACAAATGAAGCCTGTTCAATAAACCATAACAAACAAAAGCATGGAAAATTCAAATTTTATGGATGAGGAAAATCATGTGCTATGACAGGCATAGCTTACCACTTGTGGAAGCAGCTCTTCTAAAAATAGGCAAAATATGTAGCTTCCCTTGGTTTTTGCTTCCTTTTCTCCTTGAACCATTTTCTCTTGTTTGTTGTCAGTTTTTGGAACCTGTTAGAAAACAAATGCCCTGGTTTGCTTCCGCTCCGCTTGACTCGAAACCTTTTCATTTTTCATACCATTCAGAACATAAGTCTGAGATGTTATTATAGATCTTTGACTTTTTAATAATATATATATATTTTGACTGAGATCTGGAATGAAAATCCTCCAAAGAAATATAGGATTAGAAAATGCATCTTCATAATAAGATGCATTACTTGAAATTCCATCTTGTTTTCCTTTACCCGGCTCTACCCTTCCATGCTGGATACAGCCCATTAGCTGCTAAATGTTTCATGACCATCTCAATTAATTTATAGGTGGCAATCACCTCTCCAGGGAGATACTTAATTTTGTACTGAATTTAAGTTAACTTAACTTTGGGGGATGAGTTGGGACAATCTAATTCTCTCTGTGTGCCCTTGGGAGTCCCCAAACTGTTATAGCTGTAATAAAACAACAATAAGACCAGCCACGACATTAAGAATAGAACATAGAAAAACATTTTTTTTTTACTACTAGCTCTGTTGGTTGGGGTATTCGGGGAGTTATATTTCAAAAGATCAACTTTTCCAAACACTGATTAAGAACACAGATGTCCATCTTGTACCAAAATAGATCAGGGATGCCCCTGGGTTTGTTTTCAAGAATCAGCTCTTCTTAAACAGATATTTTGCCCAGTCATAGCTGGAAAGGTGGGAAAATAAGCCTTCTTGAGACCTCTACGTACAACACTATTTATTTATTTATTTATTTATTTATTTATTTATTTATTTATTTAGCTTGTATGCCGCCCACTACCCAAAGGTCTCTGGGCGGCTCACAATCAGAATGAACAGTTAAAACATCAAAATACAATAAAATTAGAGCAATAAAACATGTAGATACAATAAATACAATACATTAAAAACACACCACTAAAATTGCCATCAGGGCCCACAATCATTACTTTAAAAACTTTTGGAATAGGAAGGTTTTTACCTGGCGCCGAAATGTTAGCAACGTCGGTGCCAGGCGGGTCTCATTTGGGAGGGTATTCCATAGTCTGGGGGCAGTTGCTGAAAAAGCCCTATTCCTGCAAGCCATCCCCTTCACCTCCTTAAGGGATGGCTCTTTCAGGAGGGCTCCCTGACTAGATCTTAATTGCCGGGTAGGTTCATATGGAAGGAGGCGGTCCTTCAGGTATCTAGGTCCTAAGCCGTTTAGGGCTTTATATGTCAAAACAAGCACTTTGAATTGGGCTCGGGCAGCAACTGGTAACCAGTGAAGGTTATACAGAATCGGCGTGATGTGTTCCTTGGTGGCCCTACCACTCACCAGCCGTGCCGCACGATTCTGAACCAGTTGCAATCGCCGAACCGTCTTCAGAGGCAGCCCCACGTAAAGCGCATTACAGTAATCAATACGGGATGTTACCAGTGCATGTGTAACTGTCATGAGGCTCCGTTCATCTAGGTAGGGGCGCAGCTGGTATATATTCCGTAGCTGGAGAAAGGCACCCCTGGCCACCGAGTCCACCTGGGCTTCCAGAGTTAGACCGGGGTCCAGGAGCACCCCCAAGCTACGGACCCTGTCCCTTAGGGGGAGTGCAACCCCATCCAGAACAGGGAAGTGGCCCTCTAGCCTGTCTGACGAGGCACCCACTAACAGCACTTCCGTCTTGTCTGGATTGAGTTTCAATTTATTAACCCTCATCCAGTCCATTATCTGGTCCAGACACGAGTTCAGGACAGAAACCGCCTCACCTGGATTGGTGGAGAACGAGAGGTAGAGCTGAGTATCATCAGCATATTGCTGATTCCTCAGCCCAAACCTCCTGATGACCTCTCCCAGCGGTTCCATGTAGATGTTAAACAGCATGGGGGATAGTATTGAGCCCTGTGGAACCCCATGACGTAAACGCCATGGGGCAGAGCTACTATCCCCCAGCACCACCTTCTGGACACGGTCAGCCAGGAAGGATCAGAACCACCGCAAAGCGGTGCCTCCGACTCCCAACCTGGCCAGCCTATCCAGAAGGACACCATGGTCGATGGTGTCGAAAGCCGCTGAGAGGTCCAGGAGTATCAACAGGGTTGCACTCCCCCTGTCTCTCTCCCGGCAAAGGTCATCGTACAGGGCGACCAAGGCAGTCTCTGTTCCAAAACCCGGCCTGAAACCAGATTGAAATGGATCCAGAAAATCCGTTTCATCCAGCAGCGCCTGGAGCTGTCCGGCCACCACCCGCTCCAACACTTTGCCCAAATAAGGGAGGTTCGCTACTGGTCGGTAGTTGACCACCAGTCCTGGGTCCAGGTTAGGTTTTTTTAGGAGTGGTCTAATTACTGCCTCTTTTAAGGCAGCAGGGACCACTCCCTCTCTTAAAGAGGCATTTACAACTTCCTGGACCCAGGTGCGAACCCCCTTGGCAGATCTTTCAATTAGCGAAGAAGGGCAAGGGTCGAGCAGCGTGGTGGTGGAACGGACAGATGCAAGCACCCTGTCCACATCCTCGGGTCTCAACAATTGAAACTCATCCAATAACACTGGACCTAAGCACGGTGCACTGGACACATCCCTTGATACTGTATCAATAGTGGAGTCCAGTTCACTGCGAATCTGAGCAATTTTTCCCTCAAAGTGAACAGCAAACTCCTCACAGCGTGCTGCCGAATGGTCCTGGGCCTCCACCCTATCTCCTGGCTGAAGAAGTTCCCGGACCACCCGGAACAGCTCCGCTGGACGGCACTCTGAGGAAGCAATACGGTTGGCGAAATACTGCTTTTTCGCCAACCGTATAGCCACGGAATAGGCCCGATAATGGGCTCTAAGCCGTGTTTGATCAGACTCACTGCGATATTTTCTCCACTTGCGCTCCAGCCGTCTCCCCTCCCGCTTCATTGCCCGCAACTCAGATGTATACCATGGAGCTGTCCGGGCTCTGCGTAGGGGGAGAGGGCGCTTAGGTGCGATCATGTCAACTGCCCGGGTCATCTCCTTGTTCCATAAGGCGACTTGAGCTTCGACAGGAGCGCCGATCATGTCAGCTGGATAATCCCCCAGAGCTTTCAGGAAACCATCCGGATCCATTAGTCTCTGAGGGCGGATCAACTTAATGGATCCCCCACCCTTGCAGAGGGTTGGAGTAGCTAATAGCCTAAACTTGACCAGGAAGTGGTCTGACCATGACAATGGAGTCAAAGCCAACCCCTCCACATCCAAACCACCATCCCCCAGTCCCGTTGAGAAAACTAGGTCTAGAGTGTGGCCCTTCTGGTGTGTTGGGCCGATGACATGTTGAGACAGCCCCATGGTTGTCATGGCGGCCATGAAGTCCTGAGCTGCTCCAGTTGAGGTAGCCTCGGCATGGATGTTGAGATCCCCCAGTACCAACAGTCTGGGGGTCTTCAACACCAGGTCCGAGACCACCTCTGTCAGCTCAGGCAGGGAGACTGTTGGAATGCAGCAGGGTGGGCGGTACACCAACAGAATCCCTAATCTGTCTCGTGAGCCCAACACACAATACAGGCCCTCCAGACCCTTTCCCAAGGAGACAGGAAGCCTGGCCAAGGAAATGGAACTCCTGTAGACTATAGCAACTCCACCTCCCCGGCCCACCGGGCGACACTGGTGCTGGACTGAGTACCCAGGTGGACATAGCTGGGAAAGGGGGACTCCACCCTCCTCTCCCACCCAGGTCTCAGTAATACATGCCAGGTCAGCACCCTCATCCAAATTGACATCATGGATGAGGGCGGTCTTATTTTGTACTGACCTGGCATTTAGCAACAGCACCGTGTGGCTCGTGGGCTCGCTGACATGGTCACCTGATTCCTTCTGGCTAGAAGTGGGACCAGAAGAGGGGATAGATGTAAGATATCTAACCCCTCTTCTCCTACGCAGGCATGTTCCACTCCTACCACCATACCTTCCCCTACCCAGCACAATTTCAATGGCTGCCCCCTCCATTGCCCTCCCCCCTTCCTGTTCTCTCACTTCCATTGTGGGTCCCTACCACCTACACCTAATGGCAAAAAACAAAAAGCAAACAATAACAAACAAAGACAAAACACAGATGCACCTAACAATTCAGCTAAACAGCCTTAGGTGGGAGTCCCTCTTCTTCAGCCCCGCCC
>JAHTLZ010000015.1:20829606-20844377 GCA_023846285.1 Phrynocephalus versicolor
AAATAAATAAATAAATAAATAAATAAATAAATAAATAAATAAATAAATATGAGAGCGGCAAATAACAAAGAGGAGGTGATGACAGGACCAGGCAGAAAGGCAACAGGGGTATCAGGAAGGAGGTGGCCAGGTGGAAGAGTGGGTGGAGGCATTAAATTCCATTTCCCTGGCACAAATTGGGGGGGGGGATGAACCACCCCGATTCGTCATTTTTTCTGGTTCATGGCCAACTATTATGAGGAGATTCATGTACACTAACAAAGTCTTTCCTTTAATATTACCACCATATTTCTTCATAGACTAAAATTCTTCATAGACTAAAAGCTCATAACTCGGACAGTGGCCTGAATAGGCTTGTTAGGTCAACAGTACCTGGATAGGTTCATAGGTGATCCATGATCTGAATAGACAGGTGGGGGACTCAGACACAATCTATCTGCTACTTATCAAGCGGTCCTTTCATCAATCCCAAGTAGACATGGGCACGGAGCAGCGAAATCTTTGTTTCCATTTCCGTTTTTTTGTTTCCAGAAATAATGGAAACAGTAACGGTAATTAAGCCGTTACAACTCGAACTTGAACCGAAAAAAGAAAAAATTGGTCGGTTTTTTTGTTTCCGTTTGTGGTATTGCAGCGATTGTGCGATGCGAAGCACAGAAAAAGTTTTTAAAAGTTTTTTTAAAAAAACCCGACTCCTGGCCAAAAAAGCAGGCGAAAATATGCCTGCCTGAGGCTTTGCCACCTACCAGAGGGGTGGTTTCTGGGGAGGTTTCCCCGGCCTTCCCCCCCCTCCTCTCCTGTCCTGGGCTGCTTGCACCAGGCGGGGGGTCATCCTCGTCGTCTCGCCATGCCATGCAGTGGGGGGGGGAAATCCAAAATGGCGACCGCAATTTTTCTTTTGAAATCGTGGTCAAAAAACACACCAAAGCACCACAGAAACATGTGAAATTTATTTATTTTAAATATCTGAATTTTAATAGTAGCAGCAGTGGGTTTTTTATAGGAATAAAAGGTCGCATTGATTTTATTTTATTTTATTTTTTATTTTTTTAGACCTGCCCATTTGGGCTGGGCATGGGATGGGACCATGCAATTTTTTTGAACAATTCCACCAATGGCATGGCCAGGTTTTGACTGACACTTCTGGATGTCTCAGAGGGCATAAAAAGCCGAGGCACCTTCCAGAAATCGCAGTCGGGTCTTGGATGTGGAGGGAGGGGGGCTGTGCTGGTGGTGCTTGTGCGATCGAGAAAGAGATTATTATTCGAGGAGGGAGGCCTGGGAGGCTTTAGGCTTTAAGTTAGGCAGGCAGGGAGGGAATTGATTTTATTAGAAAATAATTTCTTTGATTCCCTGCAACTTTGTCTGCTGAAGGGAATAGCAGTTTATTCTTTCTTTGTTCTCTGTCAGTTTGTGAGGATTTTTTTCTGATATTGGATAAAGGGGGAGGTTTGACTGGGAGTGGGAGGTGTGGATTTATTTTAAAAATATATTATATACTACCATTTATTTTCTATTTTCCCAAATTCAGTTTGCTTGCACACACACATTTGGGTGCAAGCCAAGAACAGAACCTCTATCCTAAGTGGAGAATATTTTACAATATTATTTATTTAGTTTATTAATTACTTACTTCATTGTTTGTTTTTAAACTTGTTGTGTTGTGTATGCACTTGAACACAGAGACACATTCCATTTAATGTTTAGAAAATTATTTTCATTTTATTCCCTGACTACAACTACTACTATACAGTATTGTATTTATTTACACCCCAATATCTTTTTTGGGAGGCTGCTGTTGCTGATATCAGCCTTACAATATTATTGATTCATTACTCCATTGTTTGTTTGTTTACATACATACACTTGTTGTGTTCTGTATGCAGTTGAACACACAGGCAGGCACATTCCATTTCAGTGGATCAAGTTGAATTCAGAACTTGAATTTAAAAAACCAGTTTTATTTCATTCCCTGACTACAACTACTAAACTATATTGTATTTACACCCCCAAAATTGGGAGGCATAGTACCACTACTGTCCTTTCACTTCAGGCTTATTTTTGGGCTGTGGTGGCTGAAGGCACCTGTCCAGCTGCTGCTGCTGCTGATATCAGCCTTACAAATATTATTGATTCATTACTCCAGCTCATTGTTTGTTTGTTTACAATACACTTGTTGTGTTGTGTGTGCACTTGAACACACAGGCAGGCACATTCCATTTCAGTGGATCAAGTTGAATTCAGAACTTGAATTTAGAAAACCAGTTTTATTTCATTCCCTGACTACAACTACTAAACTATATTGTATTTACACCCCCAAAATTGGGAGGCATAGTACCACTACTGTCTTTTCACTTCAGGCCTATTTTTGGGCTGTGGCTGAAGGCACCTGTCCAGCTGCTGCTGCTGCTGATATCAGCCTTACAAACAAATATTATTGATTCATTACTCCAGCTCATTGTTTGTTTGTTTACAATACACTTGTTGTACTGTGTGTGAACTTGAACACACAGGCAGGCACATTCCATTTCAGTGGATCAGAAGAATTTAGAAAACTATTTTCATTTTATTCCCTGACTACAACTACTAAACTATATCGTATTTATTTACACCCCAATATCTTTCTTGGGAGGCATAGTACCACACTACTCTCTTTTCACTTCAGGCTTATTTTTGGGGTGTGGCTGAAGCCACCTGTCCAGCTGTACAAATTCCAGTGACACACCACCAGTTCAGTTACAGGCTGGGAGAGCCTAATTTGCTTGCACACACCCACCCACAATTTGGGGGGTGCAAGAAACTGAAAGTTATCCAAAAGGGGACAATATAAATCTTTTACAATATTATTTATTCATTACTCCAGCTCATTGTTAGTTTGCTTACATACATACACTTGTTGTGTTGTGTGTGCACTTGCACACACAAGCAGGCACATTCCATTTCAGTGGATCAAGTTGAATTAGAATTTAGAAAACTATTTTATTTTTATTCTCTGACTGTGCCTGGCCTGCATGTACTGCAGTTTTGCTGACTGCTTGCTGAAGAAGGGAAGAAGAGTTTTCTTCTGAACTTCTGGTCTGGATTTAATAGTTTTTATTTTCAAATACTACCGTACCATTTGCTTCCTAAGTTTTAAAGCCTGACCTGAGAGCAAGAAGAGACACTTTTATATTTCATTTCATTCATTCATTTAGCTGTGCTACACCATTCTTAGTTGTTGCCTTGATAACTACTGAACTATATTTTATTTACACACCAATATTGTTTTGGGGAGGCATCTCAGAGTACCCCTACTCTCTTTTCACTTCAGGCTTATTTTTAGTTTCATTTATTTTCTAATACTACCATTTGCTTCCTAAGTTTTCCTCCATTTCAGTGGATCAAGTTGAAAGCAGAATTTAGAAAATTATATCAAGGGCCAGCAGGGCAACATTGAAAGCTTGTGCAAAAGAACACAGTGTGAGAGTAAGCTTGTGGGTCAAAAGGATAAGTTTAGTAGAATAGTTTGTTTACTTAACACAAATATAATAAGAAAATATATTTCTATAACTTTGAGAAATAAAAAAAAATGAGGAGGGTTGGCAGAGCCAGAGGGAAGGGCAGGGGGACCACCACTAAAATAAATAGGGACACATTTCTGAAGGAAGGCACAGGAAGTAGTGCAGATAGTGATATTGCTGCCACTCCCTCTCCAAGCAGCACCTGCACAACCAGCACCACCGGACCATCTTCTGTCACTGAGGGAAACATGGATGACTGCATGCGATCTCCATCGCCAAGGTCTCACACTCTCACCCCCCCCTTGTATCGGGAGGAAGACGAGTACTCAGAAGCAGAAAGCTCTGTTCATCTGCATCTGCATTCTGAGGACCTGTTGGCAGGAACAGACGAAAGGCAGGCTCAGGTAGTGATAGAAGGAGCAGCCCTCTTTCCACCCAGGACCAGAGTACCACCAGTGACAGCAGCAGTCAATTGTCCCAGCAGGGCACAAGCCACACCACTACCAGCACAGCAGCGGCAGGCAGTACCAGAGGGGGCAGTACTTTCCATAAGCCTTGCGGGTCTCTCTGGGAGCATTTTGAGAACAGCCCGGCAGACTCGAGGCTTGCGGTGTGCAAGAAATGCGGGGTGGTCATGCGCAGGGGGAATGACCCCAAACACCTCTCCTCAAGTGCCTTGCGTAGCCACCTCATGTGAAGGCACCCTGGGACTCTGCCTGGGACAGTGTCAGGCCCTGGTTCCTCAGGGAGAAAGAGGGGGGGAAGCAGGAATGGGGAAGGAGGACTCCAGAGACAGCTCCACTGAGAGTGGGAAGAGGCAGGCCACTCTGCAGGAAGTAGTGCCGCTGTGTGGGAGTTTCATCAGCCAACGTAATAGGGCCAAGGCACAGGAGACCACCACTCGCGTGGTTGGTGAAATGGTGGCCATGAACGGGTTGCCCCTCTCCTTTGTTGAGTCATCAGGCTTCAGGCATCTGATGAAGCACGTGGCTCCATGGTACGACCCTCCATCCCAGCGTACCTTCAGCAGGTGGGTGATTCCCTCCCTTTTTGAGTCCATCAGGGACATGGTCTGGGCCCTGCTGCAGGCGGCCAGAGGAAGGAAGATCCACTTCACTTCCGACCTCTGGACCGGTGGGCACCACGGATACCTCTCTCTGACGGCTCATTGGTGGCAACCCAAGGAGGTCCTTGACACTAGGGCATCCCAAGAACAGCAGCAGGGGGAGCCACAAGGGAGCACCCCAAGAGGGTACAGGGTGGTGCTTCTCCAGGCACAAAGCCTGGAGGACAGTGCCAAAGGCATCCACATTTCTGAGGTTCTCAAGACAGCACTGCGAGAGTGGGGATTGGCAACCGAGGGGCAGGTCAGTTGCGGATTCATGGTCACTGACGCAGGCTGCAACATGATCAGCGCGGTTGAAAGGGCATCGTGTGCGCAGCGCACAAACTGCATCTAGGGCATCGTG
Source organism: Phrynocephalus versicolor (assembly GCA_023846285.1). NCBI lineage: Eukaryota > Metazoa > Chordata > Lepidosauria > Squamata > Agamidae > Phrynocephalus > Phrynocephalus versicolor. The sequence goes on from JAHTLZ010000015.1 coordinate 20,834,576, forward strand.
TGCGCAGCGCACAAACTGCATCTAGTGGTGGGCGATGCCATTGGGCTGGGTGCACTGAAGGACTCCTGGGGTGAGGGGACCCTGGAGACCAAGGCCTTGCTGGAAAAGTGCAGGAAAATAGTCAGGCACTTCTCACGCAGTGTCAAGGCATCCAGGATGATGCGTGAGAAGCAGGCGGAGATGGGCCGACCAGAGCACGTCCTGACCACCCGGTGGAACTCCACCTATGAAATGGTCAAGCGCCTGGTGGAGCAGAGGCAAGTGATGGAATACATCATGTCAACCACCCCCGTCCTGCCTGAGGGAAGGGTGTTGGACATTGGTGCTACCGAGTGGCTCGCCCTCTCCCAGATGGTGGGTATCCTGCAGCCTTTTGAGGAGACCACCCACGTCCTCAGCAACTACAACGCCAGCCTGGGCCATGTACTCCCCCTGATACATGCCCTTCGCCAACGCCTAGAGGCCAGTATCCGGGACGAAGCCGATCTTCTCCCAAAGTGCAGGGCCTTGGCAGATAGGCTGTTGACCAGCGTGGAGACCTGCCTTAGCCCACTGAGGAGGGAAAAGGTGTACCAGATGGCACACCTGTGCGATCCTCGCGTCAAGGGTTCCTTGGCAGGGAGCCCTGCCGACCTGAACTCCTGGAAGACAGAGCTGTGCCGTCAAGTCCGCAGGGCTGTCTCAAATCAGGCCCAGGCGTTCCTGAGGGCGCACGGAAGCCAGAGTGATGCAGAAGAGGAATCCTCGCAAGGGTCCTCCTCCTCCTCCTCTACTGCAGGAGTGTACACCCAGAGACCAGGTTCCGTACCAGCAGCCAACTACCTGGCCTCTGCCTTAGCCATGGCAGTCTCCTCCTCAGTGGAGGCAAGGCAGGAAGAAGAACCGGACCCCGCTCTGACCATGGTGAGGGAGTACATGGCCGAGCCCCTCCAACCCCTCTCCTTGGACCCACTCCACTACTGGGCCAGAAAGGCAGACATCTGGCCTGTTCTTTCGACTCTGGCGTTGGACCTCTTGTCCATCCCACCCATCAGTGTCCAGCGTGAGCATGTCTTCTCCCACATGGGAGATGTCCTGAGGCCGCGCCGCTCTCGTCTGGACCCGGAGACCGTGGAAAGGTTGACTTTCATCCGCTTCAACCTTTCCACATTGGGATTACCCCAACACTCCAAGACCTAGGCCCACAGTCATTCTTCCACTGGATCCTTCCAAACAGGCCTCCTTTGCTCTAACATGCACTACCAGAGCAACACTTATGCCTGCCTGCCTGCGATTATGCCTGCCTCCCAGCTTGGCTTCCTCCCTGCAAGCCCAACTTACTGCAAGCCAGCCTGCCTGCCTGCCTACGTACCAGCCTACCTGCCTGGCTGGCCCTGTGCCTACCTGCCTAAATTCCTGCTTGCCTGCCTGCCTGCCTTCCTGCATTCCCACTCAATTTGAAGGGTTCGATTATTGCCCAATTTTTCTAGGCCTTGCCTGGCTCCAAACCAGGGAGAACCACTCAATGTGTCATTTGAAGGGAATCATACTGTATCTGTAGGCCCAATTTTTCTAGCCCTTGCCTGGCTCAAAACCAGGGAGGACCACTCAATGTGTGATTTGAAGGGAATCATACTGTATCTGTAGGCCCCATTTTTCTAGCCCTTGCCTGGCTCCAAACCAGGGAGGACCACTCAATGTGTCATTTGAAGGGAATCATACTGTACCTGTAGGCCCAATTCTTCTAGCCCTTGCCTGGCTCCGAACCAGGGAGGACCAATCAATGCTTATAATTTTGAACCGGACAAGACTGTTGGGGTTGCAGCCGTGCAACTTCCCCTAACCCTAACCCTAACCCCTAACCCAATCTAAACAATGCCTGTATGCCTCCCATCCTAACATTCCACCAGCGCAACGCAGTTATGCCTGGCTGTCTGCTCTGTCTGTATGACTGCCTGCCTTCCACCTTTGTCTGCCTGAATGTCTGTAGTTCCGCTGCATGTATGGATCTAATAAGGGCTACATAATTAGCCCTGTTTTTATAGGGCTTCCCTGGTCTTAATAGCAGGCCAGGAATTTTTTTCTAGGGTCAGTGTAGGCCCAATATTTCCTTATTGGCCATGGCTGGTCTGAGTGTAGTACACCATAATACCTGCCTTCCTCGATGCATTCCTCTCTTCCCTGGGGTTTTGGAGCCACTCTGCTTACAAAGTGGTCGAGATGCACTTTACAACAATCTACCCCAAAGACTGATTAGCAGGGGCCTAGCTCTCCTTACAGCCTTAAAGAAATAGCCCTGTTCTCCTGCATCCACTCTGTCTCCTGGGTTGACAAAACTCGGTCTCCTGGGGTGGAGAAACTCTGCCTCCAAAGGCAGAAACAATCCTCCCTTCTGGCACTTTGGCTTTGTGCCTTCCCTAGCCTGGGTGGGTACCCTGCAAGCCTGCCTTCCTAATTGTAAGCCAGACTGCCTGCTTCCCTGCCTGCCTGGCTGCCTGCCCGCCCCTCTGCCTACCTGCCTGCCTGTCAGGCTCCTGGGACTCCCGGCTTGGAGGAGGCCTTCCAGGTGCTTCTCCTTCAGCCTATCAGCTGTCCAGTGCTTCAGCCTCTGAGCCAACATGCGCCCTGTTGGCCACTCTCCTCAACTTGCCCAGGAAGCAACCCCGGCTGCCCCCACCTCTAGGTGGAAAATCACTTGAGGAGACCAACTTTAACAGGTGCAGTCATCATCAACTATTTTGTTTAGAATTGGGGTACTCTGTCCTCCAACATGGGGCGGTTCACTCCCACCGGTTACAGTCCAGGTTGGGAAATCCCTTTGCATAAGGAGGGAATATTCCTTTCAACTAGCATTCCGGCTTCCAAAGGCGGAAGAAACAATCCCTCCCTAACATTTGCACTCTGGCTTCGTGGCTTTCCAGGGTGGACTCTGTCTCCACTGGGTTGGTGGAACTGGTCTCCTGGATTTGAAAACTGGCCTCCAAAGTAGGTGGCTGAAAGAATCCCTCCCCGAACTTCCCTGCCATTCTGGCTTCGTGGCTTTGCTGCGTGGACTGTCACGAATCAGTCTCAGCTGCCTGCACCCCAACCATTCAAGGCAGCAGGTCCAACCCCACCACCCATCCTGCCTGCTGTCTGAATAGCTGCCTTTGCCAATCAGTTCTTGAAAAAACAGTGGTTCCTTGGCTGGCAGTCCCGGGGGGGGGGGGGCTTTTCTTCCCAGGAGGCCCTTCTTGCAAGTAGGGCCCAAATGAAAACAGTTACAGGGTTAGGGTTAGGGTTAGGGAAGCCAGACGGGTTGGAGGGCAGTGGAGGGTCTCTGCCCTGGAGATGGGCCTAGAGATGCACAACCTGGTCATGGTCAAGGAGAGAGAAGGTCTACTCAGCTCGCTCCATGAACGAACCAGTCTTCTCGGGATACTCCAGCTGGCGATGATTCCCCGAGAGATTGAGGGGAACTCATCCGGATGAGTGGGGGGGGGGAAGCATCTGAATCTCTGACCGCTAGTTGACCAGGGTGGCATTTGCTTGGCTTTACAAGGAGTGTCATGGGGAGGGGACATTGAGAGGAGCAGACCCTCATCCAGATTTGGGGAGGAACTGAATACTGTGTCTCCTGCTGCCTCTAAGAGGTGGAGGGGAAATGGGATGGATAAAGGCTTCAAAAAAAAAAAAAGTATAACAGGCAGCCAGACCAAGTAGGGTGTCCGGTTCAGTCAGCGTTGACCAAGAGAAAAAAAAGAATATTACATTCTGCCCACTTTGTTTGCATTATTGCATAGGATGCAGTCTTATGCTATGATATATTTATTAACTATATTATTCATCACCCAGTTTAAAGTGTTTTCCGCCTGCTCTGGGTCATTGCGGGATGCCCTCATGCTCTGAGAAGTCAAATCGCGCTAAATCGCGGAAGAAACGACAAACGACGAACGAAACGTCGAAATGACAAATTTTCGGAAAAAAAATCACGACAAATGGAAACGGAATGAAACGGACCCGTTCCGACAAACGAAAAATCAAAACGTCATTTTTTTCTGGTCGAGCCCATCTCTAATCCCAAGACAAATCAGAAGCCCTTCACACATAGCTAATGACCCATAGCCATAGCTAATGACCCATGCTTAATGGGTTTGGGGAAGGGTTGCATAAGTGGGACTTTCATAATGGCATAAGTAGGCCATTATCCATCTAGCAAGCCTGTTTAGATCAAGGTCCATCTATGAACCTATTCAGGCTATTGTCGACCTAATGAGCCTATTCAGGCCACTGTCCAAGTTATGAGCCTATTCAGACCAGAGTGATATGAAATCAAGGTTAAGTATAAAATGGAGGACTTGCAACTAGCTTTCCTCAGACTGACAAAGCTGTTTGGATGAGCAATGAAACATTTTAATCTCTCAAGAAAAGAAGTCCAGTTGCCAAAACTTCCAGATAGTTTTGTCTGTTCTTTCATGAATAATGAAAAATAAAATGCCCATCAAAATGGCATGGATCCTGTTGGTTTGATGTCATGCTGCTCAATTGATCTCAAATGTTTTATGCAAAGCCATATAACACATTCCTTTCCCTTTCCCTTTCCTTTTCTTTTTATTTCTTGGATGTTGTTATTCTGCCTTGTTTTCTGTTGTAAACCGCCCAGAGTGGCCTTTATTGCCAGATGGGTGGTATAAAAATCTAATAAATAAATAAATAAATAAATATGGGCATTAACATAGAGATAATCCAAAGAGTTCCTGTGAGTAACTACATCTGTCATGTGTACTGCTAACTAGGATCGGGAGAATAAGGATTAAAGTCAGAAACTTATGAAGAGCAAACTTCCATTTTGTCTTCTCCCATTTAAAAAAATGGTAGTAATGAAGGTTCCAGTTATGGAGAAAGAATGGCAAGGCAAGCTCAAGACTTACATCTTGCGCAGTGAAAGTCCCCTCCCCACATCACTTGCTAGTCCCAATTAGAACAGAATCATTGTGTCAATAGGTGATTACACAAGTATAATTTCCATGGTGTGGCTACTCTGATTGAGACTGGCAAATGGCTTTAGTTTAAAGTTCATGGTGTCTATGGCTAGTTGAGTGATTTGGGGCACTTTGAGCAGAAAATCCTCCAAACCTTATTTCCTCTGCCCTAGAAAAGTTCTCATAATAATCATGTTCCATTACATTTTGACACCCAAACTTCTTCCTGGTAATGAGTGCCTCACTCTGTCAAATGATAGAGTTGGCCTGGAAGAACAGACCTATTGTTTTTGCTTTTAAAAAAATATGGGGGGGGGGAGAGAGAATCTATCTCCTTAGGCTGATGATTTATGCTCTGCTCTCTGCAGCTGCAGAATAGAAGGAACAAGTCAAAGACATTCCCTTCTTACTTCACAGAAAATACTGTGTTCCCTTGACATAGCAGGCATTCCTCAGGCCATTTTTAACAAAAAGCAGCAGTGGCTTGAGCTTTTATGAATCAGGCCTCTGTATCCAGCTGCCTTGGTGGGCTGATTGATACGGAGCCTTGACACATTCACAGATGCAGCACCTCTGTGGCACCCAAACAAAGAAAATAGAGTTTGTGGGAGGCTATTTACATGGTCTTATTTCCGGTTTCACTGCTGCGCCAGAAACTTCACTTGCTCACAGTTACAAATGCCGTTTCCATACACAAGGAGGAGAGAGAGAAAACACCCCCCCCCCCGAGTCCTCATACAACTTGACTTACACAAAAAACATGAGGACTAGACGTCACAAATGTTGTAACAAAGTCACCCATTGGATCACCCTAATGAGCTGTTTGGGCTTACTGGTTTTATAATCACTTCTGAGTCATTTGCATCTTGGTTTTTGCCTTTTACAAATGAATTAATCTATCTCCACTGGGTTAGGCAGCAGGTTTCCATACCGCTCTTACATTGAAAAGATATAATGGGGCTCATAAAGGAATTGTCTCTCAGAAAAAAAGCCCTCCAGATTGTTAATGATAAGTAGGGGCTGTCACCGCAGATAAGTGCCTGTAATGGGTTCTCAATGGAGAATATGATCCTTAAGTGCATCAAATAGCCCACTGTAACTTATAAATGGTAATCAAACAGAGGGAATGTTACACTTATGTATGGGAAAGTTCAACTGGAAAATTATAAAAAGAGAGGCTATCGAGGCAGCTAGCAATATTTACAGACAATGATCTGAAGTATTATTTTGTATGGTTTTCGAACTATTTCCACCCTAAAATATTCATTTTCTTGGCTCATATTCTAACCTTTAGACATCCACTCATGTAAATGCCCTAACAATTGCACAAAACTGTGCTTTTCACCATGCCTTGAATGTCTTTTAAAATTAATTTAGTCTGAAAGGTGAAATACTGAGAGCCTGAATTATGTTCTGGAGCAAACTATTCCGTTTCAGAACAAAATTCCCCACCACTGAAATTGTAAAACACACATATCCATATGTGTGGTTTCCTTATATTAAAAATTTCATGAAGTAGCTCTGGCATTTGCGCCTCTAAGTTCTTGTGAAAACATCGAGTTGTACTAAACAGTGTCAACTCCCAATACTTTGTGGGAAGGCCTTCACCCTACCAGATGGCTTCTGCCAATCCCAGAGGAACAAACAATACTTCTTTCAGTTACTCCTTTTTTCCTGCAGTACTCATCCCATGATACCTCCAAGCTCCATTGCGAGCAGATTTGAGGTGGGTGAGAGCTGTGGTTGCAAAGAGGAAATGTTGAACATCACCCGTCTCTTTTGTCCATTAAAAAGATAGCACATTTATTGAAAATTATTTTCTGAACAGAAGTGCATGATTGGAATCTACTCAGTGGTTGGTATCCTGTTGCATAGCTTTCACATCACTGGCAGTTGGAAACTGGCACTAATTAAACAGCTTCTTTTTCATTTCTGGGCGTGCATGACTTTGTATCATTTCACACAATTTGAGCATTAAAACTGGGGAAAAGTACTTAATTAGCAGCAATCTGTTAATGATTTCAATCCTATTTCGCAGACAGAGCTACACCATAGGATACTGGACACGGTGCTAATGCCAACAGGCACACAAACATCATTTGAAAGTCCATTTTACCAAGACTCATCACTGAATGATTTATAACCATATGTGAAGGGGAAATATCAGAAAAGATTGTATTTGATATGAACAGACATGAAAATCTATCTTAGTGATATATGAGTAGTAATGAATTTTTAACCCAGAAAAGTTGCCATTATTGAATGCAACAACCCCATTTCATTCATTCAAAAGGCAGCGTTGGAATTCCAAGAAAATATACAAATTATGGTAGACAAAGGTACAACTGGGCTCAGAAAATGTGGATCAGGGTAAGCAAGAAATCTCTATTTGATTAAATTTTCAGGGAGTTAAAGTGATTGAAGGGCATCCTTAGTCAGATAAAAATGGCAGGGGGCTGGGCTGGATGGCCCTTGAGGTCTCTTCCAACTTTATGATTCTATGAAAATGAAATAGTCACAAGGTAGGCTTTTCCATCTTGGGATGACAGTCATTTGAGAAACCAGGAACATTTCTCTAAGAAGGGATCAGCAAGTCATCCAACAAGAATCTGGGCACCAGTGCTGCAACTTTTCCCCATGTACTTCCTGTTGTTTCTTTCATACTGGAAGATGGGCATCATCGTGGCTTTAGATGCAGCAGTTCTGAACAGCTACATATATGGTTAAAGCCCATCTCCCATGTTCTTCAGCCAGCGAGTTCCTCACCTTCCCACACCTCTTTTCCCATTCATATTGCCTTGAGCAATCATCAGTGCATCCTTTTCATTTCACATCACATGACCAAACACTACAGCTTTCTGTATTTTATGTGAGTTGAGATTTCTGATGGTGCAACTAGGCAGGGAAGCAGAAAGGAACACTTGGGTAGTTGTGATCTCTTTTAAAGTCACCCTTCTGTGCCCATAGCAGCCAGTCCCATTCTCTCCAGCTGAGCTCCAAAAAAGAGTGTCCTGACACAAAACCAAAAAGGTATGAATGGGCACAGAAAAAAGGATAGGCTGGTTTGCGTTAAGCTTTGCATCATGTAGTCATGGCAAAATAGATTGCATTTGACCATGCCAACAGGATAAAACAGTTAGTACATTCTACTGTACAAGCCCTCTGGGTCATTATTCATCTGCTTTTGCACATCTTGATTAGTCACCCTCTTGATTCTTCACATACCATGATAAATCCAAGTTATAAGATAATCTATCTTTTTTATTAGAGGCTGTAAGAAAACCCAAGATCCCATGCCGTACAGTAGAACAAGAATACTTGGAAAACACTTAGCACCAAGCAATAATTGTTTCGGTTCATATTGTTATCTCACCCCAATTTCACGCAATTACTTAAAATTGAGCCTCAGTCTTCTCCCCCAGGCCATTCTGTGAACCTTTCAGATTTATTTTTTTCGTCCTTAGGATTCAAGTCCATAAGCTCTGGTATGTTTTTTTTAAAAATTAGAGCTAATGTGAATGGCAGTGTTTTTAAAAATAATCCTATCATCAAGACAGCTTTCTCCCTTGGCTATTCTGAGCATCAGCTGATCGTCAATATATACATGCTTTGTTTTAGTTCTTTAATTTGATTAATGAAAACAAAATGAATTATTCACAAATACCATTGCTGTGAGTAATTTTGAATTGTCAGAAATTGTTGTGCATGTTTCTTTAGAGAATGAGGTAATATAATATTCGTGGTGCCAAGATGTAGGATTGCCATTTTTTCTGTGCCACATTTAAAACTTTTGAAGTTTCATATATAACAAGCAAAAACCAGGGGGAGTTCTCTTCCCGCAACTCTCACTCTGTTCTTAGACTGTGGAAGGATCAGGTTTCATTTTCTTTGACGGTTACTCCCAGCAATCAATACTGAAGTGATGAGTAAATAGCCATCTAGAGCTTATGGCTAGAGAGGAATGAGATAGTAAATTCATTATTTCTCCTGTCCCACAAGACCTTATTCTGCATTGAGGGAATTATTTTTCATTTCTGAAATATTTACTGGATGTTCAAGCGCATTAAAGAGTGCTTCCATTATTCCTGCATGCCCCAGTTCCTTTAAGCATAGCAAGTACAAAAGTTAATCAATGACTTGTGACAGCCAAAGAGGAGAATGTTACAATATAACCATACTGTACATTCTGGCTGCACCCCATTATCTCCAAGATGAGGTTTACTGTAAGCAGTCCAAGGAGATTAGATTGAGAAAACCTAGGGTTAATAGATAATGTGGTGGGTGCATTATGTAAACTTGACTGTAGAATCTTTACTGTTGATTCATGCAATGGGATTATATTTATTTAATTAGTTTGAATATTTTTACCCCACCTTTCTTCTGGGAAGAGGACCCAAGGCAGCTTAAAATAATGAGGGACAATATACAGCCCAGAACATTCAAAACATGTTCAAATTAAGAACAGGGAATTAGAAGAGGCATCTTACAACATTAAAAAGTAACGTTAAAGCAACCAAGAACAGGCAAAAAGAAAAAAAATCCATTATGAGGGATGGAAACTATCATGGAAAACATTGGTGTTCTTATGAGATCAGTCAATGCAATCATGCATCTAAAAGTCATATAATAGGTAGTCCATCATTCAGAGAAATTTGCTTGAGGGGGAAGATCTTTGTCTATTTCCAGAAAGAGAGAAGAGATGGGGCAGTCCTGGCCTCCAATGGGAGTTCCAAAGTCTGGGAGCAGCAACAGAGAAGGCCCTTTCATGTGAGAGTTAGTATTTAGTGAGAGTTAGGCCCTGGTCACACAAGGGAAATGTTCTCTAGTTCTTCCAGTACTTTCCAGACCAATGTTGTACTAAC
>JAHTLZ010000015.1:20844877-20858373 GCA_023846285.1 Phrynocephalus versicolor
GCTGCTGCTGCTGTTGCTGGTGGAGGGCGAGGAGGAGGAGGAGGATGCGCCTCCCTCCTCTGCCCGCCAGCGGCGGCGGCGGCGGCTCCTCCTGCGCTCCTCCAGCCTTCCTCCTCCACCGGCCGCCCGCGGGAGAGAAGAAGAGGAGGAGGAGGGCGGCGGAGGAAAAGGGGAGGAGCCTCCCCGGCCTCCCCAGGCAGCCCGGTGCCGACCGGTCCACGGACCGGCACCGGTCCGCGGACCGGGGGTTGGGGACCACCGCTTTACAGCACAAGCTTCAATGGAATATACCTATATATCTTCCTCTTTTTTTTAAACCACAGAATGTCTATTAAGGAGAAAACGTAGATATCATTCCTTACAATACTTACAATACATCCTTACAAAAATCACTTTAAATATTCAAACTCTACAGAGCTCATACAAGTTCAACCATTAAATTCTCCAGGAAGCTGAGAGGTTTTGTGCTGCTCCAGCTCTAGAAGGCTCTCATAAGAATTTCAAGTCTCATTTGCTTGTTGACAAACTTTCCTTCCAAGTCAAGTTCAGTTGTTTTGTAGAGACACAAAAGGTCCCAGCTGACCTGGCTGCTGATATAGAGCTTCAGCCACACACAAAAGCTCTTGGCTTCCCAAAGAATTTAATGGTTGAACGTGTATGGATTATGTAGAGATTGAATATTAAAAGTGGTATGGTATTGTAAGGATACATAGGTTTTGACATTAAGCCAAATTGCACAGGTTGTTTTTCTGTTTGGGGTTACTTAGTTGGGCACCATGCAGCTCTTGTTGTGGTGAATCTGTTAAGGAGACAAGACTGTTGTGCAACCCTTCTTAATTATGAACGTTAGGAGCCCTTTGTCTAGAAGTAGTTTATTAGTTTATCAGAACTGCAGTGACTACTTTAAAATGGAATAAAGGGTGCATTAGGATGAGTTCTGTCCTAACCCAACTGCCCAGCTTGGCCATTTGGAAATTATTTAAAACTACAAAATATTTTCAAACAAATTGCAATTCAGTTAATGTTGTAAGAATGCCACATTTCTAATTGCAACTGTTCTTGTGATCTGCGTTGAGGGTGAAGTGGAAAATACAGTACACAAATCAAATATGACAGCCTTTTTTGTCAGGGAGATTTGATGGCTAATGGCCCGGAATAGCTAGTGACTGTTTTCCCCAATAAGCCAGGAAATACCTGGTTAGTACTTGGATGGGAGACCACCAGGGAATACCAGGTGCTGTAGGCGCCTGGAGTGGGAAATGGCAAACCACTCTAGTATTCCTGCCAAGAAAACTCCATGGATGTGGGGTCACAAAGAGTCGGTCACAACTGTAACGACATAACACACACACACCTAGATATCGCTTGATGTTCTGCAAAGTGACAATAAAATCCATACTGCCAAGTCAAGCAGACTCGAACAACAATCCTGACAGGTAGACACCCTCTAGTCCCAAATCCAATTCTGGGTGTGGTCTTATAAGCATTTGTCCTGCAGTTTGCATGGATTGAGAATGGCTTAATTAACTTTCCCCCTGGCCCACCCACGCCCCAGTGACTACATACATATGTGCCACTGTGAACCAACCTACTCCATTTGGTGCCTAAATGCAATTTTTGGGATCTTTTTAAGGGACTATTGGGTTTTCAGGTGCAAGTAAGATTGCTATATTTTAGTTTGGTTTCAGCATCTGCAATCACTGGGACTGAGCCAAAACAGCTGTCTTGATCGTCCCTATGCTGTAGATACTTAATTTTGTTTCACTAATAATAACTACAAACAAAAAGTAACACATTTTAAAAACATTTAAACATCTAAAATAAAAATAAAGAAAAATTACATACATAGTGCTCTCCACCACTGGGACCATTTGGGAGTGACCACCTACACCATTTACCCTTCCGGAGCCAAAATGCATTTTGTGGTCCAAATGCAGCAGCCAAATTGCTGACTGGGGCAGGTTACAGAGATCACATTACACCCCTACTAAAACAGCTCCACTGGCTGCCAGTCAGCTATCGGGCACAATTCAAGGTGCTGACCTTAACCTACAAAGCACTATACAACCTGAGTCCACGCTACTTCAAAGATTGAATATCACATTTTGAACCTCCTCAGGTGCTAAGGTCATCAGGAGAGTCCCATCTCTCCATCCTGCGACCTTCACAGGTGCATCTCAGAAGAACACATGAAAGGGCCTTCTCTGTTGCTGCTCCCAGACTTTGGACTGCCCCATCTCTGCTGTCTTTCCAGAAGCAGGCAAAGACCTTCCTCTTCAAGCAAGCTTTCCCTAAGTGATGGACTATCTGCTATGGGCTCTATCCCACACTTTAAAATCGGGATCTAATTTACCAATAAATGACCTGATATTTGTGCATAATATTGTGTTGCAGCAGGGGGGGGAAGGATGCTAAAAGTGTTACCTACAAAAGAGAAGCCTGAATGTTGACAACACCAATGTCAAGATGGTCTACAGGATACCCTCTTAGAGATGAAAACAAACAAACAAATACCCTTACTATTAGAGATGGGGGGGGAACCTTTCCTGATCCTTTCCCTGCCCCAGTTTTGTCTTGATTTGCAGCTTCTGGCTCAGGCTTTGATGCACTGGAGACTCACAGTGTATTTTATAATACTTCAACTTATTTACAAACATGCATATTAACCAATGACAGCAACACATACCAAGCTCATTCAAGCAACATGTCCATTCTGGCAATGCTCAAATTGTTTGTTTGCAAATAGGCCAAGATATTCTAAATACACCCTAAGCTTCTAGAGATATATGACCCGGGAGCTTTTCACCACTTAGAGAAGTGGGGAGATAATAACTTTATGTAGCACCCATATTCCACTTTGTTTAGGCTTTAGGAAAATCTGTGCACCTCATGGTATATATTGGAAATTGAATATACAGTATTATATTTCTATTCATATTTACATTTCTGAGAAACTTTGATGAAAATTCACTAACATGTGTGTGCAGGGAAAACCTTTGCCTTTTAATCAAGGCTTTTAAGGCTTCTAAAGGCTTTTAAAACCCCGATTCTTTTATCAGATTTTCAAAACTCTGCAACAGATCACAGAACCAGTGCAGCTGTTATTTTTTTCCCTCTTGCTTTCCAAATACAACTGTAACCTCAATAAATTCATATCGTGCTCAAGAAAGTGCTGAATGCCTTAAATCCAGTAGAGTAAAATGGTCTGCAGCAAGAAAGGGAGAGTTTTAATGACCACTGTTCACATTTAAATGACAAAAATTGGTACTTTCATATCCATACTATGGGAGAAAGAGACATATTCAGCAGAGTTGGCATAGTTTATTAGTTAATTTATTCTATATACTTGACTTGGAAAACTACTACACCCTACATTTTGCTTCTATGGTATAGAACCATGTCCTGTTGGATTGAGTGGGAATGATTTCTGCATAGCCATGTAAAGCAGGGAAGGGGAGCATGGCTGTCACAATGTTGAACAGTCCTAGGCAGCATAACGCATGTTGAAGAGTCATGGGAGGTGATTGCAGAATAATTTGGAAAGCCATACAAGACATTCCACATCAATCTTGTACAAGTTATTTTAGAGATACAGCCAAAATATGCCAATATAAAAATAACATGTGCACCAAAGAAGCTAGAAAACCACAGAATCCATCTCCAGTGAATTCTGTGTTTTGGGAAACCTCCAAAAATGAAATTCTCAGAATAATTCAGAATATTATTTTGCAAAGAAAATTTGACCTGTCTTTGATCATAAACCAAGTGGCTGAATGGAAAATGCTGTGATCAAAGTCAGTAGTGCTATTTACAGTAACCCCCGTTTATAACAGGGGTTAGGGACCTGACCTGACCCACAGTAAAGGAAAATCCGCAATATGTGGATGCTGGCTCGGGTCAGGACTAGGAGGGCTGTTTGGGGCCTCCTACACTTACCTTAGGCCTAGTGCTGCCCCCAACGTGCCTCTGAGAGGCTTTGGAGACCCCAGAAGTAGTTTCCGGCAGCCCAGAAGTCACTTCTAGTTCACTGGAAACCACTTCTGGGACTTCCAACAGCATGTCAGAAGCTGCGGAAGTGGTTTCTGGCAGCCTGGATGTAACTTCCAATTTACGGAAGTGACTTCCAATTCAACAGAAACCCCTCCAGCAGGCCCGGGAAGCCCATCGGAAGCCCATTCAGGGCAGCACCAGGTCTGGGCTAGGTACAGGAGGCCCCAAACAGGCCCATGCAGCTTGCCCCAAAGTCCTTGCCTTCATATACTGCACATATACCAGGACCACAGTATATGAACCACAATATAGTGGGGGATGACTATTCTGCTTCTTCAAACCAGCCGCTATTTCAAGTGACACCATGTATTAGGAAAGAAAGTGTTAAACCATTTGTGATATTCTGAGAACAAGTAACTTGAAAAACTACAAGGAAATAAATCAAAGAGAACCAGAACTGACAAATATGTTGAAATTTGTCAGCTCTGAATATTCATGTTTTCATGTGCATCTTAGTTCCTACACAGACTCTTGAGAAATCTTCCCAAAACTACTACCTGTAATAGTCCTAATTGGCAATTTGCACTTTATGCCTTGCAGTAATTGATGTATGACTCTGCTGTTGATAATTCAATAATTCCCATTTTACATTTCCACCTGTATTACGCATATTCTGAATTACCAAGCCAGGAAAAAGCCTTGGATTCAAAATGAAAAGTTATGATTGACTCTATACATGCAAACACAAGGAAAAGCAGACTACAGATCAACCTCCCCTCCTGACACATTGATGCACCCTTCTCAGATTTTACTTTTCACTTCCATAAACACAAGAGGTAAGCTCTTTTGATTTCCTATGAAAAAAGTCACGTTACCTAAGCCTAAATATGTTAAGTACAGTAGTAATTATTATGTGCTCATTCTGACTCCATGAATGGGTATGAAAGCTGGACAATTAAAAAAAAAGCTGAAAGGAAGCAAATGTATTAGGTTGAAGTATGGTGCTGGAGAAGAGCTTCTGGACTAACAGAAAGCCAAACAAGTAGGTCCTACATCAAGTCAGTCCTACATTGCTTCTAGGGGTAAATATACTGAAACTGAGAATGTCCTACTTTGGGCACATAATGAGCAGACAGGATACTCACGAAAGGTGGAAGGCATCAGGAAAAGAGGAAGACCAAATATGAGAATGAATGACTCCCTAAAAGAAGCCACAGTCTTGAGTTTGCAACTGCAAAAAAAAAAAAAAAAAAAGAACTCGCATTATGTCAATTGTGTTAGAATATGCAGATCAATAATGTCCCAGTATGCTGTGGGGTTATCTGTCAATCACCTTGTTTTGGCTTGCATTGGTCTTTCTGTATTTTGCTCTTTTCTGCCTCTTCTCTTTAGCTAGTGAGTCAGTTTTTACTGATAAAAAGTGACTGTTTTCTTCTCCTGATGTGTTCTTAATTGGAGACACACTTGCTTTCATGCCATCCATCTCTAGGGGATGGTTTACTTAGTTTAGGTAGATTCTTCAAGATAAATTAGATTAACATGGAATATGTAAGATAAATATTTTCTTTTTCACTTTTATATTATGGTTTTGACTTATTACTGCAAAAATAAGAAAGTCTGTAATATTGAAATCTTTTCTGATGTTATTATAAATTAACTCTATATCTGACTCTATACTTAACCTGCTCTGTGGGGGGGGGGTAATTGAGCCAAGCAGACTAAGATCTCCAACACACTGACCAATCTTTGGTGACCTGGCAGCATTTCTAAGATAATGTAAGTTATTTTAAGCAGCAACGTTACGATTGTCATTCCTCAAAGATTTTTCTTGCCCACGCAAGGACTTGAGCCCAGGTCTCCATCATGCTAGTATCAACTACACTAAATTAGCCCTCAGAAATACAATAGAACTGAATTTGTAAGGCTTCCTGGAAGCAGGCAGTCCTTATCTGCACACACACACCCATTTCATGGAGAAAATAACTATGATAGCCTCCAGATAGAAAGGTGCATTAAGAAATTGGGGGAATGCAGCAAGTACTGGATTAGTTGCACCCTTAAAACTTACACACTAAATTCCTTTGACTGCTAAGTTGGAAGGTCAAAATCTTTAGTGAAAAAAAATGAAAGAATCATAATAACAAGAAGCCAAATTATATTTTATTCTTCATGGATAATAGCTGGATTGATTATCCAATGCTAGCAAATACTGATTATTATTTGTTCATGGTTTTTTTCCAAAAAGGAAGAAAATGACTGATAGCCTAACTGATTTTAGGGGGGGGGGGGATTGAATAATGGTAATCAAAAGTGCCATAGATATGCCTATGTTCAAGGAAGTTGCATTAATTATTCAGTTTATAAAAAGAACCAAGTTTGTGGCAGCTGTGTTACAGAAATAAACATCTGGCTCAAGTACAAATTTTGCCATGAGGCCTAGAAATTGGTCCTTTATTCATTTATTTATTTGTGACTGAAGCTGTGCAAGTAACATCCAATCCAATTTCTATTGAAATAGCTCCTAAACAAATTGGGAACACCCCATCCCACACTGAGTTGGAGGTGAGCTAAACCAATGTTCCCTCTCGTATTTTTTTTTCCTGCTATGCCCAAACCTTACCCATCTCCATGCAGGTGGTTTGGCTGAAATCCAGAAGGAAACGGACAACTTGCAAGGAACATTGGTCTAAACCAATTTGTTCTTGGAGTTCTGAAGATATGTGTATGTATATTTGGAGGTGGGGGGTGCTGAAAATGTGGGAAAGAAAGATCCATAACCCAGGTTGGGGTATGTGCACCACCATTTAAATTGATGAACACACCAATTCATCAGTGTGTGAGCAAAACTCTCACCAGTGTCCTCTGCATTCAACAAGAGGGATGATGATGCCCCCTTATGGTCTCCGGTTAGTAGCTTGGCTTGCCCAAGTGTGTCCACTCACTACCTAGATGAAATCAGAATGTGTGGCAAGTTGGGCAGATACCCAGTGTGGAACATGTAGAGCCATCCAGAGAAAGAGAGAAAATAGGATTGTGCAAATCAAGGTGATAAAAAATTAAAGCATGTAAAAATGGCAGAGATAAAGCAGGAAGAAAAATAGTCCTGAACAATATTTTGACCTATCCAGTCCAAGTCTGTTGAAGAGAAATAATCATCCATTGCACGTTCACACACTTATTCCATCCTAAGTGTAATGAAGATTCAATGTAGCTACTTAGAAGATAAAGAAAATTTCAGAACGCTGCCAATCAGGTAAGTGGGTTACACCCTGCCTGCAAAATAACTGCTGGTGGGTCGATGGGATAGAAATGGAGTCTCATGGGGTCAACCTGGGCCCAAATCGGTGTCTAGGAGAGATTTGGGGTCTCATTAACTTGACCTGTCAATCTCCTTCTGCTTCACCACTTCCTTGCATTGGTACAGCAGCTAGCACCAAATATTTTTGGTCAACGTTCAGCATTTTTAAAACAAACTTTCCTGGAGCAGACTTCACTTGTACGTTTACCCTACTCAAGAGTGCCTGGAAATCCCTGAACCACCCTGTATCTGTTCCATAATATACACATATTTCATTTAGTTCATTTGGACACTTTATTCCAGGGATGCCACCTGTTCATTACAAGAAAGCTCAAGACTGGCTTTCCTTTTTCTAACTTGATCCCCACTTCCATCCTGTAAGAGTGAAAAATGGTGGCTATTCCAACATCACCCAATGAATTTCATAGCTCAGTGGAGCGTAAAACCTGGAACACCAAAGTCTGACACTCTAGTCTAATCAGTGCAAGTACAGTGATGTTGTCACATCCATGTCTTTCAAACCAAAAAGTAGAACCCAACCTGAACATGAACAAAGAAAATGGGAGTCATGTTTTATCCTTTCCCTAAGATGTAATGTTATCAGAGCTGAAAGTCTATATTGAACATGATCTGGAATAGAATCACCCCCACCAACCAACTTTCTAGTTGAAAGAGCAAAGAATTCAGGAGGAGCACCTAACATGGCACAGTCATTGGCTCAACTAAAATTAGAATGAGCACAGAACATATACTGTAACTAGAATCTGGGGATAAATTCCTTCTGTCTTAGGATGGCTACAGACATGGCCAGCATCTCTGAGTTGTACTCTTACAGACATAATTATGTTAATGATGAAGATGGAAAATTGCCGATATCTTTTTCAAATAAAACAAGCATCAGGGAAGCAAATAAAATGACAGAGGCCTTTGAAAAAGAGAGGCAGAACAAAGTAGCTGAACAAAAAGATATGGGTGCTCTTATGCATCAAAATATTCCTGGGACTGCAATAAGTTTAGCATGCCTGAAATTGATTTTAAAATATCCATTTAACATGACATACATATTAGCACACATTTATTTGGTTTATTTAATTTTTTTCGTTTCAGAAACTAAAGCATTTTAAACAGTCTTGATGAGGTTGTCTATTTTAATTTAATTGGGGACATGATTTATTTTGAATCATTTTGACATTGGGGTTATTTACCACAGTAAGTTGTGTCTCTGGAGTTTGTCAAATAATGGATGATCACAGATTTCAGGCTGCAGGGAAATCTTGCAGTCCTATCTTGTGTGGGTTTTTTCTGTCTGTAGTACTGACTTAGTGCTATCTCCATTTGACATAAATAAAAAATTAAACAAAGATGAAAAATAACATCAGCAGCCCCAGCACCAAGTGGCTGTGAGAGACAGCCAATGTGAGGGCAGGCAGGCTCTGCAAAACCATTACATTTGAGGCTTTATCCTGTGTCCACCTGCCCTGGTGCTGGCTGCCTCTCACAGCCATTGACCACTGCTGTTAAGCGCACATGCCAGCATGAGGGCAGATGAGCATGGGACAAAGCCTTCAATGCAATGCTAACCTTTATAGCCCTTAATATATATTTCACCTTGAAAACAGGTTAAAAGATGACCCAAGAAGATGCACACATCTACCCCAAAAACCACATTACTACCATGTCACTTTAAACTGACTTCAACAAAACAACAATCCATCAATTTCAATAATGCAATCACAGCCTAAGATGTAAAATAACATATATGGGAAATAGGAAATGGGAGAAGAGAAAAATCACCAAAAGGAGTATAAACAGACTATCTAATATTTATAGGGTTGGGAGGGCTAAATCTCAGAAGGAGTTCAAACCTTCCAAAGAGCATAAAATTAATTAAAAGGGATCTTTTTTTCCCCTGAGAGTGAGAGAAAGAAGGAAGAAGATCTGCTGAGTGGAGAAGATGCTGGAATATTAATAAGCAATAGCACTAAGCAAGAATTGCTCCTCACCTACTTTGTCTTCTCCCAGAAGGAGAATAGTGCTCAACCTAGTGAATGTAAAACAAAAGAAGTGATGGGGCCATTGCCCAGAATAAGTGAAGAGGTGGTGTAGGAAACCTGAGGTACTTGAAATGAATTCCAGGACCAAGTTAGATATTTTATTTCCAAGGGTATTAAATAATTTGCAGATGTTGTTACCTCAAAGCCTCGGGCTGTAATCTTGAAGAACAGGCAATGTCTCTGAAGACTGGATATAGGCAAATGTCCCCCTTCATCTTTAACCAGGGTGGGGGAATGGAAGAGGATCTGGGCAACTACATATGGCATCAACATAGGAAATATTCTAGAAGAGGTTCGTGAGTGTTTAGAAAAGATCCAATATGCCTCTCTCAAAATGAAGTTATGCCAAACTAATCTTGGAACTCTTTTTTAAAATTCATTCTTTATTATGCAGTCATAGACCCAATTGGAAATCTTTTTTTTAAAAGCAATGCTTCTAAGCTTGATAGATGAGGAGAATGCTGCGGATATAATGTACTGTATTCTGGTTTCAGCAAATCTTTTGGTGAGGTCCCTCCTGATGTCCTTGGGGCCAAGGTGATAAAATGAGAACTATACAATGCTACTCTTAGGTCAGGGAGTGTCCAAATGTCAGCCCTCCAGATGTTTTGGACCACAACTCCCAGCATTCCAAATCATTATTGGCATTGACAAAGGACTGTGGGAATTGTGGCCCAAAATATCTGGAGTGCTGAAGTTTGGACACCACTGTTTAGGTAGATTAGGCTACACCCAAAGTGATCCCTCCAAAAGCTGTTTATGATCCTGGGTAGAAGGGACGGGGGGGGGGGTCCAGTGGGTACTGTTGTTCAATAATTTTATGGACAATCTAGAGGAAGGAGTAGAGGGGATGTCATTGTATTTTCAAATGATAGCGAAACTGTGAAGAGTAGTTCGTTCTTTAGAAGACAGAAGCAGGTGTCCTTAACAGATCAGGGAGCTGGGCCTAAGCAAACAAAACAAGTTTCAACAGGGAGGAAAACATAGTTTTGGACAGAAAAAAATGTCAGATGTCCAACATAAGATGACTGACATAGCTTGACAGCATTGTGTGAGAAAAGGATTCTGCTGTATTCCTCGTGCACCAGAAGGTAAACATGAGTCAACAGTGTGATGCAGCAGGAAATAAGCCTCTAACATTATAGCGGCAATTTTACAAGTAGCTCTTGCCTATTCTTCAAAAGTAACAAAATTGATATATATAGTTGCTTTTTACAAAATCCATTGCATTCTGCTGCAGTGTTATGTATCATTTTCTTTCTAGCAAATTGGCACGTTTTGTTGTATCTCTTATAGTGCTTTTCTAGACATATTTCAAGTAGTATCTGTGTAACAATGGATACTAAACTACAGGATCTAGGAAAGCTTTTTAGTCAATACATATTGCAAAATCCATTGTACGGCGAAGAAGCAAAAAAAGTGTGTCTTTTCTTGAATAAAAAGCAAGGAAAAACAGTGCTGAGCAAATCTGTTTCAAGTTGTTGCTTTTGGTTTTTACCTTTGGCTTTGTTTAAGCAAGACTTGCCCACTAATTTTACAGTAGATTGAGATCTTGTTTTTTATTAAACTGGATCAAAATTTCTTTCTTGCTCTTTTGTTAGACTTTTCATTGGATTAAAATAAATAAATCTAGCAGCCATAAAGCATTAATTACAAAATGACAAAGCATCCAGGCCTGTCTGTGGTTCTGGATATATTGTACAAAGACATACCCACAACCTTTGTACATGCAGTTTTCTTTGGTGCCAAACCATCTGTAGAGAGTACATATTTAAAATGTTCAGAAAGATCTGTTAGGAGATGAGATCTCTTTATTCAAAAGCATGTTTAAGAAAACATGTGAATCACCAAGGTAGGGAGAGTTGAGATATACAGTAACATATAGTTCAACCATACGCACCACCAAAAGTGAGTCCTTAATATTATGGAGATGACAATCCTGTGCAATCCTAACCCTTAGCAGTAGAAATGAACGTTTCCCAACTTTGCTTCCCCTGCAGCCTGAAAGCAGCAAACAAACATACTGCGTGCAGAGCAGGCTAATATAAAGGAAGATAGAAAGATAGGGGGAATTGCTTAGAGCTTTGAAGCTAAGTCCTGCATGCTGTATTGACAACAGTCACCTAAGTAACCTGTTTTTTCCACTGTTATGTTATGTTTTTTCTTTCTGCTATATCTATTTTTATTTTGTCCAAGTGCTTTCTTAAAAAGAGTATCTATTTTATGGCTTCCTTGTATTGCTTGGGATTACAGTAGAGTGACCCCCCCCCCCCCCCCATTTCGCGGTTCAGGGATTGCGGTCCCGCTACATTGCGGGACCGCAGTACCTGCACCGTGGGGGGGGCGGCAGGGGGCAGGGGGCGGCCGGGTTGCTCTGCGCTGCCCCCCCGCACTTCCGAGAAGCCTCTGGGGTGCATGGGAGGGCAAGGGGGGATCCGATCGCTCTGTGCTGCCCCCCAGAAGCCTCCGGGGTGGGTGGGAGGGCGGCGCCAAGTGATCCAATCGCTCTGTGCGCCCCCCACGCCGCCGAGAAGCCTCCTGGGTGGGTGAGAGGGCGGCGTGGACCAATCAGATCGCTCTGTGCTCTCCCCGCCCCTCCATAAGCCTCTGGGGTGGGAGGGAGGGCAGCGCCGAGTGATCCGATTGCTCTGCACTGCCCCCCGCCCCTCCAGAAGCCTCCTGGGTGGGTGGGAGGGCAGCACCGAGCGATCCGATCACTCTGCGCGGGCCCACCCACAACTCCAGACGCCTCCTCAGTGCGTGGGAGGGCAGTGCTGAATGATCCGATCGCTTTGCGTGCACCCCCAAGAAGACTCTTGGGTGGGTTGGAGGGCGGCGCCGAGCGATCTGATTGCTCTGCGCTGGCCCCCCAGAAGTCTCCTGGGTGGGTGGGAGGGTGGCGCCGAGCAATCGGGTCGCTCCGTGCTGCCCCCACGCTCTTCCACAGCTCCCCCACCCATCCCCAGGCTCCCCCACCCGCTTCCGCATATCGCGGATTTTCACGGATCGCGGGGGTTACTGTATATCATTTCGCAGAAAGTGTTTAGTAAGGGAAACCTTAGGCGAATCATTCAGATAGCTCCAGGCCTTTAGTTGTTCCATATGGTTTGTGTTATTAAGAACATAAGAACAGCCTTGCTGGAACAGGCCACAGCTCATCCACTCTAGCGTTCTATCTCACATAGTGGCTCACCATTTGCTTCAGGGTATTCCCAAGCAGATGTCTTCACCTGCTAACCATTCCCTGCAAATGGAATTGAGAGATATCCTGCCTATCTCTCCAACCTGGAGGTTGTCCTTAGGCATCCATAATGACAGCCATTGATACCCTTGTTCTTCATGAACTTGTCCAATCCTTTCTTAAAGCTGTCAAGGCTGACAGCTGCCACCACTTCTTCTGGCAGGGAGTCCCATAGATCAGTTTCTTTGGGTGAAAAAGGACACAATATGTTTGAGAAAAAAAGTATTTTCTCTTATTTCTTTGAGTGTTTATCTAAAAATAATCCAGCTAACCCTTCAGCCACTTTGTGGCTAGCAGTTAAGGCAAAAAGCCCTCAACAGCACTTTTAAAAAAATGATTAAGGCTTGTTCACTGAGAGTCACTCTTACATCAACACATCTAGGAGTCAACGTAGGGAAAAACATTTTGCAGGAATTAGATCTTTGAAAAGGAAAAGCACATCTGTTTGAGTACTCATCAGCAGAATGTGAAGTTAGTTTAGCATGTGATTTGTTACTCAAAAAGTTAACAGGTGACTTCCTTCATTTGACTATTCCTACAGTTGACAAGGGACTAGCACATATACATGTTTATGAAATATCTGTAGAAGTAAATTTTAAGATACCTACAAATTTCTTATCAATTTCCTTTCCCCCACTCATTCCCTAATTTTTGAAATTACATGTAACTACATTATATATTTTTCCCCAAAGTGATAACCATTTGAGAATTCAGCTTGCAAAAGGAGTCAAACAGTAGTTTTCTTGTGGAAAGTAACAGTAAAAGATGTTGCTGTGTCTGCTTTGAGAAGCAAAAATTAGACAATGTGCAAATCCTGTCACACAGTTACGCAAACTGCATAACTTTTATATACGAAGAAATCTTGGATGGCATTATCAGTGAGGCTATTTAGTATGCAACAGATAATGTCTAT
>JAHTLZ010000015.1:20860563-20887532 GCA_023846285.1 Phrynocephalus versicolor
TAATAATAATAATAATAATAATAATAATAATAATAATAATAATAATATGCTGATGCATTTGCTTCTGAATCAGATGGATATCAAATCAATCTCATTTTCCTTTCCTTTCTCTTCTTTTTAGACTCCAACTTTCAGAATTCACAAAGTTTCCTCAAATAGAATTCTGGAGGTTTTAGTCCACAAACCTACACTTGCATCCATTTCACTCACCTCAGTAAAGGTCAAGTCCTGCAACATTCTATTGGATTCCAGGCCTTCATTTTCTGCTGAGGCTTCATGGGTGTTACTGCAATGTTTCCTGAGTGTAGTCGTATTTAGGGGGCACCTTGTAGCATTATTAACTACGCATACACAGAGTTTTGGGGTACAACCATATCTGGTCCCAGGCTGTGTGTATCTGTGAGTGAGTGTGTGCATGTGTCTCTCGGTGTCTCTGTGTGTCTTCATGAGCTGAATGAGTGAGTGCGTGTGCGTGCGTGTGTGTGAGTGTCTGAGTGAGCTGCCTGGGACCAAGAAGCTTTATTGATAACAGTAAACAAGTACACACAATAGGACAAAGGAAGGATGCTCTTGATCATGTAATGCATTCCATTGGTGGTGGGGGGGGGAGAAATGCACTTTATCTCAGAGGAACATACTGATAGGGAATGGGTGGTTCTTAGAAAACTGCCACGCAAGGAATTAGTTCATTCAGTTTATTAGACAGATATAGGAACACAGAGTTATAGGTAATATGCAGCAAGAATATAGTAAGCAAGTATCACACACACAAAGCAAGTATCACACATACAACAAAGATGTTAGTGGGAGTTCCATCACAGCATAAGTTGGCCCATGGCACGGACCGAAGCCTTGCTGTTCTGGGGCTCCCATTAAAGTGGTTTCTTACACCTTTTATACCTTTTTTGCAACCACAGCTTACGCATGTCATACGTAATGTTTTCTTAGATCATACCCGGTTAGCTATCATGATTCTCAGAATGGCCTTTCTTTATTTCCTAGTTCGAGGCTGTTTTCCCATTGCTGGCTAACTGCCATATGTTGCTGTCAGCAAAATGACACTTTTGGTGCCATAAGATGGTGCCTACATAGACCATCATGGCCTTGTGTTGTCTTCTCGCTTCCTCAGCTTGGCTCCATTTTAGCTAACCACAAATATTTGCTGCTCTCTACAGACTGGCACCCATGTACTTTATCTTTTTTGTGTTTATGCCAATCCCTTAATTGTGTCAATGAGACCTTCAGAGAAATGTATCTAACACCCACAGTCGGGTTTAACACTTAGATATAGTTTATAATATTTTTTTGCTTTATTCTCATATTTATAAATCCTTATCAATACTTAGCTAGTGGGGAGTTATTGATAAGGACAGAGGGGAAGGGGAGCTTTGGCTCGGTCACATACCAGCTGTGTCCTGATATCCGGGAATGCCCTTGTTTTTCTGGTCTCCTGAGTGGGGTCAGCTCAGGGTCAGCTTAACCACACGCTGGGCTTTCCTGCTTGCTCTCTGGACATGCCTGCCCAGGGCCTAAGGATGATCCTCAATGCTGCCAAGTTATTGGGGTTCAGAGCCTATTAAGGAATGGTATCCCCACATCACCTTCTATAGAGACTAAAGAGCAGGCAGACCACCATACCTAGGAAGCATTACAGAAGCTTCTAACCAAGCAGTATAGTAGTAAAAAAAGATGTGATCAAATATTGTAGGGACTGCAGTGTCCACATAAATATAACAAGAGCAGCCTTAGAGAACTAGGCATTTTTGCGCGTAAGTGAAATAATAAGGCATCTGCAGGTATCAGTCTGTGGGCTGAAACTCACTAAATTTTGCTTGGAGATTGCTTGCAAGAGACCTGACAAGGCCAGGTGGCTCAGGACTCCAAACCCTCCTGAGTTATGATCCCCAATGTTCAAAAACTGGCCCATTGTGAATTATTTCACAAGATTATTATGATGATAAAAACAAGGGAATATACATACTTTCTGAATTATCACTGTGAGAGAAACAAATACATGAATAAGTCCTTATTGTTTTGGGAAATGATAAGTAATTTATTTTTTCTTAATGCATTCAAGAAATTGTGTCCTTAAATTCTAATGTTTCCAAAATAGAGAAGCAAAAATAGCTGAACACATATTTATTTCTGTCAGACCTGGAGAAGGACACAGAGTCACACCAACATCTCTTTAATCCAGTATCCTTCTCAGGAACTGTGCAAACAAATGAGACACATAAACCCCACCGTGCATGTTGTCATTTCACAGAGATGGCTTGTTGCTGAACCAGTGATTTCATGCACAGTGAGTGAAGCTGAACATCAGAATCACTGTGGCCACTGAATCTGGTTCCCTCTTACAACACCTGTTCTCCTCTTATAACTTTTGCAGCAGTCTGATCTCTTAATTCTATGCCTCAGTGAGCAATCCTAGAATAGCATCAAATGTCATCACACGCTTTTGATTCAAAGCAAAGAAACAGATGTAAGGAGCACAAAGGGCTCTGTTTGAATGCAATTTCTAGGAAAAAGTACGGCAAATATTTGCACACACATTTAGGAAAAGCTACTTATTGTGCTTCCATCTGTGAACCTCTGCAATGAATGGAGATTTCGTCCTTTCATGTTACCTTCATGTGTCTGCTCTTTCCAGGTTATTCTAGGTAGATTGTGCTCATAATTGGTTTCCCTTCTGGGGCACTGTGGGACTGTGCCGCTTACCTAAGGGCATACAGGCAGGCTCTAAGCACAGGAGGCACAGGGAAAAATCAAACTCTCAAACTCTGGGATTTAATTTAATTTTCTAAAAACAACATGGATTTTATCCACCCTGATATCAATGGGCAATATTATTCATATTGTGTCCTTTTTAATGTTCACGCTTGATCTGCTGTGTGCATGCCCCACCTAAGCAGTTCTAAATTCCTGATGCCCCCCATGACATATAATTATTACTATTCAAAAACTGAAACAGCTGTTTCATCACAAATAGCTAAGAATAATTAGCAGGCTTTCAAATTCACAGTTAATAACTCAAAAAGATATTTACATTTCAGTTAAATTCCCCCTGAAAATTGAATTACCCCCTGTGGGGCATGGGCCCCACGTTGGGAACCACTGCTCTAAACCCTATTTCTAAGAGTGGCCAATGGGTCAAATGGGTGGGATAGAAATGCAATCAATTACTCATCAATCAATCAATCAATTAGCAAAGTCAAGATTTGCAAAATAGGTTGGGGAAGATGACAGGGGGAAAATTAGCTCATATAGCACTTCCCTGCATCTCTCGAAGGAGCCACTTTTATGGCAAATGATTCCATGTTATTTACTATAGGTGTTTTGTTTTGTTTTGTTTTGTTTTGTTTTGTTTTGTTTTGTTTTGGCTCGGCTCGGCTCGGCTCGGCTCGGCTCGGCTCGGCTCGGTTCTTATATTATTTTGTGCTGGTTTTCTTGCTTTTTCTTTTGATATTTTGTTTTTTATTATTTGCTATTAGCACCTCTAGATTCTTTCAGAAAATAAGTAATGTTTAAGATTATGGATTACCAGTAAATGCGTTATAGTGGCAACTCACCCATAAGCATAGAGGGGTGCAGGTTTACCTCTGGAGGAAGAAACCCCCAGACATCTCACTGCTCCCTGCCTCCTTACCAGGAAAAGGAGGATTTCCCCTGCTTGCATATATGGAAATATAGGTGGCAGAGAATGCCTGTATGTGTTAAAAGAGACAGACAAACAAGCTAGCAGGCAAGCAGGCAAGCAGACATAGAAAATGGATTTCATAAGAAAAAGCAAGTTTCATGTCTGTGATCTTCCCTTTTTATTAATTCAAACCAAATGCAAATTAAACAAAAATATATAACTAGGAATAAATGTACAGTCAACCACCACATCTGCAAAAGTATAAGTTCCAAGCTTCCCTGTACATGCCCCAAAAAGAAAATTATAGAAAATACTATACATAGCACAGTCTCTGGTTCCCCCTAGAGCCCTGTTCTGGTAAATGCATTGTGAAAATATATGCTTCTATTTAAAAAAAAAACTATATGTTTAATCAGCAGCAGTCCAGGATCAGTTTTCTGAGGCATCTGCATTTCACGGATTTTCCTTTATTGCAGGTGGGTCAGGCACCTAACTCCCATGATAAATGGGGAAATACTGTATGAAACTGTGATACTGATTTCAAAGATAGAGGGATCCTACTATAGTAAAATGAAGTGGGCAATGGAGAATTTCCAGATCAATATTTTTAAAAGTCCCCAGGACATACACAAGTTTTATTACTGCAGTATTCCCATGCTGCTTCTGCTGCTGCTATTGCCACTACTGCTTCTGCTGCACTTGCTGCTGTTGTTGTTATATTTATGTGCACACTGCAGTCCCTACAATATTTTATTTTTAAATAACAAAATTAATGGTAATCAATGACTAATTGGGAAATAGCTTCTTGTATAAATTTAGTCTGATTTAGGGAGATATTTCATACTCTTATTGTAGAGTTTTCTCTCTGTGGCTGGAGATGAAGGTCTACTGTCACAGTACTTCTCATTTTGAGGTGGAAAGTTGTGTTATTGTTGTTGTTCTGTCATTGCTACTGGGAAGGAGGTATGTGAAGATGGCTACAGGATCCCTCGGATCAACTGGATTTTTAAAAGCATGTCTAACAAAGAGTAAAAACACCTGGCAGTTTGATCCCAATAAAAATAATGGGAGGGGAGATTTTAGAAGGAAACAAAAGAACAGCCTGCTAGGGTTGAGGGGAGGGATGGGCAGAAAGGCATGATCCATCTTAAAGCTGACAGGGCTCAGAAAGAGAACATTTATGGTATTCACCCCAGATCTTTTCCCACGTCCCACATGATTCTTCTGCCCATCATTTATGCTTTGCTAAGAATAAGAGTGCCACTGTTATCGCCCATGTACTCTAAAATAAATCCTGGCATATTTCATAAAGAAATCCAAACCTTAGCATTTTTCCTATGTGTAAGGAAGGCCACTCTGAAATGACATCTCATCCTCCATGTTTCACTGCCTGAACCCGATTTGTCTGAACGTGCCACAAAGCTGTGCCAGCGCAAGGCGGCAATTGTTTTTTTGACTGTTCATTTCCTTGAAGAAATGAACATTTCATGATTGTCCATTTCTCACTTTGTCCAACCTGCAGAGCCCTCCATCAGTAAAGTGTCAACAGCTAGGCCTTGCTTCACCTTTCTTCCTTAGGAGAAGTGAAATTATATTTCACCTTGATTTGTCTTTCTCTGCTTTAGTTTGTGTATAGTTTGTTCTTGATGCTTATTTGTTTGAGTCTTTTTAGGTAAACAACTTTATGAGGTCAGCATCTAAAGTCTGCATATAATTACCTTGACTAAACATATTAACTAATGTCAAAACAGCAGCCCGTAACCAATCTATTTCCAAGTGACAACTCAGTGTGAAACCCCTGGGGAAGAAAATTGTTGGCCAAAGAAAATAGGGCAGAAAACATATTCTGGGAGTGAGTAAAGGCCACGTGCCAAATTTCAGGAATGTCCAGGGGAAGTACAGTTAAATGGCCAGTCACTAGTCCAAGGTCATAGCTGAGGAATCTTTTCAGTCAACATAAGAACCTAAGAAGAGCCCTGGTGAATCAAGCCAAAAGCCCATCTAGTCCAGCTTCCTGTAGCTCACACTGGCCCCACCAAATGCCTCTGGAGGCACGCAAGACAAGGAGATACTTGTCTCCTGATACCCCTTCCCTGCATCTTACATTTTGGAGTTCCCTCCTTTTAATCCTGGAGATAACAGATATCCCCATCATGGCTTGCAACCTGCAATGGTAGGGAAGAAAAACAAGAACAAAGAATAAGCAATAAATCCAAGAAGGGAGATTCATAGCTATGTTCATTGGCATCTGCAAATCATCTGGCCATCAAAAAGTAATGCTTCCCCATCGCCCTCACATGGCATTCCCCTCCAATCAAGACTGTATAAAATACTAACCTGCAGCTGGTTCTACTTTTGCTTTTCCTATACTCAGCCTGTGGATTGGAAGGGCCAGGTTCTCTGCATCCACTAAGGGCAGCAATCCCTTTACTCTCCTGACATTCTTAGGGAGTGCTACCAGAATCTGATGGGTTTTCCTCCAACCTGACTTCTGTGAGCACAGGCAGAAGCTCCTGATCCTCTTCCTTCTCCTTCCTTGAGAAGAGCACAAGGTAAGGCAAGAGATAACCTGACATACAGATAAAATAATAGTTATTAGTGTTTAGGAAGTGCTTATGGCCTGAACACCTGTCACAAAACAAAGCAAGCTAATTTGCAGATTGTGGGACATGAGAAAAGAATGGCCCTTCTGTGACAATTACATGCCATCAGCATTTGAAGAGTTCTTTTTACCAACAGCTATCTCTAAGTCATATTTCATCTTGCAGATTAGAAGCTTAACAAATGCAATTGTACTGGTCCACATGGGCACCAAATTATTCCTGGTCCCTAAAGAGACTGAACAAGAAGCAAATGATTTTCAAAACTGAAAATATTCTACACATTCATTTCAGATGTCTTCATCCAACTAACTCAACTGCCATGAACAAGGGCAATACACAACTCCACCCCACTGTTTGGCTGTGTTCTGGAAGTTTTTCTTCCTGATGTTTCACCAGACTCTGTGGCCGGCATCTTTGGAGGCAAGGAGCTCAGGCAACTAAGAGTTCTCTCTGTGCTCTTGGTTATAAAGTGAGTGAGACTGGAGTATTTAAAGCTGTGGGAAAGAGGAAACTTGTCCTATGCAGGAAAATAGGTGTTAGTCATTGTATTGTGCTGAAGGGATTAAGAACTTTCAGTGCAATTAGGGGTAGCAATGATCCTTGCTGGGTGTCGTTAGCTGTTCTATTGTGTGAACTGATCACTTTTGCTTGTGGCTGGATGGGAATAATTGAGCTTTGACCTTTTGCACTCTGCAGCTTTTAGTACTGGAAGCCAGGCTGTTGTGATAATAACCACACAATACATAGAGGTGGGTTGCAAGCATGCTCAGCATCCAAGGTGTGTCTGTGTGTGTGTGAGAGAGACTCTCACCTGAGACCCTATTTATTTATTTATTTATTTATTTATTTATTTATTTATTTATTTATTTATTTGCTGCATTTGTATACCGCCACATCTTCCTATAGGAACTCGGGGTGGTGAACAATAAAAACAAGAAAAGAAACAAGGATAAAAATAAGTAAAAGGCAATAAAAACAGGAGGGGGACCATAACCCCCCACAACAGATGGCAATGGCGGCAAAGAAGAAAGAAGGGGGGAAAGGAAAGAAATTAACTAAAAAGGTCGCCAAAAGCCTCCCTGAATAGATGGGTTTTCGGGGCTTTCCTGAAGGCTGGCAGAGACACTGCAAGGCACAGCTCACTGGGAAGATGGTTCCACATCGTAGGTCCCACCACAGAAAAGGCCCAGTCACGCGTACGTGGAAGGACCTGGAGCTCTGCACTGCCTTATCTGGGAGGAAATTCTTGCAAGTGGGGAATCATTGGCATGTCAAATAGACATTAAAAAGCATCAATGCAGCGTCTGCTCTGTTGACGACCCCAGATTGGAGTTAGTTTGCAATGAGATCTAGATTGTGAAGTATGGCCTCTCATGATGCTCCTTTCCCACAAATCTCTGTTCCCTCCAGCCATGTGTTTCCCTTCCCCACTGCTCTCCAGCTACATGTTTTAGCAATGGCTAACAAGAGTGAGAATTTCCACAGAGATTCATTCCATTATTATTGCAGAGACTCATTCTGTCTCCGTTTCAGCTGTCCCTCAATTCCACTGCAGGTAGGGCCAGAGGCCAACTGAAAACTTATACCAGCAAAACTCTGTTGTCATAAATGCCAGCTGTGAATTGCCACAAGTAAAGAAATCAATGTAAACCTTTCCTCTTGGACACTGAATCATGTGAATGGAGTGTGACTGAATGTGCCAAGGCTGACTTCTTCAGTTACCACAATTCATCATAGCTAAGGTTTATGCTGCTGAAGTTATGGCAATGGTTGAAACCAGAAGGATTCTGGCCTGTGTGTAATTTCTTTTTAAAACAGAATTGTGGAATAAGAGTCTGCACTTGCTTCACTTTTCAGTTTCATTGGTTCACCTGTCTTTGTTTCCTTGTTTAACAATGAAAGTTGTATATCGTCAAGTAGTTCTGCTTTCTGCTTTCTGCTTATATACTGCCCCATACCACTACAAGTAGTCTCTGGGCGGTTTACAATTTTAATTACAGTGTGCAGGCTACACATTGCCCTCCCTCAGCAAGCTGGGTACTCATTTTACCGACCTCGGAAGGATGGAAGGCTGAGTGAACCTTGAGCCTGCTACCGGGGATTGAACCCCAGGTCGTGAGCACAGTTTTACCTGCAGTACAGGCATTTAACCACTGCTGTCCATCGTTTTCTAAAGATTGAGCACTTAGAAATGTTTTTCTATCCCCCTCTACTACTAGAGGTACCCCAAGAGAGCAGCCAGAGCTACCAAGGCTGTTGTTCTCCCAGAAGGCACAGTAGGGAACTGAATTCCCATCTGTGGGTCCAAAGGTAGACACTTGAGCCACTGTAGTAAGTTTACCTTTGTCCTCTTCCCTTCCAGTTCCTTGTCCTTTTCACATGGAAACTGGCTGATCCTTGTAAGTCACTCATCAACAAACGAACAACTGTAAATCTGTTATTTGGAGCATAAACAGCTTTTTTGAAGGCTTGGATGCACTTAAATACATCTCTAGTTTACACAAACTCAAGCATTTTTGCCTGTTTGTAACCCAGTCAGCAATGTTAAGAAGTGCACCAATGCACAGTGTGAACAAAGCTTGTATGTCTTGAAGGTCATTCCTGTAGTGTACCACATTTTCCTTTGAAAATTTTGGAAGATGAAAAGGATGATACTATCTGTAACACTTCTGGGTTTTGTAGCCTAGGCAATGAAAGATTTAAGACCGTAGATTGAAAATGTCTAAAGTCTTGTTCCAAACTATTATGGGAGAAATGTTTTATGTGTTCTGACAGTAGAAGAAAACCACTAAACATTTTACAAAGCCAAATGAATTGAAACCAGTGGCCAGTGTCATCTGCTTTGGCACATGAATATATGAGTAACAGTCTTTCATTTTAAGATTAAAGATAGTCGTTCCTATATTGATTCATTCTCAAAAACGGCATTCGCTGAAGGAATACATTTCTACCAGGCAAGTCCAAGAAAAATCCATGTTTTAAAATACAGAATAAAAATTCGTTCTCCTACCAATACAAAGGGTTTTTTTTTAAAGAGAAAAGGAAAATTTCTGTTACTGCTGTTCTGAAGTATGGTATCCATTTTCCTTTTTTCCCAAATCTGAATGACTGTTAAATAAAGTTTGCATGTTTTTACTTCTAAGCTAAGGTTATAAACAAGAAGCAAAGGAAAGGCAAAAGACAAAAGACAAAAAATGTTGAGGCACCAGTAAGACTAAGTGCTAAGGCAATGGTTCCCAGTCTTGGGTCTCTAGATGTTCTTGGACTAAAACTTCCTAAAAGCTGTGCTGGCCAGGATTTCTGGGAGATGGATTCCATGAACATCTGGAGAACCAAGGTTGGGAAGCACTGTGCTCAAGTAGGGTTTGTTCCTTTTGCTTGGCGTGATGGCAAGCATGATCTGGAATGTTTAACCATGATTAGGCAAGCCATGGATCATTCTCATTGGAGGCCAGTTGCAAAATGTGTTCTAGGTGCCTTGAGCACCCAATTGCAAGACTATTGAGAAGAATATTGGTGGGAACTTCTAGCAGTGGTGCCTAAGTGTATTTCTTTTCCTCTTCTACCACCATTACTAATTATTCTTGTATGGTGCCTTTCAGATTATAAGCTGAATGGACAGGACTGTCTAGTTCACTGTCATTGTATGTAAGTTGCTCAAGGAGCATCTTGGCTGAATTATGGGGTAAAATACATTCAATAAATGGTTGAAGCCAGCTCACTCTCTTAGCCAACAGTCTGCATCATTTAAAAATATTCAGTCTTGAGAAAATAACTTCACCCTCCTCCTAAATGGGGTGGGGGAGATGTACTTTTGTCACCTTTTCAATGAAAGAAGAATAATGGGGGGTTATGAAAAGCTTACTGTAAATTGTTTATAGATGATTATTCCTTTTTGCCAACCTCTGATTCCTGCCCACCTTAGACTGGATTCATAGCTTGTTCCGACTACTGAGAGTACCCTGGAGTTCTGCTGAGGGTACTCTGACCAGCAAGAAGGTGAAGGGTTTACACTTATCCCGAACCACCCTGTTTCCTTTAAAGTTAGAGGACGAGCTCTGTAATGTTCCAAAGGGTTCCCAGCCCCCTGGAGTGAATTGCCATTTGGCTTAGAGATTGGATGGGGAGAATTAGCAAAACTCATTTCTCCTGTTCTACTTGTGAAAAATGCGCTCTTGGATTATTATTTTTTTAAAGAAACCTTCTGGTTGTCTGTGTAAAGAAGGAATCCTTCAGTTTGTAGAAAGCAAAATCTCAATTCAATCCCACAGGCTTTGTTTTAAAATGTTTGATTTTTTTTTCATGCTTTAGCTACAAGTGCACTGTTGCTTTTTCTTGAGGTGTCTCCAGACACCACTTTTATCAAGGTCACAGAATGCTTCCTCTACTAAAGTTTGGGAGGAATATAGATACATATATAGACGATGTCCATCATCTTCATTTTGTAGCCTCTCCATGTTGGAATAGCTGCCCAAAACCTTTAGGTGTGAGTATTTCAAGCCATCAGTTCCAAAGCCTCATTTATCTTGTATTGGAGATGATTTTTTTCCTTAATGCATTTTAAAAGTTGCTCATCTTGTATCAGCTTAAAAGCTGAACGCATAACGGACATCATCACAAGTATTTAAGTACAACCAGTTGTGATGGAGCAGACCTCATAGCCATTCCCCAAGTAACTAGTCCCGATGTCAGCACTGGTTCTATACCTTAAACTACTTTAGTATTGATTATATTATGCTTTCAGGGCAAAAGTTTAAATACTTTCCTCTAAAATATTCATATCTTACTATTACATTTTTTATACTTAAGCAACTCTTGTCTGCAAAATACTGCATTATTAAAACAAGATGAGCAATAAAACTTTTTCAAGACCATGAAGTGTGCAAGCTTCAGCCAGTGAGCTGTTTCGAGTAGTGCTTAAATGTACACTTGAAGAAACTTGAGATCATGAAGTTCCGTCATTCAGTGAGTTCACGGTGAGTCACATATGCACTTCATTAATATGATCATAGCAGCACTATCTTCCTAGTGAATTTTGCTTTCAATAATTTTTTTTGTAGTTCACTTCTCTGTAAATTTAGGTTGTCTTACTTGACTGATAGAATCTGCAAATTTCTGGTTTTAAGAACACTGTGGTGGGGATGTGTGGGGTGGAGTATGCTGGATGAAATCCAGTAGTAAGAGGCAATTTGAGTCAGCTCCTCTGGAGTTTGGACTTACCAAATCTCCACTGATTCAAGGAGCCTATTCTAGCTGTTAGTTACCACTGGGATATCAGAAATTGATTTTTAAAAAGAATATTTTCAGGATGGAAACAAAAGCAAAAGCTATGAGCCCTTCTGAATATTAAGATATCAAATCTGCCTCCTGCTCAGATTTGAAGCACTGGAACAGGACAACCCTACTGACTGGGAAACTTTTTCTCCAAATGGTGTTGGATGGCCTATGGCAGTGTTGGTGAACCTTTGGCACACCAGATATTTTGGACCACAACTCCCACAGTCCTTTGTCATTGGCAATCTAGGCTCAGAATTCTGGAAATTGTGGTCCATATCATCTGGAGTGCCAAAGGTTCACCACTACTAGCCTATGGCAAGAGAGGATGGGAGTGATAATTTGTCAACATGAGGACCATTGGTTTCTCATTTTAGCTTCTTTGCATAAAAGAGAAAAGATGACTTCTGGTATCTTTGAAGTGATGTTTATTTGCAGAAATGTAGCATTATGCCAGTGTAGATGTAAAGACAGAGGTAGTGCCATTCTGGTCTACAAGCTCATTTCAGCCTTGCAGACTGAATGCCTAAACTTACTTCCACAACTGCATACATGAACTGATGTCAAATGAAAACTAGTATCGGCAGCCTTGTAGCCTAACCCATTTGTTTTTCACTTGATACAATTGTCCCCCACCATTTTGCGGTTCATGTACTGCAGTCCCAGTATGAAAGGCCAGACCCCCTGGGGTAAGCTGCTTTGGCCTGTTTGAGGCCTCTTGCACTTGCCCCAGGCCTGCCACTGCCCCAAACAGGCCTCCAACGGGTTTCCCGGGGCTGTCGGAGGCCCCAGAAGTGGTTTCCGGCAAACCGGAAGTCAGTTCCAAAAAAGCAGAAGTGACTTCCAGATCACCAGAAACCACTTATGGGGCCTCCAACAGGCCCAGGAAGACCATCAGAAGCTCATTCAGAGCAGCACCAGACCTCACGTAAATGTAGGAGGCCCCAGATAGGCCCTCCCAGTCCCAACCTGACCCAGCATTGGTATATCGCCGATTTGCCATTATCGTAGGTCGTAGAATCATAGAATCATAGAACCATAGAGTTGGAAGAGACCTCAAGGGCCATCTAGTCCAACATCCTGCCATGCAGGAACCCCATCACAGGACTCTCTACCGATGGCCATCCAGCCTCTGCTTAAAAACCTCCAAAGAAGGAGACTTCATCACCCTCCGTGGCAGCATATTCCACTGCCCGACAGTTCTAACTGTCATGAAATTCTTCCTAATGTTTAAATTGAATCTCCTTTCCTGTAGTTTGAAACAATTGCCCCATGTCCTAGTCTCTGAAGCCATGGAAATCATACCAGTCCCTTCTTCAATGTGACATCCTTTCAAATATTTAAACATAGCTATCATATCCCCTCTCAGTTTTCTTTTTTCAGTTCCCTAAGCCCCACAATAGGCAGGGGATTACTGTATGCAGACTTTATTTATTTGGTTTCTACATGTTGCACTTGGTTTACTGTTGCTGGTTCAGGTTCTGTTATATGGTTATTCTATATTTCGTAAACTGTAATGGGAGTCACCGGCATAGGTGTGTGTGGGTGAAGTGGGCAACGATAACTATTCTACTGCCATGTTGTGGCCCCAGGCAGTTTTACCTACCAAACCCACCTCGGAGCTGCCACTATTCAGACACCTTGGTCACATTGGGAACAAAACTGAAAGCCAGAATGAAAATGATGTGTTAAGCAAACAAACAAGATGTCTGTTTGATTAAACCATAAGGGTGCATTTATCTGTGTCCTTGTGAGTCTCAGCTGTCAGAAAAAGTCCTGAGAAAAAGCTAGGCACATTAAGATATGTTCAAATAAAACTCCAAGGATAACATAATGAAAGATTATGGAAAAATCCCACTGGAATGAGATTATTAAATTAAGCTCTAGTTAATTAAGCAGTGGTGAAAAATCTTAATTGGAGAAATGAACAGTATGCATTGCTTTTTGAGGATCTTTTTATACTAGTAGGAGGTAGTCATAGAAACAAATGAAATGTTTCCTACCTTTTCAAATATCACGTATGCTTAGATTGCAATCCTAAACACAGAGATTAGTAATAAGTCCCAGAATGAGTCTTTCTTCAAAGACAACCTATAGGACTGCGCTGGTACTATAAGAGACCTCTCTATGGACAGAAGTGTACTGTATGTATATGTAGGCAGAATGTTAAATCTGAATTCAAGTATTATTCCCTGAATTTAAGTACTTTAATTCAGATTTAACATTCTTGTCTACCAGTGTTCTTCATGTGGACAAACTAATTTCATTCTATTCTGGAAGTGCTCTGATGCCTTGCATTTAGAGATGGACACAAAATGAATTTTTTTTTTCATTTTGTTTTTGTTTTTTGTTTCGTTACAGAATGAAATGAAAATGAAGTGCCCTTTTAAAAAATGAAACAAAACAGAACAGAAATTTTCATTTTGTTCCATTTCATTTTCATTTATCATTTATTTTGACAAGCCCTGTGGGCCAGCTGGTCAGTGCTAGACTTAAAAAAAAATGCCGACATGGCCTGTGGGCCAGCTGGTCGACGGTAGGAAAAAAAGCACTGACTCGGCCTGTGGGCCAGCTGGTCGGCAGTGGGGGGGGCACCAACCCAGCCCACAGGTCAGCTGGTCAGCATTAAGAAATGCCCAGCCAATTATATATTTACATTAGACGGTGTGTGCATATGTGTGTGTGTGTGTGTGTGTGTGCACATGCATGCTTACATTATCACCACCACTTCCTATACCAAGTCATATCTATTGGTTAGAATCAAGTCAAGAAATTACCCATTTCTCCTACATTTGTTAGGATTATTGCTAATGTTTCCACCAGGCAGCACGCCTATCTATCAACTCATGGGCTCTGAGCTATCTGTAATAGATCAGGAAAGAGATCTTGGTGTGCTGGTGGACAGCTCCATGAAAGTGTCTACCCAGTGTGTGGTAGTGGTGAAGAAGGCCCATCCCATGCTAGTAATCATCAAAAAGGGGATTGAAAATAAAACAGCCAACATTATAATGCCATTATACAAAACAATAGTAAGGCCGCACCTGGAGTATTGTGTACAATGCTGGTCACCTCATCTCAAGAAAGACATAGTGGAACTGGAAAAGATACAGAAGAGAGCGACTAAAATGATTACTGGGCTGGGGCACCTCACTTATGAGGAAAGGCTAAAACATTTGGGGCTCTTTAGTCTGGGAAAAAGGCACCAGAGGTGGATATGACTGAGGCGTACAAAATAATGCAGGGCATGAGTTAAAGTGGATAGAGGGACTCTCCTCTCCCTCTCACAAAATACCAGAACTAGGGGACATACACTCAAATTGAGGTCTGGGAGAGGGAGAACAAACAAAAGAAAATATTTCTTTATCCAGCGCATTGTTAGTCTGTGGAACTCCCTACCACAGGAGGGGGTGATGGCATCTGGCCTGGATGCCTTCAAAAGGGTATTGGACAGATTCCTTTAGGAAAAGTCCATCACAGGTTACAAACCATGATGAGGATGTGTAATCTCCAGGCTTACTTCAAAGGACAGAGGCAGGGGAGTGGTATCAGGAAACCGATATCTACTCTTGTGCACTTCCAGATGCATCTAGTGGGGCCACTGTGAGATACAGGAAACTGGACTTGATGGGCGCATGGACTGATCCAGCATGGCTCTTGTGTTCTTATGCCTGTGACAGTGTGCCTCCTTACAATATTTCTTTTATCCACCCCCTCCTCAATCCCCTGTTTCTTTGAGGATTCCCATCCCTCTTGGTTTTGTTTAGGCCCTCTGTTTTCTTGGTTTATGAAGAGTATTCCAGAGACCGTGGGGGAATTGATAAAAATGCACAAAACAGATTCTTTGGGTTGCACGATAGGTAAAGAAACCTGAAGATGATAATGGTGACTTTAGGGAAGAATAGGAACCATTAAGATCAGTTTTCAGGAATTGAACTGAACAGGTTACTTCTGAAAGAAGGGAAAAACACAATTTCAGCAATGCAAGTTTACATTTGCTACACTCTTTATTCCTGGGGAACAGGGGCAGACTGTCAATGTCATCTTATTGGTCCAGTGCTGAGGCATATGTGATGTCCAGCTATTCCATGCTCCAGCTATTCCATATTCCAAATGTCTATTGGAGCGGAATTATGTGGGAAAGGGCCTTGTATCCATGTCCTTCTACTTCTAGGCCAAACAGGGGCTGCATGCTTTGACACGAAGCAAAGAAGAATGTTGTAGATGATTGGCAGCCCTTTGCCAGCAATCTGGAAAGGCAATTTGATTTGCAAAGCTTTTAATTCTCATCCTAATCTTGCAGACTCCAGCAAGGATGATGTTTGGGCTTTGAGCTGTTCGTTCAGGCATTGAGTCCGTGGAAGGGTTCTGCTGAGCTCGAAAGCTTGTCTGTTTTGTATGTTTTCATGGTCAAATAAAGGTATTGCCTGTCCATATTTTTGGATCAAAACTGGCTTAGCCCATTGAGACTAGTTTCAAGGAGGCTGCGAAGGACAAAAGATTAGAGACCTTTAGATATGTGAGTGAGGAGATAAACTGTGATCTCAGCAAGTGCATTTTCAGTAAACTGCAGACACCAGAAACCAAAGTCCTTTATAAGTTTTAAGTTATTTCTGTCTTTTTGAATATGAGGGGAATGAAGGGAGGAAGTCACACATATAAATAATAAATAAATAAATAAATTGCAAGACTGCAGAGGTTTCCATTTGATGAAGAAAATGTCTAAAAAGTTTTTAAAGTAATCATTAAAACAGAGATCATCTAGATAATGAAAGAAAGCTAGTAATTAAAACTGCACCCACAGGAGAATGGAGTGAACTAATTAAGAGGAAATTTATCAATCATCCTGCCTCTGTCCTCTAAAAGAAAGCAATAAAACGGCAAAGGGAGCAAGAAGGACAAGCTGATATGCTAAAATGACGGGGAAAGTAAAACAAACAGTGACAACAAAATCAACTAAGAAAGGGGGAAACATAAAATATTGAAGGATAGCTATTATAGTGAAAAGGACTAGATTGGAAGTTACCTGTTTCCTGGGTTTTATTGACAATTGTAACACCACTATAGAGAAGGATCTGGAACATGGGATTGCCTCAAGGTGGCTGTGAGACGGGGACATCGGGAGACAGGCGGGTCTCCCAGTGGGCCGGATCTGACCCAATGCCTGGCCAGAGTACTGCAGTGTGTAATCAAGGTTAAATAAGCTGTGGCCTCCACATTTTCCCAAGCTAAAGAGTCAGCGTGGTTTGTAAAGCAGTCAGAAGCTCAGCACTAGGCCACAATAAGTGAATCTGCAACAAATGGTTGCCAAATGAGGTGCTCCTGGTAAGGTTTCCAGCCACGCCATTCCACTTCCCCACCCTTCTCTCACCAAATCTTCAACCATCATCTTGTACTTCATGACCACTGAGCATGCCCAGTTCCCAATTGTCCCCCCCCCCGTCTTCTAATTACTTTCCCCATTCTTCTGTAAATCTTGGAGTTCCCCCAAGGATGCGGATAATTGCTTCCCTTCTATGGATAGCTTGGGGCCTTTTTTTTTTTTTGAAGGAGAATATAATGATGCCAACTTTCAAAAACTGAATCAGTAAACTTGGAAATGAGAACAATTGTTTCCTTGTAAATCACAAGTATAACATGTAGGCTATGTGGAACCTGTAACAAAATGTTATGGATGGAACGAAGTGCTCCTGGTTATATATAAGGAATAAAAATCAAATTGTACAGGGTAAGTACAGTTCCTGCACATAATGGCATCTTTTCTGCTTGTAATTCACCAGAAAACAATCAAGATGTGCAGAATTTTACAGAACAATGGGTTTAACAAACAAACAAACAAACAAACAGGATCTCATTTATACAAGAAGTCATGACATGTCTCTGGTGCAGTAAGAAGTCTCCGTCTGGAAAACTGGCTTAACATGGCAAGACTTGGAAAAGGATGACAATTTATTTCAACTCCTTCTTGCATCCCTATACAACTCCTCCCGTGCTAGCCTTCTGAAATCTGCTGCCCCCTATCTGCTGCCTGGGATGTGGGGTTGCTGGCACAGCAATGTCCCATAGTTTGAAATTTCAGGACCCAGACCTAAGACTAGGAGGAAGTGGTGAATCCTTTTGAGATCACAGGATCAGGTGTGATCTCACAAAGCTGGGTTCTAATAAAACAGAGGAGGGGCAGCAACCACTGGTAGGGGACAAAAATTGCTGGTAGTAGAACAGCCATGAGTGGAACCCAGGATCTGAAAACTGTAGGCGTTTTAACTGCCACCTTACAAATTTTAGATATGGTCTTCTCGACTTACAAATATTTTTTCATTGTTTTTATTTTTTTATTTTTTATTTGATTTTTTTTATTTAAAACATATACAAATTACATAAAAAAGACAAACATCAGCAACAGTGCACCCCTTCACCAACAGGATCACTCTTCATATTTACATTCGTCATCCTCCCCTCCAGAACAAAATCAATTGTTGCGCGGAAACCTTACCCTTATCCTGTACAAGCACATATTCAATGAATCTACCCCATATATCATAGAAAATATCTCTTTTTAACTCTCCTTTTTTAACCTTGAGAGAACAAGTCAATTTATCATTTAAAGCAATATTCCATACTTCATTATACCATTCTTCTAAACATAGTTCATATTTAGATTTCCAATTTCTAGCAATTATTAATCTAGCTGCTGTCAACAGATTTGTAGTGAACTCCTTAGTTTTAACATCATAACTATGATCTACAAATATTGATAACAAAGCAGTTTCAGATTTTTTAACTTATTTTTTCATTTTTTTAGATAGGAGCCCCTACTTAAGAGTAGTTCGACTTAAGAGCATGCATTTGGAATGGATTAAATTCGTAAGTTGAGGCACCACTGTATTATGTTAAACTGGAGCAATGGGAAGGGCTAAGGTACCATTTGGGGCATCTAAGGGGGAAGCCCAACAGCTGGAGCAGTAATTATCACCACTAACTCTTGGCCTTACATCCTACACAGCCTTACTTTACAACACACAACACACAAAGGAATTGGTCCTGGGCCCTGTGCTGTTACTGGTGTGTGAGGAAAGCTTAGTGCCAGCTAAGAGTTTTGTCCCTGTGTTTGAACCCTTGAAACAGTATGCAAGGCTATGATGCTGGTGTAGACATGGGATGCACATCTCGTCATCCAAAAGTTACTCAGGCCTTAGATTGAGGGGCACAACGCCTGGAGCACAAAGGTCAAATGACTGGCGCTTCTACGCCCAATTACACAGACCCTATAACTATGTTCAGCTGAACATGTTTGCAGAGTTGTCTTTATATCTTTGCATTCCTCACAGAAAGGTGTGAGTGACTCCAAGATTGGGACATAATCGCATGCACAAACATAGCCCTAAAAATATTGGTTCAGAAAGTCCCCTAATGCCTTCATGGTAGTGTGGGTGCCAATATTGTCTTGGCACCCACCACCAACTCTCAATAGAGAGTTCAAAGAGGTCTCTTCAGTGTGTGTTGCAGGACAGGATGCCACAGCACGTGCCCCAAGTCAATGGGAGAGGCATGTGTGGCACCCAGGCCTTTGGAAAAGGCTTACTCTGGTTTGAAGACAGGGCCAGTTGTGATAGCCACACTCTGCATTTTCCCACCGTGTAAAGATTATCCAGTAAAAGAGAGCAGAAGCAGGAAGAGACAAGTTAATGGTGATTGTACTACTGAGAAAAGGGGAGACTATGGGGTGTTGTTTTCAGCAGCTGCTAGGCATCTTGCCTAATGTCTGTTCATAATCTGAATATTGGCGTATTTGTGGCACACCTGGCCTCATGCCTCACTGGGTTTCTTTTTAATGGACCCATCCTTTTGATGAGGCCCAACCTGCAAAATGTATTTCTGATGGCTACAGACAAATTCGGGTGAGGAGTCTGAAATTCACAAAATGAACTGAAGCTCAACATATACGTACAGACGTTCCTTTCTAGTAGCATCTTTCTTTCTACCAGCGCAGCCTAGCCAGTAAGATAATAGGCAGTTGTACAGTGCATCCCATTTTCACCAAGACACTAAGAGATAATTGGTTTAAAATATGACCCCAGACTTGAATATAGTCATGCAAAGCTGAATCTCTCTCTCTTTTGCTGAGGTAGTTGAACTGAGATTTCAGCCTACAGCTCACTCCTAGTGTTCTGTTCCTCACCTGATTAAAAATTATTTTTTTAAAAAAATCCAGCAAAACAATAATTTAAAAGGCTATCAATTAATGATTTCCCCAAATCCAAGAATGAGCAATGCTACAGTTCCTTCCACTGCACATATTCATCCACTACATATGGTGCCTCAGCAGAAGTAAGGTAACAGCATCTCCTTCATAGCACTTTTACCTTAAAGTAAACTATTACAAATGATCCTTGACAAAGAGCTTTTTTTATGCCAAGAAACCGATGTTAGGTGAAATATAAACTTCTTGAGGCACATGAAACAAAGAGTATTTCATTTGAAGTTAATCATAATTTAAAATCAGCTTTTCTATTCCTCACCTGGAATGTTTTTCTTTTGGATGCTGATTTTACTTACATTTGTTAACTTATAGTACTCCATTTTTCTACCCAGAAAAGCAAATAGGTTGGTACATATGTTATGTGAGAACAGAATGCACTCATTCCCTACCCCACCCCCACCACACACACACTTTCCACTTTCTTCTACTTTGAGTCTAGTGCATAGTGTTGTGCATTGGCAAGTCAGCCTTATAGACACTGCGTTCTGAGGAGGGACCAGAACTCAGGTGTAGAACTTACATCTTGCATACAAAGGTCTAAGTTTCAGTCCCTGACATCTCCAAGTAAGGCAAGGAAAAATCTCAACCTGAAATCTAATATCTGTATGTTTTGAAAGGAAAGTGGGGAAAATGATTGAGGGTCTGGAAGAAATTTCTTACGAGGAGTGGCTTAAGCTTGGAATGCTTAGCCTTACCAAAAGAAGACTAAGAAGGGATATGGTAGCTATATTTAAGTATTTAAAAGGATGTCACATTGAAGAAGGGACTGGTTTCTTTTCCATGGCTTCAGAGACTAGGACATGGGGGAATTGTTTCAAATGATGGGAAAAGAGATTCGATTTAAACATTAGGAAGAATTTCATGACAGTTAGAGCTGTTTGGCAGTGGAATATGCTGCCACAGAGGGTGGTGGAGTCTCCTTCTTTGGAGGTTTTTAAGCAGAGGCTGGATGGCCATCTGTCAGGAGTCCTGTGATGGGGTTTTCTGCATGGCAGGGGGTTGGCCCTTGAGGTCTCTTCCAACTCTATGATTCTCGGATTCTATGCATCACCCCAAATTCCTGTCATCTGTTTTTAATAGAGTGGAAAGGGATTGTGGCAGTTGTAGTCCAAGAACAGCAGGGAGTGACCAGCTTTAAAAGACTCTTGGGCTGAAATCCCTGCACTACAGGACTCATGTGCACAATCAGAACAATGCAACCATTAGTGGTGAAAAACCTATTTTGGTGTTTTCCTAGAGCACACAGTGTGGTTGCAATGACCCAAATCCTGTTCCTTAGCATAATACACCACACTAG
Organism: Phrynocephalus versicolor; assembly: GCA_023846285.1. NCBI lineage: Eukaryota > Metazoa > Chordata > Lepidosauria > Squamata > Agamidae > Phrynocephalus > Phrynocephalus versicolor. Next base: position 20,881,632 of record JAHTLZ010000015.1, read on the forward strand.
AGAAGGCCTACTCCATAAGTTCCAGTAATTCAACGGACCTACTCTAGTGTGGTTTGCTGTGCTAACCAACAAGATTTAGGCTGCTGTGTACAATCTATGTGCACCCTGAATCCTTTTAACATTTTGCCTTTAGTCAATGACAATTTGGCACTACAATGACTCCTTTACTGTGCAACAGGATTTCAGCCATAAACTCTTAATCTAGTTGCTAAGGGGACATTTATTCAATTCACCTCTCCATACTTTCTTCTATCTCCCTTGCTTATTTTTCAGAACAAATGTGCCAGCCAGGAACGCCTCTTGTGTAAGGCACACCAGAATGCAGTGTAAAATGAAGGCACACGGGCACACTGGGCTCCTAGAAGAGGACAGTTTTCAAGAAGCTGGTTTTGAAAGCTGTGGTTGTTTGATCATTAATGCAATGTTCTGCTTAGCAAGCACTGACCTTGCGGGCTCCTCTCCAATATGCAGGCAGTTCCCATTGATGTTAAAATGGTGACCTGGTTTGGTTCATATTATATCAACCTCACAAAATGCATTGGCAGTGTTTGAAGATTGTGCCTCAAGCAAATCTGTTTTTAACAACTAAAATAATGGCACCCTCCAGACATGACCTTCCCAAACAAGAACCTTTGTAATGAATAAAGATCAACTTTAGAGCAAATAGGAAGACTTCTTCCAGGCTTTCATGGTTTAGTGGAATCCTGGATTTGTTTCCACTAACACTCCACATGAGATTTCTCCAGCTCCTAGCCATACTGTGCCAATCATAACATAACATAAAATACAGTTCTCTTGTTGGTCATCCTTGGTGGATTTGATGCCCACCATAATTAATGGTACTTTAAGCACTGAAATGGGAGAGATTGGAGGCAAGAAACAGGCCACTGTAGAACTCAAAATCAAATGCATCAATTGTCTACTTATGTGAATTGCATTGTATTGCCTTGCATTTTCACTGGCTTGGTTTTTTAAAATTATTTCACCATAAGGTAGCTTTGTGTTTGGTTATACAGTACTCAATTTTTCTGAGTTGTATTATTAATTATAAACTAGGGGAAACTGCAGTCTTGCAAGGCAGCTAAGATATCTGTTTAAAACAATAGAAATGTAAACAAAAGACAACAGTAATGACCACTGACCAAATATTTCTGAAGACTGTCTTCAAAGGGACTGAATTTGAGTATTCTTTAATTATTTTATTATTCTCATTTTATTTGTTGTCATAAGAACTTAAGAAGAGCCATGCTGGATCAGGCCAAAGGCCCATCTAGTCCAGCTTCCTGTATCTCACAGTGACCCCACCAGGTGTGTCTGGGAGCGCATGAGACTACATATCTGTCACCTGCAACCACTCTCCTGCATCTGGTCCTTGAAGGACCCTGGTTTTAAGCCTGGAGATGTCAAATCAGGCCAGAACAAAGCATTTTCAACTGTGCTCCAGGAAGGCTGGTCTCCTGGAAAGATCATGCAAATTCACTCTGTCAGTGTTAGGACCCTTCAGTGTGGGATGAAGCACCAAGGAAGAACTGGAAGAGATGAAGAAGAGCAGCCGAACCACCAGTTATGTTCTACACACATTTCCTGACGATCCCAACTAGAAATCCTGTGGAGGTCTCAAAGTGAGGTCTCCAGAATAAATATATTACTTTGTCGCTCAGTTAGCCATTTTGCATTTAGATGGGGTAGAAGATATCTGTGTCACATTCTCTTTCAGAGAAAGAGAGAGGGAGGGAGGGAAGGAGAGAAATTTAGTACACAGAGATGCCCATATATCCACATATTATATAGATGAATTTGCTTACTTTTTTTTTTTTTTTTTTTTTGCTACACTGTTAGGACTGCGGAGAAGTGTGGATGGAGAAGCACATTCAAGGACAAGGACATTAAATGAAAGTGTTAGTGTAAAAGATAACTACTATATACAATGTTAAGGAGTTTTTCTGCATATGTTTCCCAACCTTATTTTTGATCAGAAAGCTGAAACAGGTGAACATTCAAAGCTGCCACAATCTTTCAGCTGTCCTTTCTGACAATGAGGACTTAGGAGTATATTGTGTAACTTTTTAAAGTGAATATTATAGAATTCTAACAGGGAATAAATGTAAATTCAAGAATTCCATGGGTTTGTCATGATAGATCAGCCCCATGGCACAGTGGTTAAATGCCTGTACTGCAAGTAAAACTGTGCTCACGAGTCACGACCTAGAGTTCAATCCCAGGTAGCAGGCTCAAGGTCCACTCAGCCTTCCATCCTTCTGAGGTCGGTAAAATGAGTACCCAGCTTGCTGGGTGGGGGCAATGTGTAGCCTGCACAAATTGTAAACTGCCCAGAGACTACTTGAAGTTCTATGGGGCGGTATATAAGCAGAACACTTTAGAAAGTTTTCAGTCTCTCCCAACCACACAGATAATCCTAAAAGCCCTCTAGTAGGTCTTTTGATACTTCTGAATTGGGAGATCTCACATGAGCAGATAACGCCAACTAGAATTACAGGAGAACAGAAATGATGTGTGGGAGGCAGTGTTTTAATGAGGTGAGAACAGCGGTTAATAAGGGGGGTTCCACCATTAAGCATATTTCTTCCGTTCTGGACTGAGGCTCTGTCAAAGTGCTGAGTGTTTTTTTTAATGTAAAGCTGAGCCTTTTCTGAAATCTGTACATGTTAACGAAACTTATACTTTTATCAGCAAAGGACTCTGTAATACGACTATAATGTGTCTGCTCTTCTTGATCCATAATGCGCTGCTTAAGACCCTGCCTTTTCAGCTCTAGCAGTAAAGATCCTTGCTTTACTACACAAGTGTCCCCAGCTTCATCTTTTGGCACCCAGAACAGCCACGGCTACTTTTCCACTTTAGAGATAGTTACTCGATTTTCAGTCCATTGCCATTTAGATGCAATATTTTGGGCGATACACTGGCGGAAAAAGTTAATGCAGTAATGCAGAAGACTCGACCAGATATTGTTTAACTATATATCTCATAAACCTTAGGCAGCACAACTAATTAATGATGCTGGGTTGCAACCCAACAAGATATATTTTTCAGGAATATCTCATTTATTAAATTTATAGATTTTAAAAAAATATCTCAAAAACTGTTTTCAATTGTGGCTTATTTATTTTATTTATTTATTTTTGAATATTTTTACCCTACCTTTCTCCTAAAAGGACCCAAGGTGCCTTACAATAAAGAGGAACAATATACAGTCCAGAACATTTAAGACATATTCAAGTTAAGAACGGGGAATTTGAAAAGGCATCTCAGAACATTAAAAGGTAACATTAGAGTTAGAAAGAGTACTCAAGAAAAGAAAATGCATTATGAGGGATGAAAAGCAACATGGAAACACTAATGTTCTTATGAAATTAGTCAATGCAATCATGTATGGTAATCCATATAAAGTCACATAGTAGGTAGTCCCTCATTCAGGGAAAACTTTATTTTTATTCTACTTTATCTTGAAATAATTTACCTAAACGAAAGAAACTAATCCCTAGAGCTGGCTGGCATGAATGCAAGTGTGGGTCTCCATCTAGGAAGATATCAGGAGAGGAAAAATTGTTACTTCTTAACTGTAAAAAACGACTCACTTGCTAGAGAGGAGGGGAAGAAAAGAGCAAAGGACAGAAAGACAGAACAAGGTAAATGGCAGATAGCCCCCACTGCATCCTGGGACACTATTGAACTGCATATTCTGATAAAAGCCACTCCCTCCTGCCCTGGAAGGGGAAGGACAATAAGTCCCAAATGAAGGAATCCTTCCTTCTCCTAATGATATTATTGATAGGTCTCCTCTCTCTTTCTCTCTCTCACTCTCTCTCACTCACACACACACACACACACACACTCACACACACCACACACACACACTGTCTCTCTCTCTCAATCCCTTTGTCTGTCTGTCTGTCTGTCTGACTGACTTGCTTTCTCTCTCTCTCTCCCATCCGCCCTTTGAATTTGGAAATTCATGAATATTTTTCTACTTTAATATCCAACTTTGTATTGTCCTTTATGGCTGCAAGATGCCTGGGGTACTTTCCAAGGAGAAAGGGGGGGTTAAAAATATTTTAAATAAATAAATAAATATTTCCACATCAAAATGTGGAAATGAAATTTCCTTTCATTCCTAAGAATAGCACACAACAAAATTTCCAAGAGGCTGATTTACTTCTCCTCCACATTCCAGCCTTTCTTGCAGTCCCCTGTATGAATAATGGGAATTGCTTTGGCTGTACTAATTTGGATGTAACGTCCATAATAAAACAGAGGACATGGTGCATAACCAATCCATTGTCTGCCTTTGGCTACATCAATTGTATGCTATTGCCAATCCATTTCTTAACATGTACTCATCTGGGGTGAAAGCACTGAAGTAGATGAGCCTTGGCTCCTGAGAGGTAACAAAAAAACTGTCAACAAATATAGTACAGTGGTACCTTGTATAAAGGAATTAATTCGTTCCAAATGAAATTCTATTAAGCAAATTTTCCATTGTACAAATTTCCAATAGGAATGCATTGAAAGTGGATTAATCCCTAATTGTGACTGCTTTTCTATTGTATGGATTCACCCCATAAGCGATTCTGTTAAGCCAGGCATGTCCAAACTTCGGCCCTCCAGATGTTTTGGACCACAACTCCCACAGTCCTTTGCCATTAGAAATACAGGCTTGGAATTCTGGGAGTTGTGATCCAAAACATCAGGAGGGCCGAAGTTTGGACATGCCTGTGTTAAGCGATTTCCCCCTATCTTCGGAATTTTTTTCTTTTAAGCGGATTTTCTGTTAAACAAACCACTTATTATATGAGGGTCTACTGTAGTTAGAAGATTATGGGCAATTACACTGCAAGTGTCGCTGTAATGATAAGCTTAGATTCTGCTGTTTGAAATTGTTGGCCTGGGAATACTTGCTTATATATTGAAAGATCACACTAAATAAAGCCTCACCTTAATGTAGCAGGAAACAAGTACTGGACAGTTTAAGGTGCATAGACATACTGCATTAATCACAAGCAGGCAGTGTATATAGCCTGTAGACTTCATGTGGTGACCCAATAACCTTCCTGCCAAATTAATTAATTGATATTAGGGAGCCAAAAAAATTTCCCTCAACTCCTGAAAGCAGTTTTACTTTAAGGAGTTGGTGGGATTTCCTTGCTCACCACAACTCCTAAAACTATCTTTAAAATAATCAGAATTGAATATGGCCACCCACTTTCCTTTTTAAAAAATAAAACATTAATTTTATTTAACACAAACAAAAAAAACACATCCACTGCTTCCTTCTTATGGTGTCTTAGCTTGCTGGCTTCATTATTTTATTTATGGTACTTGTTTGGTTCACTTATATACTTAGATATTGCTCAAACACTATACTGAGTCTAACATACACATTTCTAAAACTCACAGACTCATTTCTGAACAGACAGTGAAGACTGACAGACCTTGGCATACCCTGTCAAAGGTAAAAGGAGGGAAATAGACACTGAAATACAGAGGGAAACAATGAGGTAGTCTAAATGATTGACATTCACTTTAAAATCTTCTCATTAAAACTATTTATTAAAGGCATAATATTATGCCAGTTGTTATTCCAACACCCCTTCTCAACCACGATATGGGCTGATACTTCACGTTCATCTCATCGCTGTTCACGGTCCCGCTGGGGATTGGTATGAAGAAATCTAACCGTATGTCTATTGTGAGACGAAGGAAGTTCGTCCTGACCACACCCCCTGAACTGCGATCTAAGCAGGATGAGAGATTCCCCTCCCTAGCCTTGGGAATCTCCTCATCTCGCTTCTCATTCTGATACGAGTGGCCATGAGGTAAGGCTTGTCACACAACGTGCCATTCTCCATCTAGTGGCAGGAGTGCGAAGTGCCATTCACCAGT
>JAHTLZ010000015.1:20887572-20916212 GCA_023846285.1 Phrynocephalus versicolor
CTGTTTGGATGAACAGCGAAACGTTTCTATCTCTCAAAAAAGAAGTCCAGTAGCCATGACTCAACTCCCAGTTAAACGCACCTGGATGACTGAGAATCTTCACAGACGTATTTGACTTTTGACTTTTGAGATGACTACTGTGCATACCATGGACAGTAAGGTTGACCAACAAGGAAGTCCAAGAAAAACATATACCTGGAAGCCAAGATCACCAGAACAAAACTTATTATGTTTTTGGTCATGTTATTCAAGCCAACTCACTTGAAAAGACAATCATGCTGTGTTTGTGTGTGTTGTGTCATTATAGTCATGATCGACTCTTTGTGACTCCATGGCCATGGAGTTTTCTTGGCAGGAATACTGGAGTAGCTTGCCAGTTCCTTCTCTAGGCACCTACAGCACCTGGTATTCCCTGGTGGTCTCCCATCCAAGTACTAACCAGGGCCGACCCTGCTTAGCTTCCGAAATCAAGCAAGATCGGATGTGCTTAGGGCATCTAGGCAGCTGTGTTTGGTCATTGGCAAAAAAAGAAGGGGCTGCCCAAGGACTTGCTTGTTTGATACAGTACCATCAGAAGGAACACTGAAATGGCATTGATGGAACTAAAGGAAGCTGTAAGAGACATAAAGGCATGGAGTGAGTTGGGCACAACTGAATGGATAGATGAGATGATCCATGTGTGTTAATAATATGGAACCTTTCAGTATGAATGTCAAATTCATCTGCCAAGAGATTCTTGGAGTTCACATTCTGCATTGATTGGGACCAAAGGCAAAAATGTCTTCATCCTGCCCTAGGTGTAGACTATGTCTGACAACGGAGTTCATGGAGTATATAAAGTAAAGGTTCCCCCCGCACATGCGTGTTAGTTGTGTCCTACTCTAGGGGTGGTGCTCATCTCCATTTTCAAGCCAAAGGGCCAGTGTTGTGCAAGTCCATAGCCATGTGGCCAGCGTGTCTGCACGGAACACTGTTTACCTTCCCACTTTTACAGCTGTACCTATTTATCTACTTGTATTTACATATTTTCAAACTGCTAGATTGGCAGGAGCTGGGGTTAGTAGCAGGAGCTCGCTCCACTGAGTGGCACCCAGGATTCGAAGTGCTGAGCTGCCAACTTTACAGCCGACCATTTCAGCACTCTGGTGCACTGAGCTACCGTGCCCCATCATGGAGTATATAAAATATCTTAATTGCTTACAGCAGTATTTTTAATTGAAATATTTTTACCCTGCCTTTCTTCTTAAAAGGACCCAAGGCTACTTACATCATTAAAAGGATAATGTTTAAAAGCTAAAAATAACAAACATACAAATATTTAAAAATAATTAATCAATACTGTATTATATTAAAACAGTTAAAAGAAATCTACTAAAAACACACAGGAAAGCAACAGGGTGGGAGAAGAGACATATTCACCTCCTCAGCAGCTAGGAAATGAAAGAATTAATGAATAGTCACATTCCCCTGAGGTGTACAGTGTGCATCACTGACACTGCTTAATTGCTTTGTGTGGGATCTTGTCATGAGAATAAATCATGCCAGCATAACTGGTTGCTTAGCAGTGCAGTCATCTCTTTCCTTATATTCTGCAGCATCTGCCCTGTGTGGTGGGGGGTGAGGGAGGGGTCTGAACACAACAGCCTTAACTTCAGCATTTTGTGATAAAGCAATAAATTACACTGTGAACCAATTGGGGCTTTGAAGTTACTAATAGCTTTCAGGCAGCGCTGAGTTTTTGTTTTGTTTTGTTTTGTTTTGTTTTGTTGTTCAAATGAAGAACATTTATATTGAGAGAATCAAAGGCATTTTCCCATACTGAAAAAACATTGGCGGGGGGGGTCATGGAGCATTGCAATCAATTCAATGGCATTGCCTGCTCCTTGATACTGGAGGCTGTTTCTCTGGAAAGACCAGAACCCACCTGGTAGCAAAGGTCACTACAATAAGCAAATAACAACAGAACACTTTTTCAGTAAAAGTGCATCATCAATTGCTTCTATTAAAACTTTCTAGACTTGTTCTTCTTGGCCCATGTTGAACATACATATTTTGCGGTGTACAAATAGTAAGAATATGTGTTGTATGCACACCTGCTCCCACAACTCCTGCAAAAACATGCAAGGGGATTCACACAATACCTTCTTAGCTCACAGAATGAGCGATTCGTGAGGAGAGATGGGAAGAATATTTGCAGTCATTCTCACTTATTTAGATGGGTTACCTCAGGACTTTGACACAACCTGATAAGAAATTGATTCTCTCTGCTGGATTCTCATTCTCTGTACAAGGAAGAATCAAAGAAGGGAACTAGTTTGTTGTTCTTGTTGTTGTCGTTGTTGTTGTTGTTGTCGTCGTCGTCATTTTATGGTGGTGGGGGAAGTTGGTCAAGATTTCTGCAATTTGCACAAAATTGCAAAACTATCATTTTCCTCCATTTCCAAAGCAAAGTGGATACAGAGAGAGCAAGCATCAAAGGAAAGGCTAAAGGGGTGTCTGCACTGGCCATTTAGCCTGCAGTTTCCATTGACTTTAGCATGGAAAACTGCACAATATGAAGCTCAGCTCAGGGAAGCCAGGTGAGGGAACCATCTCTTTTTGTTCAGCCAGCAGGGGTGTTTTAATTTTGCTCTGATTCCCCAGCATCGCTTTTTCTGCTCTATGATCACCTGATCTGATGCAAAGGGACACTTGTGATGTCAGTTTGTAGTTGTCCCCAAAGAATGTGAGGGATTTTTTTATGCTTCCCAAAGTTATCACTGCAACAGATTAATGCTAAGTCATTCCAGAAAAATAAAACTAACGAATGGAAGGGAGCCCTACTAGAAATTGCCAGTTAGCACCTCGTCAGACCAAAAGTAGCTTTGGGAGCTCTGTGTGAACACATTCAAAGCTGTCTCTTCCCCTGCCCCTGCCAGCTCCTGCAACATGATAAGCGTTTGCATTTGTCTGGACAAGTACAATAATTTCACCCATGGAAAATGGATTTTGATAACTTCAGATCAAAGCAAAACTACACACACACACACACACACACCTGTACTATAAGGCAATATCTATTATGGTCTTACACATTTTGTGCATTAATGCAACCTGCACAAAACCTATACTTCAGGTGAGGAAGAAAATGTGGTTGCTTCTCCTTTTCATGCACGAAATTAAGCAAGGCAAATATTTATCTCCATACCAAAACAAAAAACAACAAAAAATAGTAGTACAAAGTGATAAGCAGAGCTAGACCATAAAACCTAAGAGATTACAATTTCACCTTGGTAGCAAAACCACTGAAGTTGGAACTCGGATTATCTGAATCCAAGTACATTGGTCAGGTCTGCTCTCCTCTCCTGGTATTTCTGGAACCTCTATGAAGAAGGTGTTATTTCTTAGAAGAGGCTGTTCTTTACGGCAAATTTAACAGCCAAGTCAATATGTTGACAGCAGAGCAGAAGTGAAAGGAGGCAAAATAAGGTTGTCTTCAATGGAGGGAGACTTCCACTGTATTATCTCCATACTCCAGGGGACCCTGGAAATTATTGCTGCTTCAGTACTCCCATCAATTTCAATTTAGCCTTGTTTGAAAGCCGTACTGGGAAAGAACCTACCTTTACCTACTTGACAACTCTGATTTCATCTGAGCGGTATCACCCAACCTTTGATCATGTTTTATCTTTCAATGTCTTAAGTTAATGTTCTGTTTTCTTTTTTTTTCTTTGCCTCTGTTTTCAGTGCCTTCAGACTCCCACTCATAACGTCAGTATCTGTACACCAGCATCTTTATACTGGTTCTGTAGCTAGAGATCCCACACAGTTCAAGAGAAGACTAGTTGAGTCGCGTGACATGCCAGAAGTGTGACCTTTGTGACTTCTGAACAATTAAGTATGACTGGAATCATTTGGGAAAGAAAATGCTTAACCTGTGTTACACTACCAGGATTCATCCCCCGCCCCCACCCTTTCTTTTCTGCGGCACAATGGCCTATAAATAATACATTAGCACACTGGGCAAGAAAGATACTCCATCCTGGGGTATCAAGAGGTTAGAGATTAGTTTGTACTGTAGGATTGAATTTGCCAAAGTTAGTGATTTAATCATTAGTAGCAACCTCAACAGTGACAATCTAATGGAATGCAGTAAGTGGTTTACCTTATTTGTTCATACCGCTTTACATCTCGTAATACTGAACTCTGGAATTTGTATACTATTTTTTTACACCATTAGATGTTAGTAGAAGACTGAGAATTCCAGATTTAATCCTTCTCATGTGTTTTTAGTCCTTATGGATGGTAATGGAGTAGCCACGTAGATCCAAAAACCAAGGGGAATCTTATTTGTTTATCTATTGTGTTTTGGCTACTCCATTAAGCAGCGAAACCCAGCTGTTTTATGGTATTTGGCATATACAGAGGAAATTAATATACCCATGTCCCATGTCTTTCAATAGTGTTATAGCTGGAACATTAATAAAAACCATATGCAAATAATGTACAACATGATGTTAACAGAGTACTGATGTTAACAGACTGTGAACGTCTATCTCATGATGTATTTCCATGGTGCTGTCTGGAAATAATTGAGCTTCTCCACTTTCTTTTAAGACGAAGAAGAAAAGAGACATTTATGGGTCAGGTTTTTCTCAGCTTTAATCAAATTGGATCACTTTTATACGCCTTGCTGATGACACCAAACATACTGCTTGTCATTTGAGAAAGATCAATGTTGGGCATCATTCGCTGATGTGGTGCTCTATCTTTTTTCAGACTTGCAACCTGAAAGAAGCCATTAAGCACAGCCCGAATCACAAGCTATTTGACTGATTGATGGTTTGACAGGTGGCACGGATCTGGGTACGAAGACCTATACACAAAAGCCATCATGTGTCATCTCAAGGTAAAGGAGAAAAGCTACAATAGCAGGGAGAAGCAAGACATGGTTTCCAGCTGTAGAGCACTGTACTGCCGCAAGAGAACATATGGTTTTATAGTGTCTCTAAAAGGAATGAGTTGATTGGATTACATGCCAAGATACAAATCAGGTCTTCCTGGGAAGGAATCCAGAACCACAAGTCTCATATAAGGCTTCAGGGTTTTCAGATTTTTATAATATACCGCAGCTCTCACAATAAAAAGGTGTGCCACAGAAATTAAGAAGAATTATGGGGGAAATATGATTCTCCCCCATTTTGTCTTTGAGTGCCTATTGATTTGGGAAATAAAAAAGTTTATATTCCTGACCTTAGAAGTTAATATTGGCTCTAAAACTTATTTATGTTGCATCTCTGTGAACCAAGTATATTTTTCAGGCATTCTGATAAACTCTCATAAAAAAAGGCCTTGCTGCTCTTCTGATACCTACTATATGTGTGTATGGGTGTATATGGGTGTGCTTGTACCTGTTTCTCTTGTCTGCCTCGCGCTGCTTGAATGAAAGAAGACTACAACAACCCAAGCTGGCCTGTTTAGACTTCATCTATCTTCTTAGGGCCAGCTAGTGTTTTTTAAATGGCTGCACTACCATGAATGGCAATGTATGTTGGGGTTCCACTCGGCTTGATAACAAGTGAGGGTTTTTTCTGCCACCATGATTATCTGTGGCCTTCCTGTGTTGTCCTGATAACCAACAAATCTTAGGTCACAGAAGAGGCTTTGTTCTTTCTCAAGCACTTTTGAGTTGGGCCTGACCCTGCTGGCATATAGTTCAAGTGCTGATGACAGGCAGAAAAGGAATGCAAACAAGGCAAGCCATTCTGTATGTGAAATTCAGTGCATCTATCTTATTCCATTCCAACTTTTAGCAATTAGTAATGCAATTGATATATAACAGTAAAAATATTAAAAATCAATACTCCAGGTTTCCTGCACTGCAATTATATCAAAATATTTAAAATAGTCAAGTGTTTCTGAATCACTCTGTCTGGAGGCCCAGCCGGCTATATTCCATGAGAGGATATTCAGTAAACAGGGTCTTGAGGCTGGGGTTGGTTTTTGCTTCTCAGTCTTTGCATCCATGTATGGGGAAACAGATCCGTGCAATGGGTTGGAACGGGGGATCCGGTTATGTTTTGCACTGAGAGTGAAGGAGCACTCTGGCTCGCCGAGCTGCCTAACTGGTCAGTACATAGAGTTTATAGAGTTCCATATGGGTCTACCCTCCTGTCCACAGTGGGACCCCCAAGCAGTGTCTCAGTCTTTATATCTAGCCTGGTTTAGATATGTGGGCTGCTGGTCTAACATAAAGTTTGCTCTGTGATTTTCGTGGTAGTCTGTGTTTCTATTAGAGATGGGCACGACTTAGTGGTATTTTTGTTTTCGTTTTCATTTTTTCGTTTTCGTTACGTAACGAAACGAAAATGAAAAACGGTTCAAAAATGGACCGAAAATGGAAACGAAACGACTCATTTTGAGCCAATTTTCGTTTTTCGTTACTGGAAAAACACATAATGGAGCTAAATGGGGAGAAACGAAAAATTTTTCGTTTTCGTTTTCCTTTTTTCGTTTTTGTTACGTAACGAAACGAAAACAAAAAAATTTGAAATTAGCTCACGAAAACGGAAACGAAACGAAACGGGCCCTAGCCGAAAACGAAAACGAAAATTTTTTTCTGAGTCGTGCCCATCTCTAGTTTCTATAGATAAGTTTGGGTTTCTGGTGAAGTCTCTATCTGTCACGTATCAGCACAGGAATTTGCCAGTGTTTTCTCCTGTTTCGTTACTGTCCACTTTGGTTGTAGATATTTCCTTGCTTCTATTGGGAGAGAAGGGTGTGTCTAACACCGGAATCTTTGAAGCTTGTTTGTTAATTGGCTTATTTACTGGTCTCTTCTTTTGGGCTGGGGCTTCCATCTTCATCAGTAATGCCTTTTGCCCCTACTCTCCTTTGTCTGGAATAGTCTGTTGGTTTCCCTCTTTTGGACTCACTTCACTTGTTTTTCCTTTTCCTTTCTGGAGAGTTATTTGATGGTTTTGTGTTGTGTCTAATATTTGGAATAGAGGTTTAAAATTCAGACCTCTCCCTTTTTTGTTATGATGTATAATGCCCTTTTTGCCATTATTGGCCTTACAGTATAGTTGTGTTTTGGAGCTGAGTGCCTTCTTATTTTTAATGGTTTTCTCTTTCTTTTTAGCTAGTAGCTTCATTTGTTTCTCGCTAGGTCTATTTTTTGAGATATCTAATGTGGGCTCATCAGGGAGATATTGAGGGACTGATGTCTTGATTTCCTTATCCGGAATTGGTCTGGAGGGTGGAGGGAGATCTAGTTTTGTCTGAGTGACACAAGCCAGTAACTCTTCATAAGAGATGGTGTTGATTTTGTGGATAGTGTTAGGTGATAGGTTGGTGTTTCCATCTGGGTTTGTACACACGACACGAGTGTGTTTGATTGTCCATTATTGCTGGCAGGACCGTCTGCTGACGGGGCATCCCATTTCTTCATTAGGTCGACCAGACATGCCAGCAGGTATTTAATGTTATTTACCAGGTCACTGATTTCTAAGGTAGTATTTGAAATGAAATGGGAGCCTCTTTCCAGTAGAATTCTGGCTTGGCTGCATTGATCACACTGCAGTTTGGATTGCATGGCCACTGTAGGGCCTTGCAGTTCCTTGGTTAAGGTCTCTTCAGGGGTGGGGAGCCCCATTGAGTGTTCATCTGGAGTGTTATTATATACAACTGAGATTCTGGCTGGTGTACCCTTGATAGTAGCTATGTTAGGCCGGGCGGGGGTGGTGGTGGTGAAAAATGTCCCATTCCCATTCTGCCAAAGTTGTCGCTTGAGAAGCTGTTCAAGTGACTACATTGCAGGAGATGACTCTGCTCTGCATCCGTGGTTGATAAATCTACGACTGGGCTACTTGTCCGCTCTTGGCAGTTGTATTTCTGCCTGCTAAAGTAGTCTGTCATCATAGTCTGCCTCCTCTTTCCTTGAATGTTGTTGTTATCCCCCATTCCACACTGAGATTTGTCCTTTGCTGGCAGGTCTAGGCTTACAGTATGCATACTCTTCAGTCTGAGATCAGTAATGGGAGTAATAGCCATAGGAGTGCTTCTCCTCACCTGTTTTAACACTGGAGGCGATAGAGTTAAATCAAGGATTTGTTCTGACGAATCGTCAGTAATTACAGTGGGGTCTCCCATTCTCAAAGTGAGCTCTGTAATGCTCTCTGTATCCACCGAATAGAAGTGACAGACTTTGTGCTGTTGAATTTGTAAGTCTGCATTTGATTCAATCCCTAGGGAAAAATTATGGGGAAAACTCTACTCTACCTCTATCGACAAGAGGCTACTATATCTTATCAGAAGGCTCTACCATAAGTCTACCATCAGGGTAAGATGTGGGATGGATGGCAATTTGTCAAACCCCATCCAGGCAGGAAGAGGAGTTCGCCAAGGCTGCATTCTGGCACCAACATTATTCAACTTGTTCCTAAATGACCTCCACAAAAGCTGTTCAGCTCCAGAATTTCATCCCCCAAAACTGACCGAAATAAATGTGCCCTTGTTATTATATGCAGATGACGCAGTCATCATGTCATTATCGGAAGTCGGTCTCAAACGATCCTTACGTGCTTTCATGAATTACTGCAGGATCAATTCCTTATCAATCAACCTCAAGAAAACCAAAATTATGGTTTTCTCAAGACACCATAAAACCAAAGATTGGCACATTGAGTGACAGCGCATAGAACAAGTTAAAACATTTAAATATCTAGGTATCCTTTTTTCACACACCCTTTCATGGTCTTATCATAGACAAGCAGCAGTGCAGAGGGCAATTAACACAAGCAAAGTGCTAAGACGTTCCCATTACGTCCAGGGAGGGAAGTTTATTCCTGCTGCACTCCAGTTAGTCAAACACAAAGTTCTCGCTCAGCTTTTATATGGGGCTCCAATCTGGATCACGGGCTTCAACCCCTCAGTTGAAAGAGTACTGTCAAACTCACTGAGATCACTTTTTGGTGTACCAAGATGTGTCTCTTCAGCAGCCCTGCGCCTAGAGGCTGGTTTTCACTCAGTGGAATGTCTAGCATGGCTCTACGCTTACCAGTACTGGCTAAAAGTATTATATGCCCCTATAAATAGTGATCTGTATCTGTTATATGAATGAAGGTGTGTGTGTGTGTGTGAATGTGAGTTGAAACGAGTGAGAACTGTTTAAATTGTCCAGTTTGTTCTGTGAATTGTTCTATTTGTTATTGTGGGAGCCCGTATATGTGCATTGAAATTTTTAGTTAGGTGAGATTAATTGAAAATATTGCACAGAAATCTGATCCCAGAAGAAATAGTCCAAAGAGCAATGACAACCACAAATATTTTTATATATTAGAGGATTAGTTCTCCATCACTAAGAATTTTTGAGGAAGGGTAAAATAGAAGAAGAAATGGATCCAATGTTTGTATTTTTATTCTAAAGTCCTGGCCAGCCTATAATCATCATTATCATCCTTCTGTTAAAAAAAAAAAGTCTGAGAAGGTTTGATTTTTTTTTTTGATATCTTAGTTTAACATTAACATGATTAATGATTATTTATTTATGAATGAGGATAAAAATTATATGTAAGTCTTCTTACAAGTGAGTAATGAGTGTGTAAAAGGGACAAGGCAGTCCAACCCTGCCCCTGCCCCTAAAAGTTAGACCCAGGGAAGAACCCCTTTGCCAAACGGCCTGTAGCAGAGGCAACCGGCTCTGCAGCAGTGCCTCCCCCATACTAGCCAGAACCAGTGCAGGCAATGGTTTCTACATAACCTGCCCCAGAAGCCCCAAGTAAATATATGGGTGGGAGATAAAATCAGACCCTTTCTCATTGACACTAGAGCTCAATTTTCGGCTGTTTGAGGTTCTGTACCCTGCTCAAGAGAAGCGTCTGCTCATATGAGGGGAGCAACAGAGGTAGCCAAGACTGTGTATATGCAAGATGTCCCCTGTCAACTCCCTGGGACTACATTTGTGACTACTACAGACTTTTTATGGCTCACAAATACTCATACCAACATAATGGGCAGATACTTACTCTGCTACACTAGAACACTGATAGACTGAGAACAAGATGGGACTATTTCAATGACTTTTAGATCCCTGTTGATAACTGGCATGGAGCAATGGGTAACATAGCAGAAGAAGGCTTCCCACCAGAACTTGCACAAGTTAAACCTGCAGGTTTGGGAATTGGGACACCCCAGTACAGCGGTGACTGCAGCACCAGTGCACATCCATTTAAAACTCCGAATCCAGCCTGTTTATCTCCACCACTATCGTATCAAGGCAGATCTTATAGAAGGGGGGCAAATTAAATTGAACAAGTGGTTAGAAGAAAAAATTCTCAAGACTATAGTCAGCCCCTGGAACACCCCTATTTTGCCAGTCCATAAGGAAGATGGCAATATCCATTTTATCTATGACCTGCATACAGTCAATCAAGATCTTCCACAGCTTGTCCCTGGTCTGTATCTTCTGTTCAGCACCTTAGGAATTGAGAGAGCCTGGTCCACTGTGCTTGACCTCAAAGATGCATTCTTTAGCATCCCAATAGCTGAGGACAGTGTTCCTATTTTTGCTTTTACCTGAAGAATTTCTCCTGAAACACACTCAAAACACTAGTGGCTATCAGAGAGCTGCCAATACCAACCATGCCAAAAGAACTGAGATCACTTTTGGGGGTTGGCAGGCTTCTGCAGACTGTGGATACCTGAGTTTGGAGTTATCACACAGCCTTTGTATAGCGTCTTTCAGGCAACAGAGGTGCCCTGAACCCTTCAACTGTCCTTCAGAAAGGATGCAAAAGCAGCTGTAGAGACACTGGAGAAGCTTGTAAGTCCACCAGCTCTAACCCTGACTGAGTTAGAAGGAAAGTACCAGCTGTACATCAATGAAAAGCAAGGTGTAGCGGTCAGAATATTGGCATTCCTTAAATCAGGTAATCTCATGGTTGTGGCATACCTTAGAAAGCAATTGGACACCACTGCCCGGGAATGGCCAGGATGTCTCTGCATTATAGCTGCTGCATATCTGCTTGAAGTGACTTTTGGAGGAAGTGCGGAAGTCATGTCACAACACTCTATTCGTAGTCTGATGAAAGCTAGAGGACATGTTTGGATAACATCAGACAGACTACTGAAAGTCCAGGCTTTGTTGCTTGAATCAGATAAAGTGACTGTAATGTGTTCAGATAGATGGAATCCAGCCACTCTCCTCCCAGTTCTTCAGGATGAAGAATCTGTAGATCACATCCCTCCCCATGACTGGCTTGGCACAGTAGACTTGCTAATGAAATACCACTCCAATCTGCAAGATGAGCCACTCCCCAATAGCCAGAACATCTGGTTTTTAGATGGCAGCAGTTTTGTGGACATGGGAGTCAGAACAGGTTGGGTGGTGGTTGCAAAGGGGGGAGGGATGGTCACAAGTGGAGCCCTGCCAGCTTACTGGTCTGTGCAACCAGCGGAACTGTATGTAGGAATTCGTGCTCTTGAAATGGCTAAAGGACAGATTCTGACACTGTACACGGATAGCAAATACTTGTGGAGTATTTTGCACACTCATACCCAAGAGTGGAAACAAAGGCGACTACTGACAATCAAAGGGTCTCCAATTAAACATGCCAAGTTAGTAGAAAAACTGCTCAATGTAGTTTGTTTACCATCAGAACTTGCCGTTATTCACTTTAAAGGACACCAGAGAGATGATTCAGATATCTCCCTAGGAAATACAGCAGCTGACAAAGAAGCTCACTGAGCTGCTTTTGAAACCCCAGAAGAAATACCTCTGTTACATGTTGCTCTGCACCTGCCCCACTAGCAGCAAACACACCATTAGAAGTTGAATGGCTCAAAGAGATAGGACAAGTAATGGGTTAAAGATGGATTGATATATATCCCAGCTCTAGAGATTACCCAGGAAGGACATTTCCATGATTAGGTCTTGACCCTGAGGGAAGCTTAGGTCTTATCCCAATTTTGAGAAAATTATGGAAGGCCTTGGCCCTTAACTGATATGTCTGTAAATGTTGGTACTGCTCAATTAGGTGAAAGAATTGTAAGTCAATATGTGCAGTCTCTGTAGCGCTCCTTGTCTTCTTTTTTTCTGCAGAACTTTCCATCCATCACTTCAACTCGGAAAGACGAGTGAATTCCGGTTCTCCTCGCTTCAGACATTGCAGTGAAGATGGAAGAATTCAAATCATGGATTCATCACACAGTACAGCTCCAGATACCGGGGAACATCTGTAGAGCTAGGAATCAGGAAGAATATCCAGTGGAAAGACTGAAATTCTTGTTTTGGGAAAGCTAAATTACTCTATGCACATAACTTGGGTATTTGAGAGCCTTCCGCTTTTGTTGTTCCTTTTCTTCTATGCTGCTCTTCTGTTGATGGTACTGAGGATAAGTAAGTGATTTGTCTGTTACCATGTATAAGGATCCAGGTGTTTATGGGACTCATTAGCTGCTCCCTATCTGTAAGACCTGCTTGTCTTGCAGGACTGACATTAGATCTGATAGACTTATTCCTGAGTATGTGAACTTTACCATGAGACACCAAGGAAGGAGATGAATGAAAGAATTGAAGATAAAAAGGGGGGAGATTGTGAGAGTAAGGTTCAAGTTTTGAGTTTATCTTCAATTCTTCATTCTGCCCTCTGCCTCATAGATATCCTAAAACCATCATTTCTTTAAACTGTGTCCTGAAAGCATCATCTCTGTGTTTCTGCAAAGCACCCCCACCTCTGCAGACATGGGCTTCTAAAGCGAATGGCAACAGGATGTGTCCAAACCACAAAAAGCGTATAGCAAATGTCAAACCGCATGCTAGGACATCTCAGATCTTAAATATCTTGTTTGCACCTTTGTATCCAGCTTTTGAAACTCACTGTTAGCACAAAGAGAACAATACATTATGGAATTAATGATGTTTAATCTTGCTAATGCAGATGGGAAGGTATCACTGATCTTTAAGTTTGGTTGCGTTACGGGAAATGAACATATGTGTAATGAAGTCACATGCTTTCCACTGCAGCAAAATGTAACCAATCCTGAGTTTGTTCTTTATCTGTTTCAGTATGCTGAAGAATATTTAAGACTGGACATTCCATACAGGAAGTTGTCCCTGCGTTCAGGCACCCCTTGTGCACAAGGTATTCAGAAAGGATCCTCTGAAAATAAAACTACATTCCCAGGAGTCCGGTTTGTCCATTTTATAGTGATTCTCACTGAGGATCAGCCACATTCAAATGTGTGGTGACAGTACCCTGGTTTTAAACCTGTTTCATGTCCATCATGGTTTGTAATCTGTGATGGACTTTTCCTCCAGGAATCTGTCCAATCCCCTGTTGAAGGCATCCACGCCAGATGTCATCACCACATCCTATGGCAGGGAGTTCCACAGACTAACAACACACTGCGTAAAATAATATTTTTCATTTGTCTGTTCTCACTCTCCCAACCCACAGTTTGAGTGGATGTCCCCTAGTTCTGGTATTTTGTGAGAGGGAGAAGAGTGTCCTTCTATCCACTTTACTCATGCCCTGCATTATTTTGTACATCTCAATCATATCCCCCATCAGGTGTCTTTTTTCCAGACTAAAGAGCCCCAAATGTTTTAGCCTTTCCTCATAAGGGAGGTGCCCCAGCCCAGTAATCATTATAGTCACTCTCTTTTGCACCTTTTCTGGTTCCACTATGTCTTTTTTGAGTCTGAACAAGGGACCATGGTTGGGGACTCTGGAAGCTGCAGTCCAAAACAGAATATTTCATATATCAAAGGTTTTTCCCAATAGATCGGCCTAGTTCTTTCATAATTCTGCAATGTGTTCTTTTCATAATTCTGCAATGTATCTGTTTTTACTTCATTTTAAAAATAAAAAATACATTTAAAAATAATATTTCCAAGTTTGTGTTTAGTGCAACATAGATGCCAGGGACCTCCAGCTCAAGATCATGAATAGGAAAGCTAGGAAAGCCTAAGTCCTTGGAAGAGTCACTGCTGATCAAAGTGCAGTGCTACAGGTTGGGAATCTGAATCATGAAAATTGGATTTGATTGCATATAGGGAGAGTCCAAATTAACTATCCTCTCTTTGAAAAATATTAGGAACAGAAATTATCCTCTTTCCCACCTTCTTCTCCCAGAATGATTTCTACCCTTGGTGATCCATTATGGGATGACAGATGTGGTGTAGGGAACTGATAAACTTTGGTGCACCAAGGTCCATAACCTTGGCTTTTAATAAGAAAATTTGAGAGACAGTTCTCAATACAGAAAGAATATACTAGTGCTGGTGCTCATATCAGCTTCTGATTCAACAATCCATCAAATTGATGGATTGCTCAATCAGAACCATCAGTACAATTTCATGACTGATAATGTTTATTTTTTATTGTTTTGAGAGAGAAAGGCCATCCTTTGCTGATCTTATTGAGATTGTCTCCTGAATCCTCCCCCCCCTCCCCATTTGAGTAGAATTCTAGAAGCTTTGGAGTGATTATTTGTCTTTGTTTTTCCCTCCTGTTCTTCTGCATAAAATAGACTCTGGCTATAATTCTGTTTCTTAGTGTAATAAGAGTAGATCCACTGAACCAGTGAGTCAACTCCTGTGTAAGATCTATTGAGTCTTATGCACTGACTCTTATCTGCAACTCAATTGAACTTAGAAAGATGTTGACTCATGAAATCCCTACTGATTCAGTGGGCTGTTCCAGTAGAATTTACTACGCTAAGTGACAGGACTTGGGGCTGTGAAACTTTCTGAATCCTATTTGATTTTGTTTTAATATTTCTCATCTGAAAAACTCATCAAAATTTTCTGTAGTTTTCAGTCTCTGGGAAATCTCCTCACAACAATCTGGATTGATGTATGTTATGTTTGAGAATTTTTGTTTGCATTCATGTACCTGCCCACCTTGGTAGACTTGCACCAAACTGATTTGAAGGGAATTATTGTCAGGACAATTGAGAGTCCAGTATTTTCTGATTAGAAATAAAGAATAAAAATGGAGAATAAAAAATCCCAGGTGAATGTAACTAAAAAAAGGCCAACTCGTAGTGTGGAGTCTGGGTGGTGAGTCATATGAATGAAGTAATCATAGAATCTCTGCTTAAAAACCTCCAAAGAAGGAGACTCCACCACCATCCATGGCAACATATTCCACTGCCGAACAGCTCTAACCATCATGAAGTTCTTCCTAATGTTCAAATGGAATCTCTTTTCCTGTAGTTTCAAACCATTACCCCGAGTCCTAGTCTCCGAAGCCATGGAAAACAAACAAGTCTCTTCTTCAATGTGCCATCCTTTCCAATATTTAAACATAGCTATCATATCACCTCTCAGCCTTCTTTTTTGAAAGGCTAAACATTTTCAGCTCCCTAAGCCACTCCTTGTAAGACATCTCTTCTATACCCTCAATCGTCTTGGTCATCTTCCTCTGACCCCACTCAAGATTGTCAACATCATTTTTAAATTGAGGTGCACAGAACTGGACACAGTACTTCAGATGGGGTCTGATCAGAGTAGAATAGAGTGGTACTATCCCTTCCCTTGATCTAGAACAGGTCTGCACAACAGGTAGACTGCAGGCTACCAGTAGCCCGCTAAGGGTTCAAAAGTAGCCCACCGGCCATCAATTAAAAAGTGAGGGGATAAGTTCTCCACCCATTCCTCCCCCTTCCCAAGGACCACCGTTGCCCCAGCAAAGTTCTGGGTCTGCCAGCCCACTGTCTCAGCCGAGCAGGGCAGTTCAAGGGTCATGGCGCAGTCCCCTGCTCCCACCGCCAGCCAAATGATCAGTGCACTTGAGCCGGGTGCAAGGGAGGCATGTGCATGGGTTGCCCCTTGGAAGGGGCAATCTGCACAAGCATGCACGTACCTCCCTTGCACCCACCCACACCGTCTCGAGAGGGTGCAAGGGAAGTGTGTGCATGGATTAATTCCCTCCAGAATGGATTAATTGATTTTCAATGCATTCCTATGGGAAACCGCTGCTATACTTACAATTTTTTTAAATTATGAGCATGTGCTCAGAACGAATAAAATTCGTAAGTAGGTAGCCCTCAGGCACTTTGGCCTGGAAAAAGTAGACCTCGGCCTGTTCAAAGTTGGACTTCTTTTTCTTGAAAGATTCAAATGTTTCACTGCTCATCCAAACAGCTTCGTCAGTCTGAGGAAAGCTAGTTGTGAGTCCTCCATTTTATACTTAACTTTGACCTCTTGTCACCCTGGTCTGAAATAGGCTCATAAGCTGAATAATGGCCTGAATAGGATCATTAGGTAGATAATGATCTCAATTGGCCTTTAGGTGAATAATCAACTAAGGTGCTGAAACCCATAAATTATGGGACATTAGCTATGGCCGTGGTGGTGAAGGTGTGAGGTATTTTTGATTTGTCTGGGTATTGTTGAAATCACAGTCCGGTAAATGACAGACAGACTATGCCTCAGCCCCCCACTTCTGTTGAGAGAAGGGTTTTTAATGCCCCATGTTACTTTATGGGTTTCAGCAGCCTTAGGCCATTTTCATCTTAAGGCTGTTGAGACTGTTGTCTACCTAACAAGCCTATTCAGGCCATTGTCCATCTTTTGAGTCTATTTCAGACCAGGGTGACAAGAGGTCAAAGTGAGCTGTAAAATGAAGACTCGCAACTAGACATGGGCACGACTTGGCGAAATCCTCGTTTCCATTCTCGTTCTTCGTGCTCGTTACGTAACGAGGAACGAGAACGACAATTACTCCGCTGTAACTCGAACCTGACCCGATAAAGATAAATTGGGTCTGATTTGTCGTTGTCGTGCATGGCATCGCAGCGCCGGCAATCGCGCAATGCCAAGCGGCGCAGCACAGAAAAAAAGTTTTAAAAATTAAAAAAAAAATGATTCCCGCCAGCCATAAAAGCAAGCGAAAATATGCCTGGATTGCCTGCCTCAGTGAGGGAACCTACCAGAGAGGGGTGGTTTCTGGGGGGGTCCCCGGCCTTCCCCCCCTCCTGTCCTGGGCTGCTGGTACCAGGCTAGGGGCGGGCATCGTCGTCTCCATTTGCCATGCGGTGGGGGGGATCCAAAATGGCGACTGCAATATTTATTTTTAAATCGTGGTCCAAAAACCCACCAAAGCACCACAGAAACATTTGAAAATTAGGTATTTTAAATGCCTGAATTTTTATAGTAGCAGCAGTGGGTTTTTCTTGCAATAAAACGTCTCCATCGATTTTATTTTATTTTATTTTTATTTTTTTGCACCTGCGCATGCGCAGTGATGGGCTGGCCATGGAATGGGACCATGCAAATCTTTGGAGCCATTCCACCAATCGCATGGCCAGGTTTTGCTGAGACTTCTGGATGTGCCAGAGAGGGCATTAAAAGCCCACCAACCCTAAGCCTAAGCCCAAGCCTAACCCTAACCCTAACCCATACGCCAGTACACTGTCTTCTTAGTGGGTCAGAGGCACCCAGAGGTGCAGCCCACTAACTCACCCTAACCTTAACCGTTACCCTAAGCCTAGCCCTTACCCTAACCCCAACCCTAAGCCAGATTCGTACGCAAGTATGCAAGTGTACGCAAGTACACTTCCCTTCTTAGTGGGTCAGAGTGGTGCATCGAAAGGTGCCTCCAACTCCAGACCCACTTCCTCCCTTGTAACCCGTACGCCAGTATGCTTTCCTTCTTAGTGAGTCAGAGTCAGCGCTGAGAGAGGTGCCTCTAACACACTACCCCCAACCCTGGCTAAATATGGCTGAGCTATTAATGGCTATGGCTATAATGTTCTTAGTGAGACAGTGAAGTGCCGAAGAGGTTTCCTGTCACACTAACAACCCAACATAATTGGCAGTGGCTACTAGCTACGCGTTACGCTTCCCTTCCCTTCTGGGTCAACTCAGAGGGAGGCACCCAGAAAAGTGCCTCCCAGACCCTCCCCCTCCCCCTAAACCTGTTCAAACGACAGACGACAAACGGAACGACAAATTTTTGAAAATTTTTGCGAAGAACAGAAACGACCCGAAACGGGCCCTTCCCGACAAACGACAACTCGAAACGTAATTTTTTCTGGTCATGCCCATCTCTACTCGCAACTAGCTTTCTTCAGACTGACGAAGCTGTTTGGATGAGCAGTGAAAAGTTTCAATCTTTCAAGAAAAAGAAGTCCAGTAGCCATGACTGAACTTCTAGGCTGGGGAGTCTAATAAATAAATAAATAAATAAATAAATAAATAAATGCCACTAGCACTAGCAGTAAGTCAAGAAATTCCATACTGTTTGTGACAGATCAGAGAAGCAGGTGTGGATGTGTCAGAGAGCATAGGTGGGCTGTAGTGACCTTGTGGATGTTGCATGCACAATGACAATTCTGGAACTACATCCTCACCTCTGTGACTGCTACCTGTTTCTACATCTCTTCAGCACATTTAAGCCATTTCATAGCCCCCACCCACTTGCTGTCTGTTTTCACCCATGTGTACCCACATTTAGCAAAACAATGGAGCAGTTGCTTGAACTTGTTTTCATTACCATTAACACTGTGCCAGTTTTGTAGTATGTCACACATCCAATAAGGAATGAACTTTCCTTCTGATAGAACTTATTTCTGCATCCATTAAAAAAATAATGGAAACTAAAACTAATCATGAATCTACTGTGAGTTTAATATCAAAAGGAAATTGTTTTTATGCATATTCTTATGTGTTATTTATAAAATCTGGACAGTGCTAGGTGGCAGTGGTGAAATGAAATGTCAGGGATGTAAAAATATTGATAGAAGGGATTCTTGGTGATTGTTCAAGTCTTGCTTGGACGAGGCTTCTCACCAAGTGAAATGCCTCAGCTTCCCATGAAATGAAACACCAGTTTTTCTTGTCCACTCCTCCACCTACTTTTCTTCTGTTCTGCATATGATGCTGCCAAATTCAGCACAATTCAATGTGAGGGGAAGATGCAGTTTTGTCCAGGAACTATAATAAGTCTACACAAATTGGTGTTCCTTTTGGATGGAAAAAAAAGATGACCAAATAAAATCCAAGAAATCCTATGAGATTTCTTATTTCAGGGACAAAAGAGTGATTTCCCCCCTCAGTTCCTGATGAATGCAAGAAAAAAAAAGCAAGAGCACCACTAAAATGGATTATTTTATCTTCCTTTCATCAAGAAGACAATTGCCTCTCCAAAGTTGCTTTTTGCAGTTCCAAAGACAGCATCTATTGCAGCTATTGTGAGATTTCCTTTACAGGTAAATAATAACTCCACTGGATATTTGATTTGAGGGTGTGTGTGTCAGTAATATGATTTCACCCATGATTCCATGCCTGCACATCTTCCTTGCAGCCAGTATTTACTGAATTGAACATGTGTACATGCAGTGCATTCACTCAATTAACATCAGAAGGAGGTGAGCGCTCCAACACTGGAGGTATTCAAGAGAAATTTAGACAACCACCTGACAGGTATCCTATATTGCTGCATTGAGCCGAGAGTTGGATTTAATGGTCTTATAGACCCTTCCATGTACATGATTCTACGTCTGTGAAGATTCTCAGTCATCCAGGTGAATTTATCCGGGAGCTGAGTCATCGCAACTGGACTTCTTTTCTTGAAAGACTGAAACGTTTCGCACTCATCCAAGCAGCTTTGTCAGTCTGGTGAAGCTGCTTGGATGAGCAGCGAAACATTTCAGTCTCTCATGAAAAGAAGTCCAGTTGCCATGACTCAACTTCCAGATCTATGATTTTATGCCTACATGGGTGACCGCACTGGAAGGGAGACAAAGGTCTGACCCATAATCCAAAATGTATTTATTGCTTAAATAACCTGGTTATTATTTGTAATGTACACACACATATAGCTGTGTTCAAGGAACATACACAAGTGCACGAAAAGTATGCAAACACAATGCTATGCCCTAGCACCCTAGGAAAAAAACAGCAGACCCTTTTATATCTAGTTTGTCCTGAACTTGGGTGTCACAAGATTGTGCTGTGGACAATGTGGTTTGGGAGTGCTAGGCTGAGGTCACCTGTAGAAATAGGGGGAAACTGAGTTAATTATTCTGATTATCATATGGACAAGGATCCAACTGCAAATTAAGATTGTAGCTTAAATCTTATCGAATACACGAAGCAGATTTGAAATAAGGATAGTTAATTCCTCCATGTCATAAGAGGTGTAGTGGTGTTTCCACTGACATATAACAGCAAAGAAATGATTTCTAACATTTCAGGGTGTTTTTTTCATAATTTTGCTAACGTTTAGGAAACATTTCTTAACCTGCCATTAACGGAGTGGTCCTTTAAGGACCTAAGCAATTCTAGAAAATTAAATATGAATGCTGATCAGGTTTCAAAACAAAACAAAACTCTAAGTGAACTCAACAATTAACAGAGGAAACAGCAGGGTACTAATCATTTAGAGGAAGAAAGCAGCATTACGCATCTGATGAAAACAGTAGGAAAGCACAGGGCAAATAAAAGTGATGTATTGACAAATTCAATGGCATTCTCTCTGTCAATATACTGACATGGAGAGAGAAAGAAAGAAAGAAAGAAAGAAAGAAAGAAAGAAAGAAAGAAAGAAAGAAAGAAAGAAAGAAAGAAAGAAAGAAAGAAAGAAAGAAAGAATTGCATTACACAACCTTTCAGGACTCAGGAGTATTTGCCACCTGGGAAAACCTAGCTCTGAAAACTAATATTCACCTTAGTACATCAGCTCCCAGAAAGAATGATAACAGAGCATCTAAGAATTTTTTGCATTGGGAGGAGGTGACAGAACTGCAAACAGACACACTTATCCTACAATGTTTATTCTACAGACCAGCCTGACACCAAGCCAGAACAGAGCTCCTCAGTTGAACATCAGCCAGAAAAGGAATATATGACTGATAGGTAAGATGATCCCTCTGGAATGGGAAATATTGACAGTTAGATACCATGTTAAGTTAAATTCTTCTTGAGGGCCAACTGGCACTATATTAAAACACTCCCAACCATATTTATATTCTTTTTCTGGGTGATGTTCAATACCAGTATAAGTTCCACTGATTCAATGGGCTTATTCTAGTTGCAACGTATTGCTATTTATTTGAATCAATGACTGTTCCAATAGTTAGGATGCTGACAGTTTGCTTTTAAAAAGAGACCAATAAAGTGCACCCCACACCCACATTCACATACACAGAAAAACATTTTCTTTCTCATTTGCTCAGCTGCAGCAATTAAGGAAGCAATCTCCAGAAAGTCTGCTTCCAAATATCTCTTTTCATGTTTTTTGCTCCCATTACATCTGCTGTTCTCTTCTCATTTCCAGCTCGTTTGCAGTGTGTTATACAAAGAGGATTTATCATAAATGAGCTTCAACCCTTCATCAGCTGGTAGACAGAATTTTCCTTGTTGGGTCTCTATACGCTCCAGTTTCACACAAGTCCTACCCAACTAAAGTGCTATCCAGTTCAAGTGGCAGATCTTGGATGTCTCAAAAATATGGCAGATTATTAGTGATTTTAATAATATTGTAATTTGATTGTTTATATTCCTGTTTAAAAGGAAACAACTGCAAGGCCCATTTGAAATCAATCAAATTTAGCAACATATGTTTGACATAATTATAGTCCTGTTGTCAATACAGTATTCCATTGTTGGCAAATTGATCTAGAGCAGTGATGGCAAACCTTTCAGAGACCGAGTGCCCAAACTGCGTTTCAAAACCCACTAATTTTTCGCAAAGTGCCAAAATGACAGTTTAACCACAATACTTTTTTATGTGAACTGCCCAGAATTCCCTCAGGGAAATGGGAGCGGTATAAAAATGTAAAAATAAATAAATAAAATAAATAAATATGGGTGGCTGTGAAGGAGCAATGTTCGGTGCCCACAGAAAGGGGTCCGAATGCCACTTTTGACACATGTGCCATAGGTTCACCAACACTGATCTAGAGGGTGGTTGACTATCAGCTGCAGACGTTCTTGGAGGCCTGATCCATTTCAGTTGAGGCTGAGGCAGTGCCATGGAACTGAAGCAGCACTGATCATCCTGCAAGATGATCTCCTGAGGGAAGCAGATAGTGGAGGGTACCCTTGCTGGTCCTCCTGGATCTTTCTGTGAGCCTTAAAGCCATCAACCATTATATCCTTCTGAGAAAGCTATGGGGTTTAGGACCTGGGAGCTCCATTCTTAACTGGTTCCTGTCAATCCTTGAAAGTTCATCTCCTTTAGTCTTAGAACCTTAACATTAAAACTGGAAAGCTGGAAGGGACCCCATGGGTCAACAAATCCAGTCCCTGAAAAGGAGTCCCTATGGGGAATTGAACTCCCAACCTCTGACTCTACAGCCAGAGACCTAAACAACAGCCATCCAGCAACTTCAGATGGTACAAGTTGGAGAGACAGTGCCTGCCCCTTGGGACATCCATTATAGGTTTCCTCAATGCTTTCTAATATTGATATGAAGCTGCTGGCAAAAGTCATGCTGAGATTCAGAGTTTGTTGTCATGCTCCTCTAGAACTAGTTCAGAGGAAGGTGACAAGGATGATCAGGGGGCTGGAAACCAAGCCCTATGAGGAAAGACTGAAAGAATTGGGCATGCATGGCCTAGAGAAAAGAAGACTGAATGGTGATAGGATAGCACTTTTCAAATATTTGAAGGGCTGTTATACACAGGAGCTGAAGGATCTATTCTTGATCATCCCAGAGTGCAGAAGGTAAAACAATGGGCTCAAGTTAAGAGAACCTAGCTTTGGCAGAATATCAGGAAAAATTTCATAACTGTCAAAGCAGTACAATAATGGAACCAATTACCTCAGGAGGTGGTGAGGACTCCAACACTAGAGGCATACAACAGAAATTGGAAAAACCTGGCAGATATACTTTGATTTGTATTCCAGCTTGGAGCAGGGAGTTGGACTTGATGACCTTAGAGGCACCTTCGAACTTCACTCGTATATGATACTATATGGATGATACACAGTGCTCTCCCCTTTTCTTCACCTGCAGGCGATACTGTACATGTCCTTGAGAATTGCATAGTATTGATAATGGACTGGATGAGGGCCAACAAGCTGAAACTAAATCCAGAAAAAGATGGAGATCTACTGTTGGTAAGATCATTAGATCAGTTAGAGGGATATTTTCCTGACTTCAATGGACTTCCCCTGTAGGATCAGTTCTACAGTTTTGGGATAGTTTTTAAAAAGAAAGAGAGTTTTTCAGCTCTCTTTATGGAGACACAAATATCTGCTGTGGTTAACAGTGCCTTTTATCAACTTTGGTTGATTGTGCAGCTGCACCCCTACCTGGATAAGAAATGCCTAACAACAGAAGTTCATGCAATGTTCATCTCAAAAATAGACTACTGTTACATTGTTTATGTAGGCCAGTACAGACATCTCAACTGGACCAAAATGTGGCTGCTGGAGTGGTTCCAAGTACCAGCAGATTGGAACACATATCCTCAGTCACTGGACATCTTCATTGGCTCCCTGCTCATCATTATCCATGAGGTGAAACCTCAGGAGTAGAGATGGTCATGAATTGAAAAAAATGATGTTTCAGTTTTTCATTTTTGTTGTGGGTCCCATTTCGGTTCGTTTTTGTGTTTCGTGAATTTTTCAAAAAAAATTGTTTCGTTGGTTCCTTTTGCATTTTTCATTTTTACCCGCTTTTTGCACGGTTTAAAGCATTTCCGCGCGTGGGCGTCCCCCAACACCCCAGACCAGAGGGAAAACACTAAAAAAAATTGATTCTGGCAGAGACACAGTATAGACTAGGTAAGCAGGGAGGCTGCAATGTCAGCGGCGGGCATTGCCCAGGGTGCAAGGCAGCCACAGAGTGACTGCACTCCAGGGCAGGTGAGGGTACTCATAGAGAGCTATGTACGCACGCACACAGGGAGGCTGCAAGACTGAAGCTAGAGAGAAATCCCTTCTTTCTCTCCCCTAAGAGCCAGGCTGCAGCCGGCAGGAACACAGAGACACAGACCTGCCTGCCTGGCCTAAAGTGAAAATAACGAGTCGCAGAGACAGCAATCCCACCCTAACTCCCACCGCAGACTGCAAGGAGGATGGGGGCTGCCAGAGCTTTTTATGCCCTCTGCTGCCAGACCTGCCCGCTCAGTCTGCAACCCGGGCATGCTATTGGTTGAAGTTTTCAAAGAATTTGCATGATCCCATCACATGGCTTGCATCCATTTTGTGGCTGGCATCCATTTTGTGTCATCCTTAAAGGGGAAAAATACATTGCAATGGGAGAAAGACAAAAACAAACATTTTAAGGACCCCAACCCCCCCCCCGGTAGGTATTATCAGGCAGAATAAATAATTATTGCTGCATTTTTACGTATGTCCAGGGTGTTTTATACCCAAGAAATCAATATTAGGCATCTGGCAGCCATTTTGGTTCGATGTCCCCTAACTCCCCTCAAAGGAAAAAAATACAGCGATCTGGGAAAAGACACAAATACACATTTTAAGGACCCCCCCGGTAGGTATTATCAGGCAGAATATATAATTATCGCTGGGTTTTTACAGATATTTAGGACGGTTTGTAACATTTAAAACAGCTCTTTTCATCGCGCATCGCCCTTACTGAAAATGAAATGTAACCAACCTAATTTTCGTGGTTCTGTTCGGTTCGTTCCAATTTCATCTCCAGGTTCATTATTCATTTTGTTCTGTTATGAAACGAATAACAAATAATGGAACAAAAAAATTCACTTCGTGTCCATCTCTATTCAGGAGGCCAAAAGAACTAACACCAGGAACTAGGTTCCCTCAGCCGTGGGCCCTTCCCTCTGGAACAAGCTTCCTACTGAGGTTTGCCAGACACATTTTCTCTCTCTCTCTTTTAGTTTTTAGGATATTAATAAAAATGGAAATGGAAAAATTATTAATAAAAATGGAATTAAATTTGTCATTCTGTTGAAATCCGGGTGTACAGTATTTATCTACTGTCATGTCATTTATTGTATTTATTTTATAATGTAAATTTGTACTAGTTGTTTGCAATGATGACTTGATGTGTTGTGAACCATCCAGAGAGTGTCCACGCTCATGAGGTGGTATAGAAGTGCTGCACAGCCACAGAAGTGCCCCTGAAGAAGGGGATGGAAAACCACTTCTTAATACGCTCAACCTAGAAAACCCTGGAAAGGGTCACCATGACTCAGAGCTGACTTGATGGCCCATGGTTACTATTTTAAACTAAATAAACCAACCACCAGGATGTTCTGCCTCTGGAACCAACATACCTTCCTTAGCCTTGGGTGCGATACACCTGGTATTTCAAATAAGACACCACAGTTTCCTCTTCTACCTCGAGGTGCTAAATGTCCTGGAGTGGCCCTGGGCATACAAAAAGCTTAAAGCAGAAAGGGATAGAATATTTCTTATGACTATAGCATAAAGCTCTGGTGGATGTTCTTAATCCCGCGTTCTTACTTAAAAGCAATTGATGGCTGAGATTCAACCTGCCAATCACCTTCAATTCACAGAATATTATTTTTGGAAGCAGGAACATTAGAAGGTCCAAGGAACATTTATGTGGGCGATTCCACCTGAACTCCATCTTGTTCGTCCTCGGGGGAGGGTAACAGTGGTTTATCACCTAGTCAGAGTGAGGCGGCAGATTTTGGGCACGAAACAGATGCTACTGTATTTTACTGCTAGAAGTAAAATAAGAGGCGCTTGTGGGAATTTTTTTTTTTTTGCCTTGAGTCCTTTGTTGTCTAGAGAGTGCCAGTTGCTGGTCCAGTTATAGTGGGAAACTGTCTTGCATGGGTGCCATTTATTATAAAAACTTTGTAAAATCCAGTGGGTATGATGCATTAATCTTTGTGTTTTTAAATGGAGGAATAATGGCCTCTTAAATTATCTTGCAACTGTGCCTTAATGAAGGGTATCTTATCTTCATTAATTTTGTTGTGATGTTCTCAATACTTTTGTGAGAAAGTGGCCTCATTCAGTGATGGAGGAAGAATTTCATAGGGTTCTAGCACTGGCTGTGACTGAAACAGAGGAATCAAAACATGTCTTTGAGAAATGGTTATGTAAACAATTACTTAATAGTGCTAGCTAACTACTTTGGTGATGTCCAAATAACATCTATAACCAATAATGCTTAGAAGTAACTTCCTACGCTCTGATTCTCTCTCTCAAATCTTCTCCAATTGTGCTTGATAATGCTAGACTGGCAAAAAGAAGAGTTCATTTTGTACATGTAAAAGAAATAATATTGCTGGTGAAAACAACAGATTGAGTTCTGTCTGATTGCCTCCCATTGGCAAACTCTTCTGCACTGTACCCAAGGAAGGGAAAGAGCTATCTCATGCCACATTTTATTTATTTATTTATTTATTTATTTATTTATTTATTTATTGGAATAATCTTCAGTTTTGCAGCAGCACAAGGCCACTGATAGCAAAAGTATCTGATGTCATTCCTATTGGAATATGGTGACATCTATTCCTTCCGAGTGAGCAAAATCTCTTCTCACAAGCAGCCTGCCCCTTTCTCTTCTGTGTAACTTCATCCTTCACTTCTGATGTCAGTGTGAATTTTCACTCATTTTTTCAAAGCTACCCTCTGCCAGGATCTATAATAGGATTGCTTGCTTCATTCTGCTCTCACATTTTCTTCAAGCCTCACTGGGGAGGCGAAGGCGCAGGACCTTGCCATGCAAATTCACAAAGGCACAAGCAGCTGTTGGCTGTCACACAGAAGCCAGGAAAGAACAGTGCTGGGGCAGCTTGCTTCCCATCACACTTATGCTCTTCAACAGCTCAAGTTGTCATGCTGAGCTGCTGGCTATTTGCAGCTCCCCAGGAACCAAAATGCACATTAAGAAGCACAATCAGTGGAAGATTTCCTTCCCTATAAAGAGATGCTCAAGGTTTCTACATATGGCAACTCAAGCATATTAAATGACAGTCTATTCACAAAAGTATTAAACCCACCCTCTCTCTCTCTCTCTCTCTCTCTCTCTCTCTCTCTCTCTGTGTGTGTGTGTGTGTGTGTGTGTGTGTAACACAGATTCACATGATCTTCTTGACCTTGGTGTTGCTATCTCAATTAGAGATGGGCACGAAACGAACATTTTTTCATTTCCGTTTTTGTTTTTTCATTTCGTTACATAACGAAATGACAAACGAATTTTGTCTCTAAAATGAAATGAAACAAACAGAAACACCAGAAATTTTGTTGTGTGTTTCATTTCCGTTACTGCAATATGAGTGAATTGCTTAAAATCCTAAAAAAAAATCACACAAATTGAAATAAATGGTAACAAAATGGTAACAAAACAAACAAAAATGAAAATGAATTTTTGCAAAAATTCGCAAAAAAGGAAATCAACTGAAACGGACCCTCCAAACGACAAACAACAAACGAAATGCCATTTTTTTTATTCATGCCCATCTCTAATCTCAATTAATGGTCTACTGCTGAGCCAGTTGCTCATTCGAATAACAGACACATACACTTAGGTTTGGAGAAAGACAGGCTACAACTTTATAGACCACAGCAGCAGTTATCCTGGCTAAACAGTTTTCCTGGGTTGAATCCATCACACTGAGAGACCCAAATGCCCTTGAATGTCCAAACTGTCTCCTCTGAGACTACTGGAGTGGCAATTCTAAACACCACATGAACATATGCCACTTTGTGGCTCCTTTGCCATCCAGGGCCAGGAGGCAAATGTCCACCACCTCTATGCTGGGGGCAAACTACAGCCCCCACCACTGGCACCCAACAAGTAATTGACCCCTGCCAGACCAGGCAAGTCTCCCACCTGTTGCTGAGAACCATTGGGTCTATCCCAGTGTATGAAAAACACCCCTCAGCTCCTGCCAGGTCCCTGCAACTTTAACCAATTGCTGACCACTTCTTTAACCATAGGGTTTGCCCAACTTCTGTAAAATGAACTTCATCTGAGTTATATACTATAGGTCATATATTGTGTGTGTGATGGTCGGGTGCCTGATCTAGCTGCCACTCCAGCTTGAACCCAAGTGACCCACTGCCCTGGTCACTTTCTGACATGCAGTGTTGATCCATCTAGAATTGTGGCCACCTTGTCAGGCATGCCTCTCCAACAAGTCAGACCAGGCAATATGAATGGAGGGGCAAGAGTCGTGTATGAGTTGCAAGCCTGCCTGTATGGATAGAGAGTAGAGATGGGCACGACTCAGGAAAAAAACTTCTTTTTCTTTTTCGGCAAGGGTCCGAGTCGTTTCGTTTCCGTTTTCGCGAAAAATCGGAAAAAATTAGTCGTTTCGTTTTTCGTTTTTTTCGTTATCGTTATACTGGTTTTTTTGGGGGGGTAGCAGGCTCCTGGAGGCACCTCTGTGGGGTGGGTGCCTCCGCCGGCCCGCTATAAAGGAAGGGACAGCAGCAGCAGGCTCCAAGAGACCCCTCAACATGGGGGTCTCCCCTCCTCACCTGCTGCTGCTGCAAAATGGCATGCACAACCATATGGTTATGCATACCAGTTGCAGGCAGTGAGACCTGCTCAAGTACCTGATACCCTGGTACGAGCATGTCGCCAGGCCAGGCGGTGCCACTGCACCTGCTCAAGCACCTGGTCCCTTGGTACGAGGAGCGAGTCGCACCTGCCATGTCCCACAAAGAAGGGAATCGTACTTGCGTGTAGTGCAATGCAAGTCGATCTGGCTATGGGCTAAGGTGGATTAG
>JAHTLZ010000015.1:20916252-20930629 GCA_023846285.1 Phrynocephalus versicolor
ATGGGGTGATGGCGTTGGCAGGGGTGGCAGATGTGTTGGGGGTGGGGAGGCAGCAGCAATGGTGACGGTGTTGGGGGTGGCAACGGGGTGATGGCGGTGGCAGGGGCGGCAGCTGTGTTGGGGATGGGGGAGGCAGCAGCAATGGTGGCGGTGGTGGGGGTGGCAACGGGGCGATGGCGTTGGCAGGGGGCGGCAGCTGTGTTGGGGGTGGGGAGGCAGCAGCAATGGTGGCGGTGTTGGGGGTGGCAACAGGGTGATGGCGGTGGCAGGGGGCAGCAGCTGTGTCAGGGGGTGGGAGTGGCAGCAGCAATGGTGGTGGCAGTGGGGGTGGGCTCATGGCAGCTGCTCCAGTTGCGGCAGCTCCAGCGATGGGCAGCAGCTACAGAGGTGGGCCCAGGCCAGGTTGCTGGGCCCATTTGGTGTCTCTGACAAGTTGGCCCAGCAAGCCGGCTTGGGCTTACCTCTGCGGCCACCGCACGCGCTTCTGGAAAACCCAAACAAGCCACCACCATTGCTGCTGGAGAAGGCGAGTGAGTGGGGGGGAATCCCCCCAACACAGGGACCTGGCAGGTGATCCCTCAAGGCACTGCAGTTGACAGCTTGGGCAGTCCTGCCTTAGATTAAAAATGTGCCATGGAGGGAGAAGTGGCAGCGAAGTTCCCCATTCTCCTGTCCCCAGCCAAAGGATCATCACCCTGGTGGTGCATGGGGGGAAGAAGTGGTGGCTGAGTCCCCCATCCCCCCTCCTCAGCCAGAGGATCATCGTGCCCATCATGCACATGGGGGAAAGTGGCGGTGGAGTCCCCCATTTCCCCCCTCCCCAGCCAGGGGACCATCACCCCATTGGCAATCGGGGGGAGAAGTGGTGGCTAGTTTTGCATTCCCCCCTCCCCAGTCAGTGCATTATCACCCCAGCCTACCTTCCCTCCTCGTACGGCTGCCATGAGGAGCAGGTGGGTAGGCGTCCTGCAGGCAGGTGGCTATCAGTCGTGCTCCGCTGGCAGCCCTGGTCCTCCTCAACGATGCAGGTGCTGGTGCCTAGGCCCGCCTCCAGAGTTGCAACTGCCGCCGCTGGAGTCACTGCAGCTGCTGCCAAAGCAGCCAACGGGAGAGAGTGAACATCCGGCAGGCCTGCATAGGCCTGCCTCCGGGGCTCCTACAGCTCAGCAGGCCCAAAACAAAATCAAAGCCGATGATTCTGGCCTCTGGAGAGGCTGAGGCTGCCTGGCGCCTCGCCCCCAACCTCCACTGAGGCAACCTGGCACATCGACAGGCCAAAAAATAAATCAAGGCTGCCGGGGTTGAAAAAGCTGCACGCTGGGTGAAGAAGCAGCGGGGAGGGCTGTGGCGAAGGGTTTTTTTAACTGTCTTTGAGCCACCATGGCTGCCACTTGCTTCAGTGGCTCATAGACAGTTTGAAAACCCCACATCTTACGTGCCCTATTAGAGGGAAAGGCGCAACGTTTTCAAACTCCCTCCCCCTCTTCCGCCCTCTTCCCCGCCTTACTCCTTGTCCCCTGGCTTGGCCTCTTCCCCTCCCTGCTTCTTCCCTACTCCCATTCCTCCGCAAATTCCTCATGGCTGGTCCAGCAGAGGGGGAAGTAGGGGGGGCAGGGAGCATGTTGCATGCCAGGTGAAAGCTTCCACATGCCACCCTTGGCACACGTGCCATAAATTCGCCATGCCTGCTCTAGGATCTGCATGCAAAATAAAGGTGGCATGAAAGAATTGGGCATGTTTAGCCTAGAGAAAAGAGGAATGAGGGGCAATAGGATAGCACTTTTCAAATATTTAAAGGGCTGACATACAGATGAAGGGCAGGTTCTGTTCTAAATCATCCCAGAGCGTATGGCACACAACAGTGGGCTCAAGGCAAGAGAACCCAGCTTTCAGCTGAATATCAGGAAAAAGCTTTCTACCTGTTAGAGCAGTGTGACTAGGGAACTATTTACCTCAAGAGGCAGTGAGTGCTCCTATGCATGAGACATTCAGGAGGAATTTAGACAAGCACGTGGCAGATATTCCTGCCTTGAGAAGTGAATTGGACCTGATGACCTTATAGGCTTTTTCCAACTTCACGATTCTATGGTTAGCATTAAATCTTTGCTCCTGCTGGATTCCTAGATTACTCATGGTGTTTATTGTCCACCTTACTTGAATGTATAGAGAGACCTATTCATGTAAGAGTAAATTTGTTTCCAGAAAGCAATTTGAAGAGCACTGGTCTCATCAGCAAGCTGGATGCCAAATTTCTACCGAAAATGTTGTCATTCTCTATTAAATACACTAAATATTCTCTAATGTAAGTATACCTCTCTGCAGAATTTGATTAAAAGGTAACTACAAAGGGCTCTTTGTGTCAGTCAAGGCATCCTAGTGAACTGTCTTGTTGTTCCCATCTGTAGGAATATTCCAGAGAGCATGCAAGCATTCATAATGGGCTTTTAGCAACTACTTACAATCTTACATTACATTATTGTTGGAAAATAATTCCACCATCATATAAAGTTGCAAAACTTGCATCCTCTTGCAAAATGTAAGTTTCATATGCTGGGAAATTTCTTATGCATGCATCAGTAAGACTGAGGGAAATAAATTCAAAGTGGATGTTAATAGAGCCTGGTGGAGTACCTTTGCATCCCATCTGGAGATCATTAATTCTGTGGGCAATAATACTCATATATGTTAAACGAATCCTCATTGTGGAGGACCGGAGGTCAATCAAATGCTAAAGCATAATTGCACCCTTATCACTGCATCAAGCAGTCACAGTCTATGGATTATATCACAGGGGATGTCATTATGTTCAGTCATGTCAATGGGAGATAGCACGTTAGAAGGAGAGTATACTTGGCGTCGTCTTGCTCCGTGAACATGGAGAGTCACCCTGAATACTAAAATGCCTTGTAGAGGAACAGTTATGAGGAAGACTTTTTAAAATCCAAATACAGTATCTCCATTATCTTGGTTTGAAGCAATATCATTTTAACAAAACAAAAGATGAGCAATTTGGCCAGCCTTCTCAAATATCCTTTAATAACCTCTTGAAATATATAGGTAATGGTGTAATCAGATGGGTATTTGTCTCACCATTTAGTCTGGGTTGGCCATGGGCTAATTCACTCCTTTTTTCTGGTGAGATGACATATGTTTCACTGCAAACCATCCCACCCTAATTGAAATCTACCCACACCTTTCTGGGTCTTAGTCATGGATTAATGGCATGGGTTTGGGGTTGGATTGTGTAGGATCATTCCATTTTGGTTCAGTTCACACGTGTGCGAGACCACTGGAGGTTCGCCGGCAGTCACTTTGCCCACCTAGCCCAAAAATAAAGAGACCAGACATGTTTGTGGGATAAAAATTGGACCACAATTTATTGAATAAATTCAGTCAATATTCCTATTAAACAATCTTAAAGCAAGGAGGCTTGGAAAAGTGCAAGTGGTTCTGATATTTACCTGCATGTTATTAGCAGGGCGCTGATCAATTGTTCAGTTCCCTCCCAAATTCTTTGTAGTCTGGGCAGCCCTCAACTATCACTCAAGGGCATGTATTGTTTATAAACCCATTATGCTGTGACTGCGCTACTTATCCATTCCTAAATATTGAGGGCTGCCGGTCTAACAAATCTTAAACCTCACTAAATTTTGTCTGACTTCTATTTACTACTTGGACTGCCTGCCACAGAAAGGGGGCTACTTAGTATGCTCCCTTTCCCCAACCAGGCTACTTAATACCATCCTAAGCCTCTCTTGCAAATCAGGCAGGAACATCTCCAAGCCTGAATCAGATAAATGCACCCCATCTTCCCTATACAGTTCAGGCATCCAAATCTGATATCTGGGTGTTTGATTACTGACCCAAACCACAGCATCACAAAATTTCCAATTTCCCTATTTATATAATTCCATGCTCTATCAATTTGTTTGTGGT
Source organism: Phrynocephalus versicolor (assembly GCA_023846285.1). NCBI lineage: Eukaryota > Metazoa > Chordata > Lepidosauria > Squamata > Agamidae > Phrynocephalus > Phrynocephalus versicolor. The sequence goes on from JAHTLZ010000015.1 coordinate 20,920,189, forward strand.
CCCCTGCTCCTTTCCACACCAGCCGGGGCATGATATTGTACCAAACTATCTTAAATTGTTGAAAACCTATCTCTGAGATTCTGCAGGACAGCTTTGACCTGCAAAATCAACAACTTGCCAGACTGCAGGGCTAAGCCATTTCCACCAAGGTGGATCAACATAATGGCAGGGGACACTTCTTTTGCTGCCTGGGATGCAGATTCCATGAACCCATCCCAGGGCATTCCTCTCTTTCCTCTCTATTCCAACACAGCCAATGAACCCAGGCCTAGGTTACAGCCCCAACTCGTAAGCTATGTTGCCCAATAGATGTAACTGTGCCCCAATAGTACAACTCTTGCTCGGCTCTGCGGCAGCACTCCCATAATGACAAAACAAAACAATGACCAGAACCTAACAGTTGAGAAAACAGAAATCACCCATTTATCAAGGGGGATAAAGAAAAACTGTGATATGTGGATGCCACCTACACTTACCTGAGGGCCTCCTACGCTTACCTGAGGCCTGGCGCTGCCGCAAACGGGCCTCCGATGGACTTCCTGGACCTGTTAGAGGCCCCAGAAGTGGTTTCCAGCAAACTGGAAGTGACTTCTGGGACCTCTGACAGGCCCAGAAAGCCTATTGGAGGACCGTTCGGGGCAGTGCCAGGCCTGTAGTAAGTGCAGGAGGCCGCATTTGGGCCATGCAGTTTGACCCAGGAGCCCTTTATTTCATATACTGCAGATACTTTCATATACTGATATATTGGGACCACAATATATTAATATTTTGTTAAAGGAGACCCATCATGATACATAAACAAAGGCCCTGCTGCATCACCTCTCTGACCCAGATATACTCTCGTTGCACTCACTGGGCATAATTGTAAATTGCTGCACTCTCAGTACATTCACTTGACCTTCGCCTCTCTGATCAGTCTTTGCCCTACTGAGGGTGATCCTGTTGTGATTCACAGACAAAGATAAGTCACCCCTCTGCAAAAAGGAACCTGACTTATCTGCTTTGGATCCAGCCACCAGCTCACTCACTCTAAGGCAGGCATGCCCAAACTTCGGCCTCCTGATACTTTGGACCACAATTCCCAGAATTCTAAGCTTAGATTGCCAATGGTAAAGGACTGTGGGAGTTGCAGTCCAAAACATCTGGAGGGCCAAAGTTTGGACATGCCTGCTCTAAGGGCAGCAAAAATGCAACTAAAGTAGCTGCTCTAAATAATGTCACTTCAAATTTGTTTGTGCATGTCTTCTTCCAACTCCATAAAGCCGGGCCAGTATCTCTGGAGAAATGGGAACCCTTTTGTCTCTGGTCATGCCCCTCTCTTTTGACCATCCCTCAATCATATTCTGAAGTCTAAAATCTGCCGATGGAGGGGGCTTATGCACTTTTACATAGAATGTCAGAGCCAATATCCTTCTTTGGATAGACGTAAAGGCCAAATATTTATTGTGTAAGAAAACTGCAAACTGAGCTAGCCTGATTGCTGTATACTGGCCACAGCCTGTCAAACCTACTTGGGTGGGCAAAGAGTTATGGAACTCCCTGCCGGAAGAAGTGGTGACAGCTATCAGCCTTGACAGCTTTAAGAACGGAATAGACAAGTTCATGGAGAACAAGGGTATCAATGGCTATCATTATGGATGCCTAAGGACAACCTCTGGGTTGGAGAGATTGGCAGGATATTTCTCAATGCCATTTGCAGGGAATCATAAGCAGGTGAAGAATCTTCTTGGGAATACCCTGATGCAAATGTGAGCCACTGTGTGAGACAGAATGCTGGACTAGATGGTCTATGGCCTGTTCCAGCAAGGCTGTTCTTATGTTATTATGTAAACCTCTAACTAATACAAAAACTGTTGTACTCAGCCACTGCCACTGTGTAGCTGTTCCATGTCCTGGGGGCCAATGCCAGACTCATGGCTCTATTAGCCTCTAATCTCCAATGTGCCATACCTCATCCCATAGCACCTCTGGAAGTACCTGGGCAGATGGCACCAGCCCCCTGAACTGCATCATCTGTTGATGGGAGAGCATATCAGCTACATCATTCTGCACTCCTAGCACATGTCTTGCATGTACAATTATATTATACTGTAAACACCTTAAAGTAAAGGATCTAACTAAATTCATATCTCTGCTAGGCATTGAAGACAGTGTGTTAACTATCTGTACTACCACCTGGTTGTCACACCAGAAGACTACTGAGGAATTAGCCCAGGTTAATGACCATACCCATAATGCACCTACAATAGGAAACAACTCTAGAAATGTCAAATCATGTGTTGCTTCTCGTTCAATCCATTCTGCCAACCATTGACCTGCACACCATCTTCCTCTGAAATAAATTCCAAAACCTAATGCCCCCTGATGTATTTGTGTTCACCTGAAGCTTAGTTCCCAAAACGATCTCCGATCTCCAAAAAGTTGTCCCATTGAAATCTTTAAGAAATAGCCACCATACATTAAGATCTTCTTTAACCCTGCTGACAACCTCTGTCTATGAGATGGCTTCCTTATACCTACCATCACATCACAGAGCCTTCTCAAGAAGGCCTGACCTGGTGCTATAACTCGGCATGCAAAGTTCCAATGGCCAATTAACTGGTGCAGTTTGTGTAAGGTCATTTTCTTCCTTCCTATAGTGTCCTCGACATGTTGCCTTAAGGCTTAAGCTCTCCAATTTGTCACTTGGCAGCCTGCTACTCCCTTAAATGCCTACATCAATTCCCTACACTGAGCCGAGCCCACTCTCCCTGAAAACAAGAAATCATCAAAATAAGGTGCCACTTGGTGCAAGCCTGATTTCTTCTTAACACACAATTCCAAAAAGGAAGTAAAACAGCTGCACACGATAGAACACAATCCATGGGCAGTGCCCTGTCTATGTAAAACTTGCCCTCAAATGCAAAACCTTAATAACTCAACATCCTCTGGGTGCACTGGCAATAATCAAAATGCAGACTTTATATTGCATTTTCCCAGCTCAGCACCCAGGCCACAATTCCAAACCATATGGAGGAGCATCATCAAATGAAGTATACTTCTCTCTACACAATTCTTGAGGAATCATGCCATTAACAGATTGGCCGTCTGCATAAGACAAAGGGTGTATAAGCCTATATTCTCCAGGTGCCTTCTTAGGTACCACTCCCAAGGGAGAAACCCTAAAACAAGCCATTGGGGATCATTGAATAAATCCCACAATCCTACCTTCCTTAACTTCTTTGTTAATCTTGTCCCTTACAATTTGTTCATGAACCATCATCGACTTTAAGTTCTTTGCCATCATGGCTGTTCTCTCGCTGTAAGGCAGAATCCTAAAACCTAAACTAAAACCATTCAGCAACTAACTAGCAGCCTCCCTATCATGATAGCCTTGCAGCCATGCTGCCAACACTTCAACTTTAATTGGACTAGGTCCCTTTTCCAAAGGCACCTGGGCCTGGAGGGTTTTTCTGGCCTCCAAAATCCTTACCCCCTGCACTACTACCTTTGTTCATGGGGCTGGCAGTAGCTCAATGTGGACCACTGCACATAGAGCAGATGTGCTTGTATCTATACAGCCTCCATGTACAGGAGCCCTTTCCATTGTATTCCCAACAGCCCAAGCAGAGTTGAACCTCCTGGCCCACTGATGGGTGGGTGGAAAACACAGGGCTCTTACATGCTATCAAATGCCCGCTGTCAAAACATTTGCCTAGTAGGGGCCAAGATGGGGTCATGAGCCTTAACAATAACAAATCATAAGGCACATCCCAACGCATGCTGGGACACCTAGATGCTTGCATTCTAAACCCCTCATCAAACTGCAGCCATGTAGTACTAGGGAAATCCATGTGTAGGCTCTAAATATAAGATCCATGTACTGGATCAAAGAAAAAGCCTTGTCGGGCTTCGCTTTACTGATGGTCCCTTCATAAATAAAGAATCCAGCTAGCCAATTAGACTGACACCTTTCTGGCTTGTGTCTTCTAATTTTTTCCTCCTCTCTTTCCCCCAATTTCTCCTACTTTTGCTTTTCCATCTTCTTATTCATCAATTCAAAAATGTCCATGCAATCACCTTTTAAAATTGTATCAATAGTGGACTGTGCCGGATGATATCCCAAGGGGGATGATTAGTCACAATCAGGGAAATTAAAAGCAGACCCTGAACTCATTTCAGTGCTGTGTGAATCCACATTGCTATCAGTAGCTCCTTTAACCTGACCCTGCCCTGCTTGGATCCCTGTTTCTTTCCTAGTAGTCTGCTTTCTCCTTGGCACTATATTTGAAACTTCAGGAGTGGATAATTTTTGTGGCAAGGTGGAGGACAAAGGCGAGGTGGTAAGAACAGGCACCCTTGGCTTGTTGTAACCCATGGCCAAGCCAACGTCCTCTGCGCTAAACTCTGAGTAGGTGCAGACTCATCTGGCATAGGTCTGCTCATCTGAAACTGCCACCTGCTGAAAGTTGGCCCGTGGACAGGTCTAAGACCTGTAGGTCATCAAAAGTGGGGAAAATAACTGAATCCACAGCTACAGAAGGCAGTAGCATCACTCGCACCACCATTCCTGTGGACTCTGTTGAGCAAACGTAGGGCTCCTCAAGCTATACAGACTGTAACTCTGCTCCTCCATCAGCAGCCCATCCCTGTTACAACAGGGTGATACCAGACAGCATTAGTTCCAGCATGCACTTCATTTCAACAATTTTCTTGGCCTTGGTGTCTCTTTTTGAACTACGACAGCTAGCTGTTGCCCCAAAGCCACTGCCCATCACTCTCTATCGCTCTGGTTTGCTAAGCTTGTGCTAAATAGCCTGAAAACCAGGCAAATCAGCCTTATCTGAGGAAGAAACTGTAGGAGGTAAAACTGTAGGCCTGGCCTTCTTAGCTCACTGTTTTCCCTTAGAGGACTCTTTAGATATTTTGGGAGATATCCCTGATATCAAATAACTTTTCTGGCCATAAATCCCAAGGCCTCTGCCCCAGCAGCAACTAAAACCTTACTGGATTAAGCCAGCAAACAAGTAGATGTATGCTCCTTTGTAATTCAAAGGGGGTGTTCTCCTTAAAGTAGCTAGTTATTTATTTATTTATTCATTTCTTTATTTTTAAACTGCCCAGCTGTACCCTGTACAAGTACCCTAACAGAACCTTCAAATCTCTATCTAGTTATATCCTAACACTAACACAGCCCCACCTAATTACCCAATTAATGAATTCCCCCTCTCTTGACTGCCATACCCTCAAGCAATGTAACTCTTTAATCAATCTAAATATCAACAAATTTTTAAAAGCCATACCTGGCGAGACCAGAGAGAATGGGCTCGCTATCTGAAGTTTCCTGTATTCTCCCAGGACCACCCTCTCTCTGACAGGCTGATCAGGTAACTGATAGCACAAAAGTGATCAGATCACACTGCACTCCATCGCCACCGACACTCCAATTTGGCAGTCCTACAAGATGATTGGATCACTGATAACACAACACAACACGATCAAGCCTCACTCCTCTGCCACAATGCTCTAATCCAGCTCACTGATGAACTGATTGGATTGCTGATCGCACCAACGCAATCCAATCAAGCCTAACTCAGCCAATGAGAACGTCCCAAAACCGCTTCTAATGATCTGCTTAATGATCTCAAGAAAGTGGAAGCTTTCTCTTTAAAGTGAAAGGATATCTTAATCATGTAAAACAGGGTCATGTGAGATCCAGTGTGGCTGACATTTGCATATGAATACAATAATTGGCCCAAATAACATTCCACAACTTTAAAGGGATTCTGTTTAGCATGATCAAGACCAAACTGGACTGGGATAATTTGGCTGTCTAGTCATACTCCAAATTTTGTCCACTTTAACCATTACCTGCTATGTTACTTGAGGAAGCTGCAAATGTCACTTCAACTAAAACCTTATGTTATCAGAGCTGATAGAGATGGGCATGAAATGGAAAAATTCCATTTTGTTTCATTTTGTTTTTTGTTTGGGGAGGGGGGTGTTCTTTTTAAAAATTCATTGTTTTTCTTTTTTTCGTTTTTCATTTACCATAGTGTGTAGTGCTTGTGCACCTTTTTTTTTGCTGCCCCAAGCGCCAATCAAAAAAAGAGTGCAAAAATCCTCCACTTTACCCCACCCGAATGGTGACTGTTTAGCATAGCAGGTGAAGAGTGTTGAATTAGGACTTGAGAAATCCGTGTTCTATTCTGCACCAAGCACAGAACCACAGGGCTCTATCACATGTCCTTTAAAATGCTGATTAAATTTCAAGATAAAGCGTTACCCAAAAAAAAGCCCAGTTATGCCCCCTTTAGCGAGTTTTCCAAGACTGTTGGGAATTTTTTGCTTCAGTAAAAAATGTGATCCAGAAGTCTGTGGGAGCTCACATATGATCCGGTTTTCTGCTCCCCCCCCCCCAGCCCCAACCAGCTCATCCTGGGGCTCGTCGGTGCTTTTATTTTATTTTTTAAAAAATAAATTTCCCCTCCCCCCAGCATTGATCAGCTGGCCTTCGGGCTATCAGCGCCTGTTTTTTAAAAAGTATATATTTAATTTTAATTTTTTTCCGCCACCTGCTGGCCCTGGGGCTGGTCTGCTCTTTTTTATAAAAAAAATCCTTGTACATGGGAATGAAGATCCCACATCTTCAGTCATGTGACCAAGAAAGAAGAAAAGCTGGACTTTCACAATATCTGGATCTTCCCCCACGTGAGACAGCGACTACAGTGACTTTGGGCTAGTTTTATGTAACCTGACACGTCTCACACAGTTGTTATAAAGATGATGTGAAGAGGTGGAGCTATATACCACTTGGACATCCTTTGAGAAAGGGCAGAGTTGAACTGGAAATAATAGATAATGAATTCATATGAGGATCACAGGAAATTAATAAAATAATTTGCTGTTTGGTTCAGGCAGCGGCCTGCTTTCCTTCCTTTACCTATTCTGCCTGATGGTGAAAACTAAAATATGTAACGGTGATCTTTTTAATTGTATTACAGTGATAGGGGAGAGTCTTTTATTAAAAAATATTGTGACAGGTTCTGCTACTCTGAGGTGATTTCAAACAGGTGTTTCTATATCTAACCCTTTCCGTTTACCTCATTATTTGAATGCTTACTTTTAAAAAATGTAATAAGCTGTTCTGGGTTTCATTTAAAGCCACTGAATCTTTCTACTATTTAAAACCTCTTCAATATGTTTTTGAGTTTTAAGATGAAATACATTTAAAAGGTCTCTTACATATTTGGATATTGGCTTAAACAGGCTGATCTTCAGAGAAGAGTGAGTTCATAGGAGCCCTCAGAAAGCTAACCACCTTCAAAGCTCTTGTAGCACTGAAAGCTTTCCATGAACTTCAGTGGGGCTGCTGAAAGCTCAGACAGTTTGAGGATTAGACTGTGTAGTACGACACTATGAGGTCACAATTTTATGTGATATAGCTGTAGCACAATTCTGCATATGCTTAAGTCAGCAGAGCCTTAGAAATGAACACTGCATTGGAAAACTGGCTTTAAAATGTAAGCTATGAGCCAAGACTTTTTATTCACTCTATCTATAAGTACTGCATGTTCTTGAATGCAATTCAAGCATTATTAAAATTCATATTATGTGTATTGACTTTATCAGTCCATTATAGAAAGACCATATCCAAAAATACTGAGGTAGCATATACATTTACTTATTCTAGAGGTGAAGTAGCAAATGGACTTGTATTACCATTGGCAATTTAGGCTTGGAATTCTGGGAGTTACATTCCAAACAAATGGAGGGCTGACGGATACCCCCCCCCCCACAAACACTTTGGGGCTTGCTGGTCTCTCTATGTTATTGAAATCCATGGCCTTTAGCCTTAGCCAGCTTACCTAATGCTAAGAATGCCAAGGATTTTGGTTTTAACTGTGGAGGGAGGGAAGCTTATACCCAAACCAGCTCCAAGATGTCCCCTTCTGCTTGGGCTTCAATTAGATGCTGTGTACTTTCCTGTTGCAAATCACCCACAGTCTTTGAGTCTAAATTGCACCAGTAATGAAGCAAAAGCTGTGGCCAAGTTTTAACTCAAGACCAATATCCAGCTCTTCCTATCCTAAAAAAAAAGTCTCATTCATCTTTTCTTTCTCAGGTAAGGGGGGGGGAAGCAAGCCAAGCCTACCATTTTACAGTCAATATTTGAATACACAGCAGGGAAAACAGGCTTTGATCCACTTTGAATTGCAGTTTCAACTGTCTCTTAAAACTTTTCTGTGTGCTAAAAACCAGAGATTGTGAAACCCGTGGCACAGTGGTTAAATGCCAAAACTGTGATCATGTGTTCAATCCCAGGTAGCAGGCTAATGGTTGACTCAGCCTCCAGCCTTCAAAGGTCAGTAAAATGAGTATCGAGCCAACATTATAATGCCATTGTACAAAATGATAGTAAGGCTGCATCTGGAGTATTGTGTACAATTCTGGTCACCTCATCTCAAAAAAGACATAGTGGAACTGGAAAAGGTGCAAAAGAGAGTGACTAAAATGATTACTAGGCTGGGGGACCTCCCTTATGAGGAAAGGCTAAAATATTTGGGGCTCTTTACTCTGGAAAATAGGTGCCTGAGGGGAGATATGATTGAGACATACAAAATAATGCAGGGCATGAGTAAAGTGGATAGAAGGACACTCTTCTCCCTCTCACAGAATACCAGAACTAGGGGATATCCACTCAAATTGAAGGCTGGGAGAGTGAGAACAGACAAAAGAAAATATTTTTTTACCCAGCATGTTGTTAGTCTGTGGAACTCCCTGCTACAGGATGTGGTGATGGCATCTGGCCTGGATGCTTTCAAAAGGGGATTGGACAGATTCCTGGAGGGAACGTCCATCACAGGTTACAAACCATTATGGAGATGTGTAATCTCCAGGCTTAAAAATGGGGTACCTCAAGGGCCAGAAGCAGGGGAGTGGTAGCAGGAGACAGATATCTAGTCTCGTGCGCTCTCAGAGGCATTTGGTGGAGCCACTGTCAGAGACATGAAGCTGGACTAGATGGGCCTTTGGCCTGATCCAGCATGGCTCTTCTTATGTTCTTAAGTTTTTATAATCAACTCCCTGGGGCAGAAATCACCGTAGTCATCCAGATGGCAGATGCGGAGAAAGTTGTAGATGTTGTATCTGCATGGAGCACCAACAGCAGAAGCTCTCTTCAATCTAATGGGGTGCCAATTGGCATTTTCCACCGACAACCCCTTCGAGCCACCTGTTTTTCTACCCCGAAATGACATAGCACTTATCTGAATCACCACTAACTTTGGAAAACATTAAGACAAAGAAAAGCGTTGTTTGGGGGAAGCAGATGCTCGGCTGAGATGAACTGTCACATCCATATGCAGCCATTTGCATTAGAAAGTGGGGAAAGCAATGCCAGTAAATCAGAGGAAACATAAACACCCCTACTGGCTGAACAAAAACAACAGTGATTTCCCGCTGGAAGGATATAGTTCCAGTCCTCTCTGGAGGCTCCCCTGCACTGAGCCTTACAACATATGGTCATCATTTTTATTTGATTTCATCTGTGTTTAATCCAACACAAAGGGTGAATAGCCAATGTAGTTGCCCCCTGAGATAGAGAATCACACCAAGCCAGCCCTTTGCCAGAAGAGCTGACCCAGAGCTCTGAAACAGTGCAAAATTCACTCTTAGCTGTCAACTTTCATCTTATGCTCAGTCTTGATATAAACATCAATAATAAATGGTGTATCACACATTATTGTAGATTTCCCGTGACACTGTACCACAGAAACCAACATTCTCACAAGCTTTGAGTTCCCACTGCTTGGATGAGTGGTTTCAGAGGGTTTGGAAGAGTGTAACAGCGTGTTTTGGTCCTACAACTATTGGCGGAAAGAAAATTGGCTTTATCTTCTAAAGCACATATTAAATAAATGCAGACTGGATTTGAGGTTCTGTACTCCGCTTGCTCAGATTTTCCAGCAATCTTAAGAGAAGCATTAGAAAGCATCACAGCAACACAAATAGCCAGTTGCTACTCATATTTTATTAAGAGTTTCCTAGATGCTTCCCTGCATTCCACATCCCCTGAAGAGCAGTACACACCAGCACATTGTCATATTTTTAAAATGTCAAAGGAAAATGTGTATTATGGAAAGAAGTGCCTAGTTTCTAAAAGTCCTCTGGCATAATTCCTTTAAAATTCACATTGATATAGATGAACATAGTTACAGTTAACATTATAATTTAGATAGATAGATAGATAGATAGATAGATAGATAGATAGATAGATAGATAGATAGATAGATAGATAGATACAGTGGTACCTTGTATAACGTAATTAATTCGTTCCAGAACAAATTACGTTATACAAGGTTTTCGTTATGCAAACCCTGATTTCCCATAGGAATGCATTGGAAGTGGATTTAATCCGTTCCAATGCATTCCAATGGCGCAGGGAATTCCCTCCCCCCCC
>JAHTLZ010000015.1:20930639-20968553 GCA_023846285.1 Phrynocephalus versicolor
GGGGTGGAGGAGGAGGAGGAGGCTGGAGGCGTGGAGATAGAACGCGAGCTTCTTTCGTCGGGAGAAAACAGCCCCAACAGCCCTCCATTCCCGGCGGGTCCCTCCTTCCCTCCTTCCCTCCCAATGCCGCCTCCGCCTCCGCCGGGCCACTCAGGAGGCAGCAGCAGCAGCAGCAGCAGCAGCAGCAGCAGGGCCCGCCTGCTCGCCCGCCCGCCCGCCCGCCCGCCCGCCCGCCAGCTCGCTCGCCTGCCCAGCCTGAGCCTGGGATCCGGCGGCGACATCAGCAGACCAGGGAGGCCGGCAGGCAGGCTGGCTGAGGAGGGAGAGGGGAGGGCGGGGGGGGGGAGAGAGAAAAGGAACACGCCCGGCGTAAGAAGGGGCCAGGAAGGAGGAGGAGGAGGAGGAGGGAGCGGAAGACGGGCCGCCATCCCGCCTCTTTCTCTTGCGCGCTCCGAAGGCCCCGGCGGAGAGCAGCAGCAGCAGCAGGCTCTGGCCCGGGCGAGGGGGAGAAGGAGAAGGAGAGCGCCGGCGGAGGGGGGTGGGTGGAGTCGGTCGGTCCCTCCCTGCAGCCGGAGGGGGACGCTGGGAGGCGGCTGGGACACCCCCCCCTTTTTTTCCTGCCCCGACCCCTTTCTCTTCCCTGAGGGGCGATAAGCTCTCTCTCTCTCTCTCTCTCTCTCTCTCTCTCTCTCTCTCTCTCTCACACACACACACACACACACACACACACACACACCTATCCATGCCTGGGGAGGGGAGGGGGAGGGAGAACACGGGCTGCCCCTTCCCCCACCACACACACGCCCACTCAGCCCCATTGGGAGTGGAGGAAGAGGCAGAGAAAACAGGGAAGGGGGAAGGAGGGGGGGCAAAAAAAAAATTCCGTTGTACGGAATTTTCGTTATACAAGTATTACGTTATACGAGGTATGACTGTAGATAGATAGGCAAGCAAACAGGCAGACAGACAGACAGACAGACAGACACGATAAACAGACACGATAGGCAGACACGATAAACAGACACGATAAACAGTGATATCCAAAGCAGATCTATTCTACATTGTATAAGTTTGGGGTTGACCATAAAGCAGTATTGCTCTTTAAGTGCTCAAAGGTGTCTGTTACAGTGACAGGCTAGATGCCACTGAGTTTTTGCAAAGACCTCTGGCTGCATTGCTAATTTGAATCATACAGATTGAATGAAGTGATGGGCACAAAACTTGGTTTGGAGATTTGTGCCAGTTAGTATGCTCAGCACCACAGGTACCTCATGTTCCCTTCTCCCCATCCCCAGCTGGTACCCACTCCTCTCCTCCTCCTCCTCCTCCCCCCTCCTCCCCCCTCCTCTTTGGCTGTTTGACCAGTCTCCAGCAGATTTCCAAGTCAGACAAGGAGGAAGGTCAGGCAAACCCATGCTCCCACCAGGGACTGGTTGAACAGCCAGAGAGGAGATAACCAAGCTCTGGCTGGTAGGGGATCACTGGCTGGGGAGTTAGGGGAGGGAACATGAGGCACCTGTGGTGCTGTGTGGACAACTTAGTACAAACCTCCAAACTGAGCTTCGTCCCCATCTCTAGTTGTAAGAAGACCAGAAACACACATTCATCTACCATGTATTTCCCTCTTTGGGATTTTGTTGCCCCCACCCCACCCCACCCCACCCCAAATCAGCACATATCTGTTTGCTGCACAGCATGAGGCGTATCTGGTATTTTACCACTTGGCTCCTAATATAACGTTTGTTTCAACTCCAGTTACTGAGAACTAAAAAAAAACTAACAAGAGTGTCCTCTCCAAAGTGGTTTTCTCTTACTTTTCTATTCCCTAATCAGTTTTTTCATTCAACACCACCTACACACACACACACACACACACACACACACACACACACACATACACACATTTAATAGAGATGGGATGAATTAAAAACCAAATCAGTAATATCCATAAATATCACCGGTTTGTAGGACATTCACCGCTTCATATTTGTTTGTTCGAATTTGAAAGGATGAATTTTTCCCCAATTTAATTCGTCACTTCATAGAGGCAGAGAAGGCTGCGGGAGGAGCCCTAGTTCGGTTCTAGAAAGGGTTTCCTACCCACTCCCACCACATTGGCAGGAGGGAAATCTATTCCTGGATCCCAGCCAAGGCACTATCTTTGAGATCGGTAGGCTGATCACGTAGGCAGACTCCTGGAAGGGACACCCACCACCAACTCCCAGCTAGGCTTACCTGGATTTTAAAACAAACAAACAAAACAAAACACCCTGAGGAAATGAAAAAACTGGTTTGTGGTTTGTTAGTTAATAAGGTGAGATTTCGTGGTTCATGGTTTGTCAACCTTAATGAACCACGAATCAAGATGAACTGCCATTTTAGCAGCTCATCCCCCATCTCTACTATTTAATAGTGGCGCCTTAATATCTTGCTTCATGATCACAGTTTGCCAATGTTTGTTCATCAGAGAACCAGAAGAGACTATCAGCCCTTCTATCAGTCTTTCTTTGTGAAGGGCACATGAACACTGTTGCCTGGGAACCAGATTGGGAATATAACAAAATGGTGGCTAGCAGCTGCTCAGAGTGTGTCAGTCTCTCCCACCTATACCAGACATTTCAGTTTGATGGATTCTTTGTTCACTTTCCACTGTGTGGGTGTGGGTGTGGGTGGGTGTAGTTGCTGTTCTAGGGTGGAAAACTTTGCCTTTGCTGTACCTAATGCCACATAATGTGTGCTGGGATTCATATTGAATAATTACAGTGAAGGTTATACAAGTACTTTGAATTTACAGCATACACAAGAATGTGGTTAGAACTTAAAATAAGTCCTTCAAGAGGTTAGTTGTCAGAATAAAAGATGATAATGCATCTTATTAATTATTTGCACAGTACTGAACTGTAGTGTCAAGAGTTGTTCCAAGGCTGCAGAGGAATACAACTAGCTGACAATACAAAGGGATTAGTGTAGGCTAATGTGTAAATGGAAAGGCAGATAAGTGGGATTGTAAAATATATCAAGGGTGCTTATGTGGCACAGAAGTCATTTTACAATGTTCCCACTGGCTGTTACATAAGAGAATTTGTAAGTGTCTTAACTCTTATCTTGAACTGAAGAGTTTACTATTATCAGTAGTACATTTGTGAACAAGCAGCACACTATTTTATAGCAGAACTAAGCAACACATTTTTGTTCTTATGAGTAGCACGGTAATATGACTTTTACATTAATGTTACAGAGTATCTGATAAACATCTCTGTTTATAAATCAGACTCACAGATTAAGAACAATGATTTTCAAGCTCATTCTGAAATGAGCCAGCACTTTGTTGGTTCATCTGGAAGTTGATTCATGGCAACTGGACTTCTTTTTCTTGAGGGATAGAAACGTTTTGCTGCTCATCCAAACAGCTTCATCATGTGGCCAGTTTTAGCAGAATGAGTTGCAAATATCCACACAGCATTAAGGGTCTTTTGTTTTGTTTTATCCTGGATATGCACACTTTGACTGCTTATTTGCTTCGTTTTCCCTTTTGTACTCTCTGCAAACTTTCCATTGTCTTTTATAGCTTTTGCTTACAGTGATTTTAATTACTGGTATTTTGAGAGAATATTTTCCACCAGGCCTGTCTATGAACTGGCTGTATGTTAATTATTTCAGCTACAATTCTGTACCTTTCCTTCTTGGGTGAATATTACTTTTCCATTTCTCTACACTGGAGAAACTACAGTATAAATATTTTGTGACATTCTAGTCTGTGAGATAACTGTTTGTCTGAAACATACAACTATCAATACTGTCATTTATATCTATGTCTCCGTATCTGTATCTATATCTGTCATCTATCTACATATCTCACAAGAGCATTTGGTTCATACCTGAGGTGCTGAACTGAAATTCTCTTCACATTACACCCTTACTAAAGCAGCTCCACTGGCTGCCAATCAGCTATCAGGCACAATTCAAGGTGCTGACCTTAACCTACAAAGCACAAGACGGCCTGGGTCCATGCCACCTCAAAGATCAAATCTTGCAGTATGAACCAGCTCAGGTACTAAGGTCATCAGGAGAGGCCTTTCTCTCCATCCCGTCACCTTCACAGATGCGTCTCATAAGAACACATGAAAGGACCTTCTCTGTTGCTGCTCCCAGACTTTGGAACTCTCTCCTGCTGGAAGCCAGGACTGCCCCATCTTTGCTGTCTTTCTGGAAGCAGGCAAAGACTGTCCTCTTCAGGCAAGCTTTCCCTGAGTGAGGGACTACCTACCATGTGACTTTTATATGGATTACCATGCATTGACTGATTTCATAAGAACAGTGATTTCCATGTTAGTTTCCACCTCTCACAATGGTTTTTTTCTTTTTGTGTGCTCTTTGTAGCTTTTATGTCAGGAAGAAAGACTTCCAGAATCCGGCCAAACAGCCCAAAAAAACTCACAACAGCTATCAGATCTCAGCTCTGAAAGCCTTGAAGAACACAATAAAAGACTTATAATTTGATGCCCAGATAGTTTTTGATATGATTGGAAAGGGTTGTCTGGTTTCATTTAACAACTAAGTCTTATGGGGGTGGTGGTATATGCCAGCTGTAACGAATATAGGCGTCTCATTTTTTTTTCCGGTAGTATTCTTAGGGATATTTTCACACTTCAGAAGCCCTGACCTGACAACTCTATCAGCTTATTGATGGGTTCTTGTTATTATTATTTGCTATAATTATACTTCATAAAAAGATTGGCAGAGGATGGATAGGTAACTCCCAAATCAATCTAAAGCCCCTGAAAAAAAGAAGCTCTCTGAAATTATCACCTGCACTTTATTCTACAAATCCAGCTAGGTTCTGAGCTCCCAGAGAAAGCTGAAGTTGCTGTATGTGGCACGGTCGTATATACAGGTATCCAAGGAAGTTTCCTGTGAGTCAAGCATAGGGAAGTTGGACAGAGCGTCATCATGTGAGCAAGGCTTCGAGCAAATGAACAGGGTGCCACTGATGAGAGAGTTCATTATCTCTTACCTGACTTATATTCACCATATCTTTCCCTCTGTGTGATTATTAAGGGCTAATGCACTCTTGTAGGAGATTATACTAATGGATTGTTATAAAGAAAGTGTGTCCCAAGAGAAAGTTCGTGAATTATTTATGCTATAACTGTAGCCAATGGACTTGGCTTCAGTATTTTGCAAAGCCAAAACAGCCTCAGCGGAAGCAAAGGTCACCTACAATAATAATACAGAGAGAAGGGATGAAAGTGCAGGCAGCCATGTTGAACCATTAGCCAGAGCTGGGAGAAAACAAACAGCAATCGCAGCGTATTTTTATATTAGGCCCAATTACAAGTTCTCAAAGTGAAAGCTAGATTTTGATGTCTCCAGCAATCCTCTTCAGGCTTTCAGACATATTTTTATCTGACACCTCAATGGAGTCCTTGGGAAATACTATTTTTAGGCGGAGCGCAGATCATCTGAGAGTACACTTGCCATCACTATGAAAATGGTATGAAATAATTTACTTCCCTTTCTTGTTTGTCTCTGAGCAAGTCTTAGTTTCACAACTTAGAAATTAAATTCTATGTTAATTAAATAGAAATCTACATATCTAGAACAGGAAACTGCCAAAAATAGGCAGGGTTATATTTTGCTTTTAAATTCTCTGGTACTTATAAGATATGGTATGTCATGAGAACCACCACCATCACCACCACCACCACCAGCTACAACAACAACAACAACAACAACAACAACAACAACATCCCCTGGATCCACCAAACTTGCCCAGCCTCAAGAGTTTCATGTTTATAAATCTTGGCTTAGAATAGCATGGCACTACATGTAGGATATCTTGATTCTGATAAGAATTTCAGCAAGTCCCTCCTTGATTTGCGTAAAAATTGGTAAAATGCGGACCAGCTGATACTGCTGTTAGTTTAACTTGTACTTGTTGACAGTCTGTATTCAAAGAGTACACATCAACGGTGGATGGGGAAATATAGGGTGCTGCAGGGCTTTCTCCTGGTCCTTGTGAGGTTCAGCATCTTTACACATAATTGGGTGATAGCATGAAGAGCATGCAGATAACATGGGTAGTGAATGGCAGAATGAAGAATCAAGATGACTTGAACAGATTAAAGAATAGCGTCAGGACAAACCAAATGAGATATGATCACACAAAGAAATAGATTGCCATTTCGATCCCTTGTAAAGTAGTTCTTAAAAAAATAACACAACACGGGGAGAAAAGTGCTCCAGATCATCCTTAATTCTTTCTGGTCCAGCTGTAGGACTTTTACTTTTAGGTGCAGGGCTGCAACCGTCCCGCAGCAGATGAAAGAGTTGCTTTAAGAATTACCACTCCCACTTGAGTGACCCTTTCCCATGTGACCAGGTGTTTGCCTCTGAAAACATCTGATCATGTCATGATTTTCATGAAGGAAGACTAAACAGTCCTTGTGATTTAATTACCTGTCTGTGGAGCCAGAGTTTGGGAGGTTGATTCCTCACTGTGGCTCCTATGAGTACTACCCTGGGGCAGAGGAGGGATAAATCAAGATTTTGGGTAATGTCATTCCTGATGAGTAGTTGTCCTTTGAGAACTACCAACATACCATGACAGAGAGTTCACTGAGATCCTGCAAATGGAGCAGGAGTGCAGTGACAGCATAGCAGCAGCAGCAGCTAAGATGAAGCTCATTCTGCACCTTCTTTATAGACATTGCTGGGGACAACTCTAGGTATAATGGGTCCTGTTACTTTACTGTGCTTTGGAATCTTGTACCAGCCATGCCACTTGGTAACACTGCAAATATGCAGGCTGGATAATTTACCTCAGGGCCTACACAGATCAAAAGCCACGGTGCATATTCTTCTGCTTACCATTGATCCCTTACCTCATCCTGCTACATTGCTCACCAGAGTTTTCATATTTTACTTAAAGTATTCATAAACAGAGGAAATGGTTTATTAGATTGTAAGATGGCCACTGTTCCTACCACTCTAGTGCACATTTGCTTTATTATGTATCCCAGAATAGCTGTGCTTCATGGCAATCGTCAGGGGTATCTGTTCAAAGAAAGTGACTCAACTCTGAGCCAGTAGGCTGGAAAATTGGTTCATATTATGTTTGTGTTGTATTTAATAGGATGCAATTACTTCTAGTTATATATAATGATGTTTATTCTTTTTCCAGGAGGAATATGCATCCATATTTTCCAGAATGAAACAAATCTTGTGGTATTAGAGCAACAAGTAACACTTTTATTTTGGGAATGTTTATTTATTTATTTATTTATTTATTTATTGTTATATTTATACCCCGCTTATTATCGTCGAGATCTCTAAGCGACATGTTGCATGCCTATTGGCAGATAGATAGTTTAAGAAAGAAGGAAACAAAATGTAAAATTTGACATGGAAGGTTTCATGCATCGAAAGTACAGTGGTACCTCAACTTATGAATTTAATCAGTTCCGAATGCATGCTCTTAAGTCGAACAACTCTTAAGTTGGGGTACCGATCTAAAAATTGAAAAAAAAAATAACTTTAAAAATAAAAAAATGAAAAATATTGTAAGTTGAGCAGACCATATCTAAAATTTGTAAGGCGGCCATTAAAACACCAACAGTTTTCCTCTCTTAAATCAAATTGCTCTTAAATCGAGCTGCTCTTAAGTCAGGGTACCACTGTACTTGAAGAGATTGGCAAAACAATATCAAATGCCAAACAGTTGCAAAGTAAGAAGCTTTTGTTTTCTCTTATCTAATACTCAGGTAGTTATCTGCCACCAAGTCAGAGCCAAATTATAGCGACCCTAATATGGCTTTCAAGGTAAAGTGAGAAAATTAATGATTAGCTCGACCAATTCCACTCCCTCTGTGAGTATCCTTGGACAGGGCCATCCAGACTCTCTAGAGTCCAAGTCCATCACTCCGCCTGGTCATTAAACTGCGGAAACACCAAGAGCTGGACATTAATGTCGTAAACCGCCCAGAGTAGCCCTAGGGCTAGATGGGTGGTATAAAAGTGAAATAAATAAATAAATAAATAAATAAATAAATAAATAAATAAATAAATGTAGCTGCTTTGAGCCTAAGGGAAAAGGAATGGCTTGTCTAGTTATTTTTATAAGCATTTGCTATTTATTAGCGCCATGGCTTAAAAGTTTAATCAATTCCATGTGATCATGCTGTTGACACACATCAAGGTACTGCCACAAAGCTGCAGTGACATCTGTTGGCATATTCCTAGATATCAGCAATATCTAAACATCCAGCATGCATGCAGCAAATAGGTGAAGGGAAATTGGAAACCATGTTCAATTGTGCAGCAAGCGACAATGAGTAATTGAGTCCGCTGGTTCACACGGTTCTCCATTCGTTTCACTCAACTGGTTTCACCTTCCTCCAGCATGCAAAGTGGGTGAGTGACCCTGATATGCAAGAGCTTCATGTGTGTGGTAGCCCAGTTCAAGAAATCATTCTCCTTCTGTCCCAGGATGGGGGGAAAGGCTATGGAATCAGGACTACATCTATGTAGTTCTGCAGACAAACTCAAATCCTACATTATGTGCCAATCTTCAAAAATGGGAAGAGGTTTTTTGTTTTTGACGCAGCTACAACAATAACCCAATCAGGATGGTGAATACCCATGCTAGCTGGGGTATTCTGAGAGTTGTCCAAAACTGTATCTCTTCCCATCTC
Source organism: Phrynocephalus versicolor (assembly GCA_023846285.1). Lineage (NCBI taxonomy): Eukaryota > Metazoa > Chordata > Lepidosauria > Squamata > Agamidae > Phrynocephalus > Phrynocephalus versicolor. The sequence goes on from JAHTLZ010000015.1 coordinate 20,939,333, forward strand.
TGGCCCTCCTACTCTTCTGTCACAACATGTAAAATGGAGGCCAAGATACATGCCTAATTTGGGCCTTTGCCTGATCACTATGAAGATTCAATGAACCATTCTGGACTTGCCATCCTAAGAATGCTACAATACAAATACCCCCCACACCAATAATTATACCAGAAGCACAAAAGAAAAGGATACAGCATTGAACTGAGAGAAGAAGACTGTGACATATGTAAATTTCTTCTATTAATGAAAGGTAGAAATAAATGTATTACACAAAATTAACCAGCTATGAAATGTTTACTGATGTTCTACATTTGGGGACAGCACGATCAGGAACATTAGAGGAACATAAAGGAAGGCACTGTGCAATGACCTCTTCTGAAAGTGACTTGGCGACCCATGATTCTTTGCTCTACAGTCCAACTGCTGTGGACATTTCCATTGGCAGACCCATTTCCTAAATCAGAGGAACATGGCATAAGAATAAGCATTAACTTAAAGCTTCTCTTAAGGTGCGCACTGACTCTTCAAGAATGTAAACTACTACTAGTACAGTAGTCGTAATGCTAATTACTACTAAGGCACATTACAGAGCAGCAAATGTTCTCAGACAGCTGTAGTAGTGTATGTGAAGGCAGGTCATCCAGTCAAAGAACTACAAAGGGGCAAAAGGGGACATCTCTCCCCCCCCCCCCGCAGCATCTAGGGACACCAAATGGCTCCCCGCCTGGTGCTGCAGGAAGGTGCACCATGGGAGACCTCCCACAACCACACAGAGGGCTCCGTGGCCACCACCTGTAAGGGTCCCACATCCCTTGGCTGGGCTGCTCGGCAAACAGGAAACAGGCAGAAGAGCAGGTCTAAGGCACTTTTACTCAACCCCTAAGATCCGCTGGCAACTTAAATTCAGACCAGAGATCTTGGGGGTTTGTCGCTCTTCTTGAGTTCCCACCCCTCCGCGCTCCCTTGCTCCTGTCTGCGTGAGGGGAGGGAGAAAAAAAGAGAGAAAAGAATGCAGGTTCACCTCTGTCTGCCTTAATCTGCTCCAGGAAGCATTCCAGTCTCTTTCAGTCTCTTAAAGGGGCAGGGGCAAAAAAACAAACAAACACAAAGCGAGGAGAGCCCGGCACTCACTGCTTTACATCCGCATCAGAAATTTTTCACCTTCGGAGACCAGGTACTTGAAAAATGCGCTGGGACGCGCTTAGATGGGCGTGGTCGTATTTAATTTTTTTAAAAATCTGGAGCTGGTGGGAAAACAATTTTAAGCTTCGGATCTGGGAGCCCTTTGCCTCGGATTTTAGGGGTCGTGTAAAAGCGCCCTAAGTTGTGGCCTGCAGGATGGGTTGCGGCAGAGACTATTTGGGCCAGACCCATTGTTGACATGGAGCCCATGAAGTCTTCAGACACTCCTGACAGAGCTGGTTCAGCATGGGTGTGAATGTCTCCCAGCACAATGAGCTGAGGGGACTCTAACATCACCCCTGTTATGAGTTCAGTAAGCTGAGGTAGAGAAGTTGTTGTGCCACGGGGAGGGTGGTATACCAAGATAATTCCTATTTTGTCCCTGGCTCCTACTTTTAAGCACATACACTCAAAACCAGGGAATTGAGGAACATGGCATCTAGCAAGTGGGATGGAGCTATGACAGACAATTACCACTCCACCACCCTGTCTACCTGGTCTAGCCTGTTGTTCCACAGAGAAACCTGAGTGAGTGAGGTTGACTCCTCCAGCCTCATCCAGACTCATCCAGCCAACTCTCTGTGATGCAAGTGAGATCAGCATGTTCTTGTAGGATCATGTCTTGAATGGCTGCTGACTTCCCACTCACTGATGTAGCATTTATCAGCAAAATTTTCATTGCGGGGCCCTGTTATCAAGTTTTTTAGAGAATTAAAATTTGTAGGTACCTTTGGAGTTACCAATACCCTGCACTCATCCCTTCTTATGCTTATGTAGTGTTGAGGAACCTTATAATGGCCATATCTTCCCTTATTCAGAAAAGTAACAATAGCTTTGCCCTTATAGTCTTGCATATTCCCTTTTTTATTATTATTTACCTCAGTATTCAAGCAGTGTCTGCGGCGCCAAGTGCGGTGCTAACGCTTTGTGCGTGCATGAGCCGTGCACAAGAGGCGCTGCCTCTAGCAAGCCAGAGACACTTATCCCTGTAACCAGAGAAGATGGGATGGGTTATTGGGCCTGCTTCTTCTTTCTGTTCTCCAGCTGCCCTGAATGGAAGAAAATTGCAGTATCTTCCCTTCTTGTAGTCTCTTTCCTTGTGTCTTGCGGCTCCTCCTCCTCTGATCTAGTAAACCCAGAGCCTCTTATCCCTGTAACCAGAAAAGATGGGATGACTTATTGGGCCTGCTTCTGGTTTCTGTTCTCCAGCTGCCCTGAGTGGTGGCAAATTACCACATGATTGACCGTAATGCATTACAAAAGTGTGGAAAGTATAATTAAAAGCAGTGAACATTTCCCTCGTGTGACCGCGGTCTTAGACAGTTCAGATTTTTAGTGTTCCATTTGTAAGAACAAACAAGAAACAATCGGTGTGGAAAGACGCAAAAAAGGAAAGAAATATATAGGAAATTATACACTTTGAGAAAGCAACTACAGTTTGTTGTAAGAAGCCAAATATTACAAAGCAATGTCCTCCAAAAGGATGCCCACGTGCAATGAGCTTGATCTGGAAAACCAGCGCCAAGAACAAGGCAAGAGCCAATGTTATGAGTTACATTTGAAGTTAATTAACTTCTTCCTATTTTATGTGCCATGTATCAGATGGCTTTACTGCCACCTCTTGGAAGATACTGGGGTAGCAAGAGAGGGGTTTTAAAAGAAATTTGGGAATTGCGCAATTGACGGAGGGAGGCCTTTAGTGGGCACAAAATTGAACTTTTGACTTCTGCACTGATGACAAATGAGATCTATACAGATAGATAAAAGACACAGCTAAAGCAGTTATTGGCTATAAAATGGATGGCAAAGATAACTAATTATGGGAGGCAAAAAAGCTGCATGTGAACAAATATATCCAAGAACCACTGGAGGTTTTTTTTTCCTCTCACCACTACTGCAGCAACAATTCTGCTATGACATTTGAAAGAAGTACAACAGAGGAACTAAGCTGCTTTTGGAAATCAGTTCCATGGAATGGGAGTAGCCACTGAAAAGGACCTCTTTCGTGTTCTCATTAAATCTGTTTGCAAAGGTGATGGGGCTGGGGCGTCTTCCAAAGATTTTTAAACCTGTTAAGCTTCCTATTGAGAGGTCCTGTTCCCAGAATGAAATATGACTTTTTGTTAATCTCATTTCCTCCTTCCTTCCTTCCTTCCTTCCGTCCTTCCTTCCTTCCTTCCATCCACAGAGGATGTTCGTGAACATTCCTGTCACAAAATAGCTTGCAAAATCTGACGTGCTGGCTATCACAAGCATACTTCCAATGAGGCACCATTAGTTCTATTAGTCATATGTCTATCTTTGTACTCTGCTGATCTGAGGTGAATACAGAGGTTGAAATAACGGTATAGTAATCACACTTCACCTACAGAGTTCATATTAATAGACTTAAAAAATATTTAGAAGGTGAAGTAAACTATCAAGCAATGAGCTTTTTCAGAAATTAATGAGCTGGCTAATCAGAGTACAATCAGTCAAGAGAAGGTTGACACTATGTTTAATAGACCAATAATCCTTCCTTAAATTTAGAGAATATCTTTCATGAAACTAAAGGCATATGACATGGCATATTTGAAAGGGGATTTAAGATTGTTACATTTAATAATTTGGTTCGTTTGTTACAAATGCAGGATCAACAAAGGTTCAACTTTACCACTGCAGTGTCTGTGAAACATGGCATAGATACTAAAGAGGTTCTAAGGATATATGTTAATAATTATATATTTATTATTAAAAAGAATATATATATATCTCAGGCAATGTCTGTTACTTCACTGTTAATGGGATGGGATCTGCTTTCAAGCATGTGAAAATTTGGGTGCAAAAGAACAGAGGAAGACCTGAATTTACTCATGCTGCAGAACACCTACCACCCAAAAAACTCCATCCTTATGATTAGCTCACACCTAGTATTCTAATCCAGAGAAGTGCTGAGTTCAATAGCAATTTGACTGCTGTCCACTCAAATGAGCATGATCACCGATGCACGCATTCACATCATCTTTGTTAAATGCTAGATTCCAATATAAAAAACTGGGTTCTCTGTAGAGTTCCCATTTGAAGTAAGACCAGTTCCTTCCAGGGTAGATTTGATTTAAATTAAATTGATTTAACTCACAATTTTTTTAAAAAGACATCAGTTATATTTAAATTATTTCTATTCAAATTGTGATTTTAATTGTTTAAATACAATACAAATGCTAAAACTTAGAATAATCATGAATGTATTTTAGTTAAGTGAATCACCCCTGCAGGAAACTCCTATTTGTTCAATGTAGTGGAATCTTATGCCCTCCGCCTTAGATATAAATTTAGCTATGTTTCGGACAACTTGAGTATTAGGACTCTGGAGCAGATATGAAAGGCTATGATCCACATTCCAATGAGCTGTTTTACCCAACAGGGCAGATAGATAGTTTTGCCTGGCAAAAGAATGTAAAACGCAATCAAATAAAATATGTGCAATATCCCACAAATATATATTCTGTCATGATAAGGCAGTTGGTGAAAATGTCCATGTTTGGTCATGGAATCTGGAAGTTCAAATCATAATCTGGTAAAAGCCTTTCTAAAAGATAGCACAGAGAAATCATGTGTGATGCCAACTCCATTGACTTTGTCCAGCTGTGACCCTCAGATAAGGAACTTGGCTTTTAGAAAGAATAACACACCGAAAAGCCACTGGCTCTGCAACATGTCACAGTAAAATTACTACAGTGAGGTTTATGAAATAATCAGCTATTAAGTACTTTTAGAAGCCCTGCAAGCTGTAACTGCAATTAACAGAACTTTATAGTTGACTGGGATTGGCTTTGTGGGTAAATGAATGGTCAGCAGCAATTTGGAGAGGGTGTGCTGGAGATAAGACAAGGAAACTATGAATAGTAATTGTAATAGCTGATGCATCAATATCTGGTAAAACAATGAGCTCCTGCCTCTTTCCAATCACCCTTTCCTTGTTTCATCTTTTCTAAAGAAAAATGTTCAATAGAGTTGGCACGGTGAATGGGACACTACAATTTGTTCAGTGGTTTTTTTTTTAAGCCTTTGGGAAAAGATAGAAGGCACACACAAAAAGCCAAACAAAATGAATAGCAGAAAAAGGCACAAAAGAGTTGGGTCTTAAGAGGAAATGAACGGATTTCCTATGCCTATTACTGATGGCCAACCCTGATAACCAAGTGCACAGCCTTTATTTTCTAAGAGTCAGTCATGACTGTAGCAACACAACATACACACATAAAAACCCACAGGGTGGAATGCAGTCTTTTCACCCCATTTAGATATTACTCACAAGGGACATCCACAAAAAATAAGCCCTAGCAGGATTTCTATGCAATTGTTAAATATAAGTCCTACCCTGATAATAAGACCTAGTGATGGGTGTGGCTATGCAGATACGCTGCATAGCCATGCCATGCCTTTCGGCCCAGAGCGGTAAGGAAGACTGGAATACCTTTTATCTGCCACAGCTCCTTTCTCCGAAACATTCGCACTTGCACGGGTGCGCAGGTGGCAACCACATCACTCCTTTCTCCTAGCTGTTAGCGCATGCATGGGTGCACATGTGGTAACCGTGGATGCAGGCAACCTATTGCGCATGTGCGAAAGGCTAGGGGAAAGGAGTTCACGCATCACTAGTGACAGCCCCACCGACCAGCAACAGTCTGTGGGCCTGCTTTTCCTGTGTATCTGTACCCCCAGACACGGTGAGTGCAAAAAGAAAGAGCTATTCTGTTGAGTACAAGAAAGGAATTGTTGAGGACTCCCAGGGCAAGAATCTTACGGCTTTCTGCAAAGAGAAGTTGGATATCCAAATGGTCCGAAAATGGTGGGCAGAATACGATAACCTCAGTCTACATGTGGACAGAGGAAATGCTAAGAAGCGCAAGTTGGTTCAGGTTGGCAACCTTTATTTCCTGAGTTGGAAAACATAATCTGTGAATGGATTGCTGACAGGATAGCAAAGGCTTTGGTTGTGCACAGGGCTGACATCCCCTGAAAATAAGCCCTAGTGTGTCTTCTTGAGAAAAAATAAATATAAGACAGTGTCTTATTTTCGGGGAAACACTGCAGTATTGTACTTCTAGACCCACCACTGACATTGTGTTTCATTCCTGGGCATTCATGTATTGATTGTGGTTGTCAGCAAAGGAACCTCAATGTGCAAGGATTTTTATCATATGTAGAAGCAGCTCTGCTTAATATGGGTACCCGTGAAATCAAGTGTTCCAGTAAACATGAGCAAGCAGCAACTTTCACTTCAGTATTCCAGATATGTGCATTAGATACTCAATTTGCAGACCTACTGGGAGACAACACATGGCTGTTCTTTGTTCATTATACGCATACTGTACAAACAAGGAGAACATATATGTATACAGTATGCACTTAGTTCCAGTGGCTGCAAGACAGTACAGTACCTCCTACTGAATCAGGCAATCAAGGCCAGCAATATCCTTTCCAAACAGCAGAGCAGTCTTGAAGCCCTTCCATTTGTGATTATTTGGTTGGGGGAAAAGAACCCCCCACAAGGATTCCATCTGCCATTTGGGTTGGGAACAGGAGAGAAGAAATGCAACCTTTTACTGGGCCACTTGCAGCCTTCTGACATTTTTAAACACAGCCTTCTTCTGGACTGCCTCAAGAGCTTGGATCTTGGGCACAATTCACTGAAGTACCTAGAGTCCTTCCTATTAGTTCATGTCCAACAGATGATATTAGATAACTGACAACTCGCAACATAGCTATTGGCAAATGATGTCCTACAAAGGTTTGCCCTATATTTATTACTACAAAACATATCCAAGTGAGCCACATTTAGGTAACCATACATGGAAATACCAGAATGGGATTTCTAGCCCCCCCCCCCCAAAAAAAACCCCCCCCCAAACCCCCCATCCTAGACGGTGCCTGAACCCGACATGTGGAAGAGGAAACATTCCCTTTTGGTTCTGTCCTCCCATACTGATGGCAGTGGCAGCTCCCCATACAGAAGGGAGACATCCAGAATAGGAGTGGTCTTGTAGCAGCATGCTGACACCATCAGCTTGGAAACAAAACAGAACAAAACACTAGTTAGAAATAAAGGCAGGATATCTTCTTTTTCCTTGATCAGGTTTAACCATAGAATCATAGAATTATAGAGTTGGAAGAGACCTCAAGGACTATCCAGTCCAGCCCCCTGCCATGCAGGAACCCCCATCACAGTATTTCCGATAGATGGCCATCCAGCCTCTGCCTAAACACCTCCAAGGAAGGAGACTCCACCACCCTCCGTGGCAGCATATTCCACTGCCGAACAGTTCTGTCATGAAGTTCTTCCTAGTGTTTAAATGGAATCTCTTTTCCTGTAGTTTGAAACCAGTGCTCGGAATCCTAGTCTCTTGAAGCCATGGAGAACAAGCTAGCCCCCTTCAGACCCACCCTACCTTCATCACTACAATTTAGCGGAAATGTCTAGTGGTCCTATAACTTGCAAAGGAATAGTTTGTACTTCTGAATACAGAATGCTTTTCAAAGAGACACCACTTTCTGCATGCACGGTAAAACCTGAGCTTGCAGGAACATTTTATGGCTGCTACTTTTTCTTTGGAACCTCCCCCCCTTCCCAATTGTTTCCTGCGGGCTGTTCTCCCAGCAACCAAGAAAGGTGGTGGTCGATTCCGCAGGGAAACCCGCAAGTAACAGTTTATGCACGACTCTGTTTAATTTCATGGGTGTGTATTCCTCCTGGTGGGCTGCTTCGTTAAAGGAGCCTGCGCAAGGTCCCAACATGACTCTTGCGTTTGTCATTCAACTTCGCCTAGCCACACATAGAACAAGGCGTGGTGGGCCAGCCAATCCTAATGAAGGGGAGGCGGGACAAAGTCCGGAACGCTAGTCTACTGCTTTGGCAGATGGAGGAGAGGGAAGATGGACGTCAGTCGAGGGTTGGAGGGTCTCCCGGTCTCTGTGTGGCCGCCGTCCGAGGAGCCCCCGCCATTCCAGGTAAGAGCGAGGCTACCCCGGCCATTTTGGGGGGAGGCCAGGGCCACAGGTCGGGTGGGAAGCCAGCTTTCGGAGTGGATGAAGGCGCACCCAGAGGCGCCGCTGCTTGTAGAGACCCTCCCTTTTTTGTGGCGCAAGGGTTGCTGGGTGTTGTAGTCTTTTAAGGGACCCTTTCCCTGTTTAATAACCCCTGTCAAGCCTGCTTCCTGAGAATTCTGGCAGGAGGGTAGGTAACTAGTTACTTCGTTTGCTGTGCCTCTATCTAAGGTTGGGGGAGCTCAAGGGGCGTGTCTTTCAAGGGGACGTGAGTTGCAAAAACTTCGTCCCATTTTTCCTAAGCTTTCGGGTTTTTTCTAAAGAATATGGACTTTTTATTTGTGAAGTGTCAATTCAGGGATGGGAAATGCGTGGCCCTCCAACTGTTGCTACTGAGGAGCTCTCTCAGTCCCTCGCCTTTAGCTGCGCTGCTGTCTCAGTCTGTTCAGAACTGCAGCTCAACAATATCTGGAGGGCCCAAGTGGCTCCTCCTTGCTTCATTTCTTAGCTCTGTTTAAAAATTATTTTCCAAGCTGGGCTTTGCTCTCTTTGTTTTTGCTCTCCTGTACCACCCCCTGGCAATCTAGAAGTTAAAAAGCATGTAAATGCATGTAGACAAATAGGTACTGCCGTAAAAAGCAGGAAGGTAAACAGTGTTCTGTGTGCAGAAATGCGTTCAGCCATGCCGGCCACATGGCCACTGATGTGCACAACACTGGCTCTTCGACAGAGATGAGCACCACCCCTAGAGTGAGACACAACTAGTATGCATGTGTGGGGGACCTTTACGTTACCATTCCCTGCAGCAATTTTCTGCCCCAAGCTTTAAGGAAGGGAATTATTTATCTTCCACTTCCTGCCAGAATGGTTGGAAGCATCCATCATTCTCAAGATGCACATGAGGGCATTTTCAAGTTGCTGTTTCCTCGCATTTTTTAGATAAGGAGCGACGAACCTGGATTTTCAAGAATCATCCTCTTTTTCAACCACATAGAAAAAGAAAGCTGGCTGATTAGTCCAACTGTGGAGCCAGAGGTTGGGATTTTGACACCCAACTGTGTCTCCTATGACATAGAGCCAGCCTTGGTGACCACAGGCAAGGGACACAGTCCCAGGATGCCCCCAGAAGAAGGGACCGTAACCCTAACCACTTACTATTAATCCCTTCCTACCACCCCCAACAAAATTGGTTGCCATAAGTAAAAAAATGACTTGATAGCACACAATTGTGATTAAAACAAAAGAAGGAAGACCAGCAGGGAATTCTAAGTGAATTGGTTCTGCTTTTGTTAGATCATGAATCAGCATCTATTTTCAGTCTGGTAGATACTGTCGGAAAATTTGAGAAGTGTGCAGATATGTGCATTAAAATTAAAACTCCCACAGTTACCCAGGTCTTTCTAAAAATGTCCAAATTTCAAAGAATGCACAGATTGTGCTTTAGATAGTTTTTGTTACTTAAAGCACAATCTGTGCATTCTCTGAAATTCAATCCTGAGGTGCCTCTGAAACCTTTCCATCTCACGTCCAGAACCTATGAAAATGGTTGCATCCAAACTATTGATTTATCAACACTACACAAGACTGTATTCCATGTTTCTGCAGATCTAGGGATTTTGTTGAAATTCTAGGACTGAAACCCCTGTGTGTTTTAAAACAAGTATTTAAGACTCTTTTACTTTTAATACTCTTTTAATAGGACACTGCTCAAATACTTAAATAATAGCCACACAGAGGAGGGGAATCATATTTTTCCTTGCCTTCCCAATCATTAAATGACTCAGTAGTATGCATGCATTGCCTCCACTAGAGGGCACTGTTGTCTGTAGCAAAATCACTCCACCGTTCCTCTTCAAAAAGGTATTTCACATCAGTTTTCAGTTGTTGGGTTGGCTTTAGAGATGGGCACGACTAGGGAAAATGACGTTTTCGAGTTGTCGTGTGTCGGAGGCGGCCCGTGTCGGCTCGTTTCCGTTTTTCGCGAAACTTCGCAAAAATTAGTCGTTTCGTTTTTCGGTTTTTCGTCTGTCGTTAGTACTGGTTTTTTTGGGGGGGTAGCGGGCTCCTGGAGGCACCTCTGTGGGGTGGGTGCCTCCTCTGGCCCGCTATGAAGGGAAAGTGGGCTCCTGGAGGCACCCGTGGGTGCCTCCTATCCTCACCCGCTAGGAAGGGAAAGCAGGTTCCTGGAGACCCCTCAACATGGGGGTCTCCTCTCCTCACCTGCTGCTGCAAAAGGGCATGCATAGCCATATGGATATGCATACCAGTTGCAGAATATGAGACCAGTGGACTGGCAGAACCCAGAGCCATAGGGTGATGCCTAAGGCTCTCGCACCCGCTGTGCCTCACAAAGAAGGGAATCGTACTTGCGTGTAGTGCAGTGCAAGTAGATCTGGCTTAGGGGACAGCAGCTTAGCGCAAGGGCTAGGGTTAGGCTAGTTACGGGTGAGGTTAGGGTGGGGTAGTGGGGTGCAACTCTGGGTGCCTCTCTGACCCACTAAGAGGACAGTGTACTGTGGCGTATGGGTAAGGAATCAAGGATTAGGGTTAGGGTTAAGGGGCTAGGGCAGGGTTTAGTGGGCTTTTTGGCACATCCCAGAAGTCTCAGTGGCCAAGTGGCCATGCGATTGGTGGGATGGCTCCAAAAATTTGCATGGTCCACTCCCACATGGCCACTCGGCCAGCCCATCATTGCGCAGGTGTAAATAAAATAAAATAAAATAAAATCAATGGAGAGAGGACAGGGGAGGAGACATTTTGTTGCAAGAAAAACCCACTGCTACTGGCAGTTTTAGCAATAGCATTAGCAATTTTCGCATGTTTCTGTGGTGCTTGTGTGTTTTTGGACCACGATTTCAAAAAAAATATTGAGGTTGCCACCCCATTTTGGATCCCCCCGCCCGCACCGCATGGCATGGCAACTCGAGTCCGGCTGCCCAGGACAGGAGAGGGGGGGAGGCCGGGACCCCCCCCCCAGAAACCACCCCTCTGGTAGGTGCCCTGAGCCCTTACTCAGGCACGGCAGGCATATTTCCGCCTGCTTTTTGGTCCGGGAATGGGGGGGGGAGTTTAATACTTTTTTCCTGTGCTGTGCCGCTTCCGCTTGAATTGCGGCGGCCGGCGGCGAGACTCGTCTGGCTTGTTGCTGCGAGCCTGCGGCGAGTCCCACCAGAGCAGCCCAGGACAGGACAGGACGGAGGAGAGGGGAGGGGGGAAGCCGGGGACCCCCCCGAAACCACCCCTCTGGTAGGTGCCCTGAGCCCTTACTCAGGCACGGCAGGCATATTTCCACCTGCTTTTTGGCCGGGAATCGGGTTTTTTTTTAACTTTTTAAAAAAAAATTCTGTGCCACTTGGCATCGCGGGATCGCCGCGATGCCAGGAACGACCACGACAAATCAGACCCAATTATTCGTTCATCGGTTCGAGTTCGAGTTCTGGCGGAGTAATTCCCGTTACCATAACAGAAACGGAAACAGGAATTCCGCTAAGTCGTGCCCATCTCTAGTTGGCTTTTACAGTGTTATAATATGGTCAGATTTTCCCCAAGTCTGCCCTCATTTTTTTCCAGGCTGGATTCACAGTGTAGCAGCTTACCTTGAAAGCTGGGGCCCATAAATCTCTATGACAACCTCTCCCTATGCTTTGCTTGTCAAAATATGTAAGGTGGACATCTTTGTTCTGGTGTCTGATTGCTGCATACATCCCCTATGGAAATACAACTACTACAGCATTGCATTGTTTTGGCATCAAGGGTGTGCTCCGTGGTGTAATGAAAAGGCAATGAAAGGTTAAATTTCTGTAATGGGGTTCCACTTGGACAATACTGCCTCATACTATCAGCTGCTGTTATTGAGTACAACTATTCTTGATGCTATACTTTAAGGGCAAAAAAAGTAATTTCATTTTATATTGTATACCCATGCTTTATCCCAAGGGTAATGTAATGAAAAGGCAGTGCCCCATAACAAATTTAAATTGTGATTAAATTTTGGAGCAATAAGGAGGGCAAAATGAAGGACAGAGAAACTTGAGAAAATAGTTTATTTTTTAAAAGTCAACACAAGTCAACACAGTCCTTTAATCCTGTGCCAAAACAACGTGCCTTTTTAATGTGTATCTTCTTGACATTGATTGAAGTAATCATACATACACAGGGCAGGTGAGACTTCAAAAAGATTAAAATGCCATTTCCCCCATTGATGAAGTACTGGAAATTTATCATAAAGTAGTTAAAAATTCACAAGATGTAATTCCCAGCTCTCTTCCATTTATTTCATTCGTGTGTTTGATATACCGCCCCATACTACTTCATGTAGTGTCTGCGTGGTTTACAGTTTCATTACAGTATGCAGGCTACACATTGCCCCCCTCCCCAGCAAGCTGGGTACTCATTTTACCGACCTCGAAAGGATGGAAGGCTGAGTGAACCTTGAGCCTGCTACCCAGGATTGAACCACTATGTAGCCCAGAAACATTAAGATTATGTCTAGATGCATAACCAGAGGTTGGAGTTCAATTCCTCATTGTGTTTCTTTTATAGGGCCTGGATTTGATGATCCCATCTAGCCCTGCAGTTTTAAGATTATTGCTGTTGTGGTGGTTGCTTAGTTTTCTGTAACATTTACTGCTGTTCCAATTCTGTGTCGTCTCCCATAGATGTGACTGAAGAGAGATTGAGCATTTCTGGCATTATCTTCTAACATCTGGTTCTTTTTGTTTGTTTTCTTACGTGGACAAATAGCACCTTGCCTTCGTGGTGTTCTTCTTTTCTTAAAGGATGAATTTCTTGTACTACATTCACTGAATTGGACCTGGTTGCTTTAGTTTAGATAAAATTAGAAGCATGAGATTTGTATGGGTGGCAGGATAATTTTCTCCTTGCTTTTCTAATAGGCTGCTTAAAGGAATTAAATTATTAGTGTATCCTTAACCAGTGCATGCCAGTGAGCACCTGCATTGTAGAAAACAGTTCTCTGAAGGAATTACCTAGGAAACACACGTAAGCACAGGGTGTGCATACTAGTTCCCATCTTTTCACTCCTGATGCCTGATCATCAAATGCATTTTTTTTAAAAAATGAACAATTTGCTTAACTTTTCCTCCTATTGTTATTCTTAAATTTATTGCTTTCATTTTTAACCTATTTTTTCAGGTTTGGCATAACACAATTGGCATGTCCTCTCTGTTTCAGCTCTTACTCTCCTCCATCATAAAGCAACATGTCACATAGTAATACATTTTCATTTGAGAAAAAGAAATGATTACATTGGAATTACATTGTTAGCCAGACATTCAGTAAATGACACATGCATGTATTATAAACTTAGGGCATGTTTATTTTTTTTCTGAAGGCTTATGTTGGTTGTTGTATCTAAGATCCAGAATCAGAAGTCAAGCGCTTGAAATAACAAACCAATTGGTGGCAGGTAAAGCTCTGTTGTGTAACTCTCAGCAGCACAATGGGAGTGTTGTCACCACTAGATTGCCACTGACAGAAGACTTCCTGCTTTCGTTTCAGGCTGACTACAACTTCATCTTCTTGTCTGCCATCCCAAAAGCAAAGCAGATGAGCTCCTCTTCAAAGCAGACCTTCTGCTTTCGTAAAAGAACAATGTGGCTCATGATCAACTGGTGGTTTAACCTACTGTAATTGTGACAATTCATGCTGAAAATGACTTTCTAGTATTTCGAAAACCCTTCACTGCAATCATATTCAGAATTGCACATTTAAAATACCAGAAAGTGTTACGCTACACATTTTTATTATATATCTCAGCCATTACGAGGACGGTCTTTCTAACTGCATGGTCTTTATAATGGGGTCGGTCATTCTTTGGCATCCATTTTTCACTCGTTTTTCTCTTGCAGTACAGTCCTGATCATGTGGCCGGAAAGGGAAGCGCACCGCACCCTTCTGAGATCTCCTTTCCTGGATGCAGCTGTCATTCTGCTTCATGTCCAGTCTCCAAGTGTTCGTGCCTTCGTTATGGAGAAAATTATAACAATTTATGCATTAGCAGTGAAGGAAATCAACATGATTTTTCAAAGCCTATTTTTGAGTGCAATACCCTGTGCCAGTGTGGAGAGTTGTGCCAAAACAGAGTGATTCAAAGGGGTCTGCAGTTCAGGCTTGAGGTCTTCAAGACAGCTAAGAAAGGATGGGGACTCCGTACTCTGGAGTTTATACCTAAAGGAAGGTTTGTGTGTGAGTATGCTGGGGAAATCCTAGACTTTCAAGAAGCACATAGAAGGATACGGTTGCAGACAGTGAGCGATTCAAATTACATTATAGCATTAAGGGAACATTTGTGGGATGGCCGGATAATGGAGACGTACGTGGATCCCACCCACATAGGGAATGTTGGGAGGTTCCTCAACCATTCTTGTGAACCAAACCTCTTTATGGTCCCTATTCGAATAGACTCACTGGTGCCCAAATTGGCATTATTTGCTGACCGTGACATTTGCGAAGGGGAAGAACTTACCTATGATTATTCTGGAAGATACCATAATTGTTTGCGCACAAAAGATCTGGGCTGTGTTCAAGAAGACAAAGAATCAAAGAAGCCCTGTTATTGTGGAGCCACCTTATGTACAGGATTCTTACCTTACGATAGTTCTTTATTCTGCAAAGATGCCAGTGAACAAGGAACATTGTGAAATCATAACTGGCATTATGGATGTTGCTTCCAAAGCAAGGGTGAGCTACTTCCACTTTATTGCCAGCTGCTGTCCTGATATCTGCAACTTAGCCTCCCTTATCTCAAAGGTCTTTTAAATGGCTGATTTTATTTTATTTTTTTTTATTGTTGAATATTTTTACCCCACTATTCTCCTTGGAAAAGGACCCAAGGTGGCTTACAATAATGGGGGACAGTATACAGCCCAGAACATTTAAGACATATTCAAGTTAAGAACAGGGAATTAGATAGAAGAGGCATGTTAGAACATTAAAAGGTAACATTAAAGCTACCAAGAGCATGCAGAAAGAAAAAGAAAATCCATTATGAGAGGTGGAAAGTAAACATGGAAAACACTGGTGTTCTTATGAAATCAGTCAATGCAATCACGTATGGTAATCCATATAAAAGTCACATAGTAGGTCGTCCCTCATTCAGGGAAAGCTTGCCTGAAGAGGAAGGTCTTTGCCTGCTTCCGGAAAGACAGCAGAGACGGGGCAGGTACACTTAGAAACTCAACCTAATGTCTGATTGCTTAAGGTCTCAGCAACAGTATTTGCTTCCCCACCCCTTCAACACCTACTAGCTGTGAGGAAAGGAGGGGGGAGAGAGAAAGGCAGGAGGCAGAGTTTCCTAATAGAATTTTTTTAGAGTTCCATGGAAGTTCAAAATATGTTACCATGTGGCACTTACTGTTTCTTGCAGTCTGTCTTAAGGCAAGATTAGACATGGGCACTTTGACCCATTGACACTTTTGCTCCATCACCTCAACCCTGGCTGGGTGGACTACTTATTTATTTACCAGTTGTCTTGTTCCACTGGGGTTTTTATTCCTTGGCGGTGCCCCACTCTAGCAAGGAGACGAAGCTGTCAGAGGACCCAAGTACTGTTGTCTAAGCAAGACCTATTAACTTTGCAGAAATGTCCTTCCAAGTAAGTTTGGATTAGCCATCTCTCCACCTACCCAACAGGGTTATTTCGTTTGTGCAGAAGTTATTCGTGTTGCGGAGGATATGAGCATAAAGGTGTAGGGACAGGTTAACACACAAGTTCCATTGCTGCCAAGTTTCTCATAAAATATGTCGGTCTAAGAATAAACATCTGAGTTGTATTATCTGCAGGTAGCCATAAATTGGTATCTCAAACATCCTGTTTTAAAGAATGTTTTGTTTGTTTATACCACTCAAAATGCTTTTGGCACCACGTGACATTTCCTGCCTTCACTGAAAATAAAGTTTGGAGTGCCTTTGAATTTGGCCTCTGTAGTAACACTGATACGTTGTTTCCTTATTGTTTTGCTGTGCTGTCATGCTGAACCTTATCAAAATAATTATCTTCCAAAAGGAAAAATAGGAAATCAATGTCCTTATCTTGTGCAGGGGAACAGTAGATGTAATATCTGGATAATTGGTTCTAACTACCTTGCAGAACATGATTATTCTTCAAATATGTATGCTATCCACTCATCATTATCATTTTCTAAATAGTGAAGGCAAATACTTTTAAGTGGTAATGCAGTTAAGAGTCAGACTGTCAAGGGCAGGGCAGTCATTTATTTTTGGAACTAAAATGCTTCCAGTACTCATTAATGCAAACTAAAATGCTTCCAGTACTCGTTAATATAAACTAAAGTGCTTCCACTACTTATTAATGCATGTGTACTATTACGTAGATGTATACATGCATATAAGTCTGCATAAACAATATGTGTAACAAACATGAATGTTCAGATAGCCATCGGTTAGCACATTTAGTGGTTTCTAAGACAGAATGAAGGGTTATTGTGCAACTTTTACAGATTATGAAGTGAGACGTGGAAATTATATTACAAAATGTTTCTTTAATACATAATTATAATAATTGTGTGCTGTTGAGTCAATTCTGACTTATACTGGCCCTTTCCTATCTTCAAAATAATCATCATAATAAAGCATGCATAAGAAAGAGAAGCTGATATGGTCTGTATATAAAATTAAAAAATAAGAGTTGGGTAATAGTTCTTCAGCTACCAAAACTCCATTAGGATAAGCAGTGGCATTCTAAAGGCTGGGAAGGACATGGAGAGAAGCAGAAGAATTCAGCATCTTTCTATTGGCTGGTCCAGGGATTGGTATGTAAATTGGTGCTTCTGCTTCATGCTAACAAACATCACTTGAAGGGACAACTCTGGCCCTGCTGAGGAAACCAAGGAGCCAAGCTTATGATCCCCTCAACAGAGACATTGTTGTCTTAGAACTGCAGAACTAGAAAGGATCCTATGGATCAATGAATCTATCCCATCACAGTAGGGAATCAAGCTCCCGACCTCTCTCTGGCAGTGCAGCCAGATATATAAATTACTGAGCTATCAAAAGATAGAAGAGACTTATATCTTTAAAGGAAATAGCATGTTTTTTTAAAGTATGGGTTCTTAATTTGAGGGGTATCAAGAAATCCCAAGAGTGTTATGAGATTATGGAGATTATAATGAAGAGAAAAATATTAGTTTCAATAAATTCCTGTGATATCATTACTGCAAATTAGATTTCTTAGGGGGAAACTTATTTGTACTTATTTTAAACTCAAAAGTGTTTGTGTTTATTTTTAATTTCAAAGTAACGATTGAATGTGTGATTGGAGGCATGAGATCTTGCTGAAATTTAAAGAGAGGGCATAAGGCAAAGGGTTTGGGAAACACTGGTTTAAAGATTCTTGAACTACCGGGTATTATTGCAAGCTTACATCTGAAGATCAATTTTACGATGATATAACTAGTTTCAAATGGATAGATTCTATATTGGATGAACAAATGAGGATTTTTATCAGGATCCAATTGTGATTGATTGTAAAAACAGAATTTCCTAGCAAGAGAAATTCCGAAACATCCTCTGAGTGTCATCCTGTAATAAATTTGTAGAATCTCTATATTCCAAGCAGAACCAGGAAGTTTTGTAACCAGGAAGTTTTGTAGCAAGGAATCAATTAACTAATAGGGTACAGAAAAAGAATACAGGCGTCATTTCAGGGTTGTTTGTTGAAATTATGGGAGTTGCATTTATTTCTAGTTAGGGTATGAAAGGTTTGTGTTATCTATTATGCTGTTTGGCATGGTAAGTTTGAAAACAACCATCGGTTGCAGCTGCCATATGAAGGCATTCACTAATCGTATCACAACAGTACAGCTACTCTTGTCTTTTCAGGTGTTTTCCTTTCATTTTACACATTTACATGTGCCTATTGTTTTTCTTCATCAATTTAGAGCTTCTAGCAGTAGTCACTCTTTGGGAGGGACCATTTCCCATTTCAAAAAGGAAGGTTCAGTTTGGAACTACATTTCCCCCCCCCCACTCCTAAATGCTGCAAAACACTGTAGGTTGAATGTTTATGAAAGCCATTCAGCTGTGTTTGTGTTCTTAGGTCAGCATACAGACTTATTGTATTGTTGATACAACAAGGCTCATGGGCTTGCTGCCACACCATCCATCCTTACCGCAGGGAGGGGTGTATCTTACTGGCCACGGCATCCCTCTCCATCTCTTCAGAGGCAGCTGGGCCAGGCAAGGGGGTTCCTGTCTTTGGCAGCCAGCAAAAATGACAGCAGTAGCCCACGCTGTGCCCCAACAGAGTTGCCTGGCAACATGGGCGACATGGCCAGCAGAAGGGCAGGGGAGAGATCCAGAAGGAGGAGAGGTGGGAGGAAGAAGGATCATGTGAGGACAAAAAAGGGGAGAATTTGGCAGCAAGTTGCTAAAAGAAGAGCAGGAGTGGTAGGAGGCGAGAGAAAGAAGGTTGAGAGTGAAAGGAGTGTGAGGTGAGTACCAGGCAGAAAAGCAAGGACCAAGGAAGCCAATGATTGCCATGGCAGCTGGGATCCTAAGGCAGGGGTGCCCAAACTTTTTGTAAGGAGGGCCAGATTTGGTGGCTGAGGATGTGTCAGGGGCCGGTTGCTCCCCAACCCTGCCACCCCACTGCAAGCCCCACCCACTTTCTTTAAAAAAAAAACAAGGGGTGAAGGAGGGGGAGGGAGGGGTGGGCCAGCCAGTCGCGGGCCACTCAGAATGGCCTGGCGGGCCAGATTTGCCCCCCCCCAGGCCGGACTTTGGGCAGGCCTGTCCTAAGGTGTTATGTTATCTCAGCGTTCGCGCAAGGACCTGAACTGAAGCTAGTCCCATTGGCATTGCCTTTGCCCGAGGCAGTACCTGAGACTGGGATCCACTGAGACTCCTCCCATTTGCACCTTCAGGAGGAGGGGCCTGTGCCCCTAGCCTAGCTAAGGAACCCACAGTCTAGTGTAGTGTGCATTGTAGTTTCCCAGGGCTTAACCTCCCTGAGGGACTGGGTTGTAACCACCCAGAGAATGATTGTACTAACAAGGTGGTGTAGACACTGAAATAAATAAATGCCTGTAAGCACAACTAGAGTATGCCCACTGATGCAGTGGGTCTACCTTAGTTGTGACCTGCTGCTAGATTTTAGCCAGCATCAGCCCCTCTTGTTGGTGTCTTCAAAATATTTGGGATGCCACAGAGGCAGCTACGTGATATCTCTTTATCTACTGGATGTTTACCACTAGGCCTTTATAATGAGATTGCAACTGACAGGCACTAGAGGAGCAAAGGATGAGCCGCCCTTGCCAAACTCAAAGCTCCGTAGCCATCCCATTACAAGCATCCTAATGTCCTGATTTTCCAGATGAGTGGGTAGGCCCGAGAACAAGGTTTTCAGACTTGTTCACACATTTGAGACTTCAATCCCATACAGGAGATTTGTTCAGCCATACGTCAGGAGCTTGAAGGGAACATTTTGTTATGTTTCACACCAGTGGAATATTAAACAGTGGGATGGGGAAAAAGACACCAGAAAAACTGTGTTTGAACTGTCTAGAAAAATTCCAAAGCAAAAATTAAAAAAACTGGTCTTTCTGGTCTGTTATCTCCAAGGATCATTTAAAATCTATTTGATTTGATTTTGATTTGATTTGATAATCAGCAAAAAGACAATGTATTTGTTCTACGATCTACTACTTTTTAAGCACTAAGTGGAAGAAACAGAGTTTTAAGATAGGAGGCTGGTGACTCCGATTTCAGGGAGGCAGTGAGCCAGCACTCGATTTTAACTTTACAGGACTATTCTATATGCTGGACCTATTTGGAAGGTGTAGTTTTACATCTTGGATAACATCTGCATTCAGTTTAAAATAAGAGCACATTCACCAGCTTCAGAAAGTGGGTCTCGAACCCAGTCTTGAGTATGTCAAGAATGACAATATTTTTGTAGTTTGATTTCATCAGTTACTCACACAAGCTCTATATGTGAGCACATACGAATACATTCAAACCACTTGTTTTCAAAGCAAAAAATGTATCTGGAGATTGCATTCAAATTGATATTTGGCTATATTAATTTAGCCAGAATCTGTCCACTGTGGCTATTAATTTATTT
Organism: Phrynocephalus versicolor; assembly: GCA_023846285.1. Classification (NCBI taxonomy): domain Eukaryota; kingdom Metazoa; phylum Chordata; class Lepidosauria; order Squamata; family Agamidae; genus Phrynocephalus; species Phrynocephalus versicolor. The sequence continues at coordinate 20,959,635 of JAHTLZ010000015.1, forward strand.
TCAAAAGTGTCATGAGACTACATTATCTATAAACCAAGAAGGGTGGAAGTCAATGCAGAACTATGCTGTTAAAACTATGAAATTATTTGAAGGGTTATTTAACTTGTCTGTTGCCAAATTGGCATGTTTGAGAATGGGCCAGATCACTGTCTCCTTCAGGGAGGCCATGTATCCCACAAGGAGGGGGTTCATGGTCCGTGGCTCATTGAACCATCAGCTCCTTGGCTGATTTGAACAGCCAGGAGGAGAGTGGTCTGAGCCAGCACATGTTGGCCTCTATGTATGTGAAACAAGTGATGGTTCCTTATAGCCGTTCTGGGTGCTGCTAGTAAGACCCATCTCTTCCTGCCCTCCCAAAACTTAGTTAGGGAATGAACAACGGTGGAGAACCAGTGAGAGGGTGTGTCAGCTTGAAGCAAGGGCCAGTGGTGAAGGTGGGAAGTTCAAGGCCTTTAATAGCACAACTTAGTTTAAAAAACAACAATACTGAATTGCCTTATGGCTCCGCTGGTGAGCAATGCAGGTCCTTCATGTTCACTATTTACTAGGCCAGCTCATGAACTGAATTCACAAGTCACATTTAACCATGGTTTATGCCCACCATCATTCACTGGTTTATTGATTGATTGATTGATTGATTGATTGATTGATTGATTGATTGATTGATTTATACCCCGCCCATCTTTCCTAAGGAACTCTGGGCGGCTTACAAAGCTGATCAAGTCAGCAAATATAAGGAACACAATACAATACATAAGCAGCAATGAGTTAAAACATGTTAAAACACATGCACCCTGGTCAAAACAAGTGTAGCTCAGTAAAAAAGTCATTTTTATTTTTATTTATTCATTCATTTCTATACCGCCTATCTTCCTGGTGGGGAACTCCAGGCGGTTCACAACAATTGGAAAACAACAGAATTGCATATACTGGTAAAAATTTAACATATGAAACATGTAAAACAACAATTGCAAAAGATGGCGATGGCGGGAGAAGAGGAAAAGAAAAAGAAAAAAATCATCCAAACGCCTCCCGGAACAGCAAGGTTTTCAGAGCTTTCCGGAAGGCAGGCAGGGACTCTGCAAGGTGCACTTCTGCTGGTAGATGGTTCCACAGCGTCGGGCCAGCCACAGAGAAGGCTCGGGAACGGGTGGAAGTCCTCCGAGCCTCTCTGGGCGTGGCCACGCGCAGCATGTGCGCCCGCGACAACCTAGTTGGACGGGCCGAAGTTGACCGCTGGTCGATCCGCTCTGCCAGGTAGCCAGGTCCTAGGCCATGGAGGGTTTTGTAAACCAAAACCAGGACCTTGAATCTGATTCGGGCCGCAACGGGTAACCAATGCAGGCGGGCCAGAACTGGGGTGATGTGCTCGAATCAACGCACACCCGCCACCAGTCTGGCCGCCGCATTTTGGACCCGCTGCAGACGCCGAATGAGATTCAAGGGCAACCCCATGTAGAGCGCGTTGCAATAGTCCAGTCTCGAGATCACCAACGCCTGGACCACTGTTCTAAGGGAGTCCCCATCCAGGTACGGACGAATCTGGGCAATTCGACGAAGGTGGAAAAAGGCAGCCCTGGACACAGCGGACACCTGGGCCTCCATGGTGAGCGCCGGGTCCAGGACTACTCCTAGATTCGGGACTGAGTCCGATGGCCTGAGGGAAACGCCCTCCAAGGTGGGAAATGGGCCACCGTAGCTGGATGGGGTAGCCCCGAAGAACATAACCTCGGTCTTATCGAGGTTGAGTTTGAGCCTGTTAATCCTGGTCCATTCCATAACTGCGCCCAAGCACCGGTCGAGGGTCCGGACAGCCTCATCTGCAGCGGTGGAAAAGGAGACATAGAGCTGCGTGTCATCAGCGTACTGATGACAGCAGACTCCATGTCCCCTAATGACCTCTGCCAGCAGCCTGATGTAAATGTTGAACAGCATGGGGGAGAGAGACGACCCCTGTGGAACCCCACAAGGGAGTATCCAAGGGGCCGATAACTCGCCCCCATGCTGAACCTGCTGGGGACGGTCCCCGAGGAAGGACCGGAACCAACTGTGAACAGTGCCTCCGATCCCAGACTCGGAGAGCCGATCCAGCAGGATACCGTGGTCGACAGTATCAAAGGCCGCTGACAAGTCCAAGAGGACAAAACAAGGAGGAGCACCCCCTGTCGGCCCCCCGGAGGAGGTCATCTTGCAGAGCGACCAAGACTGTCTCGGTCCCCCGACCAGGCCTGAACCCAGACTGGAATGGACCCAGGATATGCTCACCCTCCAGATGTGTTTGGAGCCGGATCGCGGCCACCCTCTCGATCACCTTGCCCATGAAGGGAACATTTGCAATCGAGCGATAGTTGGATAAATTGCCCGATGCTAGATTGGGTTTTTTCAGAATGGGCTTTACCACAGTCTCCTTAAGGTGAGAGGGAAAAATCCCTTCCCTAAAGGAGGCTGTGGCGATGATGGATGCCCATTCTGATATGCTCCCTCCAACGGCTTTCATAAGGCAGGATGGGCAAGGGTCGAAGGGGGTGGACGCGGGCCGGCAGTGGGCGATAGCCCTGGAGGTCTCAAGTGAGGTAACAGGCCCAAACTCGACCATGCGAAGAGACCGAGGGAGCGCAGCCGTCGGGGGTGCCGAGAGTGGGCTAGAGCAACCGGATTCAAAACTGGTACGGATGGCCTCAATTTTTGATCGAAAAAAGGCTGCAAAATGCTCACTACTGAAATCAGTAGGAGGAGGCCTGGACAGTCCAGGATTAGTGAGATCATGAACCACACGGAATAACTCCGCTTGACGGTTCGAGGCCTCACTAATTCTCAGGGTGTTATAAGATCTTCTGGCCACCCTGATCGCATGAACATAGCGCCTGGACTGTGCGATGACTGCAGCCTTCTTAGTTGCCAACCGGTTCTTCCTCCAGCTGCGTTCCAGCCTCTTCCGTTCTTGCTTCATCACTCGAAGCTCTTCCGTGAACCACAGTGAGGAACGAGCTCGGCAGCGGATGAGGCGCCTAGGGGCGATCTGGTCGACAACCCGGGATGTTTCTTCAAACCATTGGTCTACCATGGAGTCAATCAGATCGTCAGCCAGTCCACCAGGAGGCCCTCCGAAGACTTCACGAAATCGATCAGGGTCGAGGAGTCTTCGGGGGCAGGCCCAGATGGTTGGCCGGAGGTCCCCGTGGGGTGGGGCGGCGAATGATACAGAGAAAGACAGGAGGTGATGGTCTGACCATGACACGGGGGTGGGAACAATGTCCCACACACTCAGGCACGAATCCTCAGACGTCGAGGAAAATACCAGATCCAGGGTGTGTCCAGATCTGTGGGTTGGACATAAAACATGCTGAGACAGATTCATGGAGGTCATGGACTCCATGAAATCCAGAGCAGCACCTGAAAGATCACCGCCAGCATGCACGTTGAGATCACCCACCACCAGAAGGCGGGGGGTTCTCAACAGCGCTGCGGCGATGAACTTGGTGAGCTCTGGTAGGGATTGTGCTGGGTTGTGGGGAGCACGGTAACCGAGCACAATACCAAATCTGTCCCGCTGCCCAACCAACAGATGGACACATTCCAAACCTGGAATCACCAACGTCGAGGCCCTACTGATATGAATAGTATCTCTGTAAACAATGGCCACCCCACCCCCTTTACGTCCCTCCGATCTTCCTACCCCCAATACCAGAAACCCAGGGGGGCACAGCTGGGCGAGGGACGCCCCCCCTCTGCACCCACCCAGGTCTTGGTAATATACGCCAAGTCGGTCCTCCCATCGGCGATGGTATCACGAATGATGGGTATTTTATTATGAACCGACCTGGCATTCAACAGGAGGCAGGAAAGATCGGAGGCGCTGGCGGAGTGGCTCCGAGGCTCGTGACAGTGAGCTGAGGGGTCAGAACGGGGGACAGGCGCGAGATGCCTGGCCCGAGTTTTTCTTAACCGACTAAACCCCCAGCCCCTAGCGTACCGACCACAGCCCGACACAACTGGTATGGTGGTCCCTGCCTGCATGATTGAAACAGAAAAAAATGAACAACTAAACAATAATCAAATTCAAAATACAAGCAAAATGCACAACAGTGGACACAATACACTAGCAGATAAAATATAAAATAACAACAGCAAAACCTAAAATAAAAACTAAGGGATGTTGGGCTCGCATTGGCTGCTGGTGGAAGGTGGGGGGAGGGGGGAGAGGGGACCAGCCGACAGCAGCGACTGACAGCGGGGCAAATCCGCAGCCTGCAAAGGCTGTCGGAGCCTCCCAGCCAGGCAAAGATGGCGGCCCGGCCCCCTCTCTGAACGCCAGAATATTGATGGAGATAGCAAAATTCAGTAAGAGCAGATAAAACCAGGGCAAAATGGTTTCCCACCCACCAATCAGAGTCATCAAAAGGCCCGCAAAACTGGGTGATGGTGATCAACAGCAGCGGCATGTGCGGCCCCCAATAAAGTCTGCTTGATGATGGTGGTAATAAGCCGGGAGAAAAGGCCACAGGAGATGACAGTTCAACATCCTGTCTTCACACCACAAAAGAGGCTATGTCCGTCAAGTCCACGTGTCCAGAATTGGAGACCCCACACCTGAGGAGTGACAGAATCTGATGGAGGCTGCAGAGCAGCTGCAACAGCGGCAACCTTCGGCAGGGGCAGCTCCAGGCGGGGAAAGATGGAACCATCCGGTAAGGCATAGAGCGGCTGCCGAGGCGATGACTCCCAAAGCGGGCTCTCCACCCCGGTCAAAACGAGTGTAGCTCAGTAAAAAAGTCATGTTAATAGAGCTAACCAAAAAGCAGATGGCAGGAGAAATTAAAAAAAACCCCACTATTTAAAGCAATTTAAACTTGGTCTCCAAAGGCCTCGCGGAACAGGATGGTTTTCAAGGCTCAGCGAAAGGCCAGCAGGGACTCTGCAGAGCACACTTCGCTGGGGAAGCTGTTCCACATTGAAGGGGCAGCCACCGAGAAGGCCCGATTGCGAGTTGAGGTTTTTCGGGCCTCTCGGGGGGTGGCAACCCAAAGCAAGTGCGCTCGCGACTGCCAAACTGGTCGGGCCGAAGTTGATTGCTGGGCGATCCGCTCTGCCAGGTAGTCTGGTCCCAAGCCATGGAGGGTTTTATAAACTAAAACCAAGACCTTGAATCTGATCCGGGATGCAACGGGCAACCAATGCAGGCGGGCCAGGACTGGGGTGATGCGGTCGTAACAACGTGCACCCACCACCAGTCTGGCCGCCGCATTTTGTACCCGCTGCAGATGCCGGAGGAGAGTCAAGGGCAACCCCATGTAGAGGGTGTTGCAGTAGTCCAACCTCGAGATCACCAGTGTTTGCACCACTGTTCTTAGGGAGTCACCATCTAGGTACAGGCAGATCTGGGCAATTTGGCGAAGGTGATAAAACGCGGCCCGGGTCATGGCAGCTACCTGGGCATCCAAAGATAGCGCCGGATCCAGGACCACACCCAGATTCCGAACCCTGTCCGACAGCTGGAGGGGAACACCCTCCAAGCTGGGGAGAGGGCCTCTGTATCCAGATGGAGAACTCCCAAAGAACATCACCTCGGTCTTCTCGGGGTTGAGTTTGAGCCTGTTGGCCCTGGTCCAAGCCATGACCGCCTCCAGGCACTGGTCTAGAGTCCGGACAGCTTCCACTGCAGCGGTGGAAAAGGAGAGATAGAGCGGCGTGTCATCAGCGTACTGATGACAGCAGACTCCAAATCTCCGAATGACCCCAGCCAGCGCTCTTACATAGATGTTGAACAGCATGGGGGAGAGAGACGAGCCCTGCGGAACTCCACAAGGGAGTGTCCACGGGGCCGACAACTCTCCACCATGCTGTACATACTGGAGCCGACCCTCCAGGAAGGACCGGAGCCAACTGCGAACAGTGCCTCCGATACCCACTTCGGAGAGCCGGTCCAGTAAGATACCGTTGGCGCAGTATCGAAGGCCACTGACAAATCCAGGAGAACCAACATGAAGCAATTTACAAATGGCTAACTAGTATTTGTTTTCCCAATTTCTAGCCTTGTATCTCTTGCTCTATTTGCCCACTCTTAATGTGAAAAACTGGACAGTTGCCTTATTTGTAAATAGTGAGGGAAACAATTGGGTTGTTAGGGAACCAAAAATGTACTCCTCTAATTTAATGTATTTAAGATGATGAGTTCACTATATAAATAGGAGAAGCTTGTAACAGGCCAGCATGCATACTATTGCTTAATTCATATGATTAGAAAGCCCTGCGTAATTGTCATATACTGTAAAACATTTTATTCATATTTGTGCCTAAGTCTAAGAGTTCCTGCAAACTATTAAGAACCTCCAGTAAGCCTGTATGCATTTATGACTTTTTATTACTTCTCATACTAATGTGCAGTATTCTTTCTTACACCAGTGTGAAGGGGCTGGTCCTCAACTGCTTTGTTTTATGTATTTATTTAAACATATGCACACACACAAATCTGGCCTCATGGCCACTCTGGGCAGCCTTTATCAGCGATACTAACTGGGGTTTATGGCAGATTCTATCAAAAATACACACAACTTTGCATATCCCTGATGTATATGCAAGAGACAGGCTCACAGTATTGGCATATTCTGTAATTTATTTCCAACATTTTAAAAAAGGATTCACAAGCCAGTGGCTGGAGAAACATTTATGATCTATTCCTAAAGGATAAACATTAGCATACATAATTGGGTACCTCCCTGTAAAAAGTGCAAATATAGTTTTGGTTCAGTATATACAAAACTTTTGATAGATACCTCATGTACAGAAACTGCCAGAGATCAACAGTTCGAGTTAGAAATAGATGGAATTAATCATGCCAATTCATTTTGATGAGTAACTGAAGGATAATGAAATTTAAATTTCATTTAAATGTTACCTATGCATTAACTATTTTTGATTAAGTTGAAACTTGAGCTGCTTTCACCCTTGAGAAACAGCACTGATGACTGCAGTCCCTTCTACTACACTACAGTCTCCACTGGCCCTCCACCTCATTTCATCCTTATGTCAAAGGAGAATAAAGGTTGCAAGCAAACACGCTCATTTCTCTCTCTTAGGTAGTATGTTTTCAGGGGGAGAAGGGTGTTACACAAGCTCCAGTCTTAGGTCTGACATTGATACTTGTGGGAAACCATGGGCTGAGTGGGGCCAGTCACTGAATTGGGGCTAGATAGGTTGAAGGTTTGGTTCGTGGGTACAGCAAATCCTGGGGAGACAGCTCCCCCACTCCACCCCACCCCCCAAAAAAGAAAACATGTCTAAGCTGCATGTATAGTCCTCTTTTGGCTTATGCCAGGCAACAGCCATCAGTCTTCCCAAACTTGCAGGCATCCTGCCTGAGCCTGGGCTGTGTGCAATTCAGGACAATTTGATCCCTTTCCTCCAGAAATGTTGCCTTTGTCTTCTTTGATAATAGGAGGTACCTTTTATAACTGTTGTGCCAATAGGCAGGTGATTAAATGGGAGGATGCACCATTACTTTTAAAACTGCATCCTTATGCAGGAAACCAGGATTAAATTAATTTAGAACAGAATCCTTTAATATGTCTCACTTAGATGAACATTTCATGAGTTCAATATTGCATGCTCCCAGGCAACGAAATGTAGAATTACAGACTTCACTAGTTACAAAAACAAGTGTAGGAAGGAGTTTTGGTGCCCAGACTAAAGGGTAGTAAATGGGATTTTTCTTCTCCCTTTGTTCCCAGGATAGCTTTACTGTAGCCATCTAACTGAAATAAATTAACACCACTGTGACTGTTAAAATGTGCCACCACACTTTTTAGCTTAATTAGATTTAAGAGCTTGTGAATAGTTAACTAAGCGATTACTCTTTCTTTGTTAATTTTTCCATCTATGGAAAGTTGCCTGCACCAGATAGGCAAAGTCTAAATCCCTACTCATATCTAGCAGTATATTACTGACAATTCCAATTTCAAGTTCTTAGTCCTCACAGTGCAGATCAGAGGCTGAAGATACACCAGCAGCATTTGTGGAAAGTATAGAAACCAGGAAGGGTCCCAAGCAAACAGGGAATTGGACCATTTCCCTGTGTATGCAGTTCTTGGTTTTTATCCCCCTCATTTCTGTGTTATATTTCACACATCTCTTCCCCTCATCCGGCTCAAAACTTTCAACGTGTTGTCTTCTTTACAGCCCAATAGTTGGCACATCTAGGATAGATGGAAGCCAGTGGGAGTTATTTTCTAGTAAGTGTGTATGAGATTGGGGTCAGACAGTACCATTTTAACTCAAAGGAAGTGCAGAGTTGTTTCAGAGTTAGGAGAAACCCCTTGTGCCAACACAGTTGCCCTTGTGCCAGTGGATCAATTTCATTGTTTAACAACAGCAACAAGAACAAACAATCTACTTAAGGCTGTGATTTTGCAACCCTCCATTCCAAAGCAAATAGCTTCAATGTCCCCATGCTTAAGGTTTTCACATGGAAAAAACAGCCTATTTCTTTCATCTAAGAGCTGGAACTTTCTGTATTTCTGCTTTCTTTCCTTTTTAGGGGTGGTGGTGGTAAGACATAATCTTTTCCTTTTCCTTAAGGCCTTGGTGAATTCTATTTGTCCTCCGCAGCTGTCAGCTTTGTCACTTTAAGTAGTCGGGCAGAGTGTCAGCGGCACAGCGGAATCCCAAGTTCGAAGCAGAGCTTTCAGGAGTGTTTTGGCTCCGAGCGGCACATCGATACCTATAGCAATAGGACTGAGAAGAAAAACAGCAGGTAACTACAAGTGCCTCTTTAAGTGTGTTCATTTATTAGCAGAATCTGCCATTGTAACTTACCAGTGACAAGATGCTGTATTTGCAAGACCAATTAGTTGCCCAAGGGAGAGTCTCTAATTTTGCTAATGTCAACTATAAAGGCTGAAGAACTGCTGTCGCCACGCCTCA
>JAHTLZ010000015.1:20977021-20996941 GCA_023846285.1 Phrynocephalus versicolor
GATCCGGTCGCTCCATGCTGCCCTCCCACGCACCCCCGAGAAGCCTCGGGGCCGCACCGACGGGCAGCAGTGGCATGGATTCTGTTTGCACATCTTTCTTTCCTTGCTATTTTATATGTCTAGAAGGAAAAATTCTGCCTACACTTCAAAGGAAGTATATCTTAATACTACCATCATGTCCTTATGGACATTGGAAAATAGAAGGCATCATTTAGGGGTGGAAAACATGTGTCCCTCCAGATATGGCTGGATTGCAACCATCAGCCCTACCCAGGATAGCCAATGTTGAGAAATGAGAATTTCAAGCACTTTGCCACTCTTGATTTAGCAAGTGATTCATTTTAGCATTAGAAAATATGACACTTACAGAACACAGGAGTGTGTGTAATGGCTGTAATAAATAGTGTCCAGGTCATGCTTTTTCTATATTTCTGTATCACATAAAAGTTCACTGGCCAAATGGATCAACTACTGTAGCTGAAATATATGGCCAAGGCATTAAATTAAACCACAGCACGATCTTCTTGTGAAATATGTATCTATCGGAAAATATTGCAAACTTCTACAGAGAACACAAAACCCATAAGCAGATGCTGAAACATCACAGAGGCCTAGCAGTCAGGGCCACTTTAAACTAATAAAGAAGTGTAAAATGGTGATACAAATGAACCAGAAAAAGTTGAATTTTGCTACCAACAGGGGTGGAGGGGAGGAAGCAACTTACTGCATTGTTAGGAAGATCCTTTTCCAAGGAGAAAAGCGGGGTAAAAATATTCTAAAATAAATAAATAAATAATATTACAGTCATTATGCTGCAATGTCCCCCTGTGTGTTGCCTTGGGTGGGGGTGGGGACCCCAAGATGATCAGAAAGACTGGAGCCTTAAACAAAGTAAAAATGTTTCTTTCTTGTTCTTTCAAGACATGAATTTTTAAATGAGTATAACACTTGATGCTCCCATCCCACTTGAAAGGGAATTAAATCCCTTTCCATTAATTTCATTGATCCCTTCTGTTGTCCAGATTTTTTTTTTTTTGGGGGGGGGAGGCATTTTTTCAACAACAGCTCTCCTAACAAAATGTCCAAATTCTGAATTCCAAAATGCAGCATTTTCTAGAATTCCCTCCAAATCAGAAAGCAGTAATCACTGGAGAGCTAAACTCAGGAGGCCTAACAGGTGCCCCATCACCACACTAGCAGTTTCTGGAGCAGGCTCTCTCAGTACCAGTGTGGACGAAGGTTTATTAATGTACTATCACAAGGAGCATCATATAAAGTTTCCACCTAACTTTACATGCAGTATGAGGTTATGAAAAGCTAATATTTGCCTGAGCTTGCATCTTCCTGCCTGTTTGACTTTGATCACAGTGAAAGCATAAACATCTGCCTGGTTTGTTCTAGGTCTGTGTCGAGAGAGGCAGGCTGAAGATCGTAATTTGGAACCCTGTTGCACCTCCTGAGGATCTCCTGATTATACACAAGCACCAATAATTGATGTTATTGCTAAGTCCAGGCATGGCCGTATACAAGAACCAAATTAACAAAAGGTCTCTGCCTGAAAGGGGTTACAATTTAGTTCACAAAAAGGAGAAGGAATTGAACCACCGGGTGTGGTTAACACACACACACACACACACACACACTATAAACACAGTAAACCAGCCCACAGGAAGGGCTAGGTGGGAGAAAAGACAACTCTTAAAGCAGCATTCAGCAACCTGGCAACCCCTACAGATGTTGGACAACTTCTGTCTGCTGCAAAGAGATGATAGGAGTTATGGTCCAACACACAGGAGGACAACAGGCTAGGGTGGGGGTGGGGGTAAGTCTAAGGAAAGAGCTTATTCTAAGGAAGGTGCTGACCACATGTAAAAAGAACAGAGAAAGTATGCTGTGCCTTGCTAGTCAAGTATCTTCAAATCTAGCTTGCTCACCCACTGGTGCAATAGGCCCCCAATATGGTGACATCTCCAGAGCAAGGAATTATTATCCCCATCGTATACAACAACTGGCTAGCCTGGCTAGGGCTGAGGAGAACTGTGGGCCAATGATAGCAGGAGTGCAATAAATAGCCACAGCTTTGGCATACAGCAGGGTAAGTGATCCCAGTGGAGCCCATTGTCTTTTCTTAGATTTATCAGCAGCTCAATGGCTCCATTTTAAATACACTGGCGTTAAAGGGGCTACACTGAACCTTTGTATTTTTTAGAGAAATTAAAGCAATGATGGTGTAGCTTTAAGACTGTTGTAATGTGTTTTTATTAACTGAAACATGGGTTTACCTTACAAATGCACTTTTTAACTGAAAAAGCCTTTTCCCACCCTTCCCCAGTGACCGTAAATGTAGAGCACAAGGGACTTTTTGGCATCTGCCTGGGGCCCTCGTGAGTTTTGGGAGGGCACAAAACTGGCCCCTGTCTGTTGCTGGATGAAGGGTAACAAAACAAGGAGAAGAGTACAAGGCCAGTAAGTAGACTTGTTGAAGGAACCAGGCAGATTGTAACTTTTGCCAGGAAGCTACAGAGATATTTTGGACTATCTTCCATACCAGACTTGGATGGGCACGTAGCATCTCAGCTCTGCTGGTGCTATTTCTCATCTGCTCAGAAGTTTAGTCTGGATTCTTCAAAGAAAAAGAAGACCACTGTTAAATCTGGGAGTCGGATGGATGGCAAATACAAAGACTGAGGTAATAAGTGCCCATGAAATGATGGTTTACAAGTGTTCCTTTAAACTTTTTTTAATGTGTCCATCCACTAATATTTATGAAGCGATCCAACATGCATTTCTAAACACTAATCTGTAACTTTCCTCAGAGGGCTCAAGCTTTCTGTGGCACCACAAAGCTTAATTTACCCATCTTCCAAAGGAACTCTAGGTAGTTTACAACAATAAAATAAAATACAAAAAAATTAAAATAATACCAGCAAGGAATCTTGTTCTCTAGGTCCAAGAAAAAAAACTAAATTAAATTAAATTAAATTAAATTAAATTAGTGGTCACCAAATACTTCTTTAAAGAGCAAGGTTTTAACAGCTCTCTTAAAGGCAGGTAGGGACTCTGCAAGGTGTATCTCACTCGGGAGTTTATTCCAATATGATGTGGTGACCACAGAGAAAGCCCGGTTTCTGTTGACCATTTTCCGGGCCTCTCTACATGTGGTCACCCAGAGTGAGAACGCCTGCAAAGCTCTGGTGGGTCAAGCCACAGCTGATCTTAGAGAGATTCACTCTGCCAGGTATTCAGATCCCAAGCCATGGAGGGTTTTGAAAGTCAAAACCAATCCCTTGAACCTTACCCAGAAAGCAACGAGCAACCAATGCAGACAAGCCAACACTGGGGTGATGTGGTCATATCTTCCCACACTCATTCTGTACCCACTGCAATCTCCAAATAAGGGTCAAGGAAAGCCCCACATAAAGAGTGTTGCAATAATATATCCTTGAGATCACAAGCACCTGCAGAACTGTTCTCAGGGAGGCCTCATACAAGTATGGGCCAATCTGGATGATCAGCTGGAGGTAGAAAAAGGTTGACCTGGAAATGGCTGCCACCTGCATTTTCAGGGACAAAGCCACATCCGAGGTCATGCCCAGACCTCACTCTACCTGCCAGCTAGAGGAGAGAACCATCCAAGCTAGAGAGAGGGCCACTATACCCAGTGAAAGACGCCTCAAAGATTGAGCCTGAGTCTGTTTGTCCTGGTCCATTACATGACCGCATCCAGGCAGCAGTCAAGGGTTTGAACCGCCTTCATTGCAGAGGTAGAAAAGGAGAGAGTAGTGTGTGTCGTCAGCATACTGATGACAGCAAGCCCCAAATCCCCTAATGACATCAGCCAACGGCCTCATATAGATGTTAAACAGCATCAGGGAGATTGCGGCCCCTGTGGCACCTCACAAGAGAGCGTCCAATGGGCTGACAATTCTTTCCCGAACTTAACACTCTGGGTACGGCCTTCAAGGAAGGATCGGAGCCAGCTAAGAGCTGGACCTTTGATCCCCAACTCGATAAGCCTACCCAGCAAGATACCATGGTTGACTGTATCAAAGGCCACTGACATATCAAGGAGGACCAACAAGGTGGAGCACCCCCTGTCAGCCCCTTTGAGGAGGTCATCTTGCAGTGCAACCAGAGCAGTCTGAATTAGCCTCTCAGTGCTGAAATGTACACAGTTCAGCCCAGCAACCATGTATTTCCAAGAGCAAAAAGCCTTAAATTAAAACCCATCTCTACGTTACAAAGAAGCACAATTAATTTACCACATTCACGCTCGGCTTCTCTACAAACTGATAAGTTACAGTTGACAAAACAGGAGCAGGCCTTCATTTAATTCTTCTTTTCATTCATTCATGCGCATGCACTATGTGATAGTTTGTCTACCCTTTACTGCTAGAAGCAAAATCATCTTGGCTTTCCACGGATATTTTAAAGCAAATCCCACTGATATTTTGAAGCAAGTTATCCTTAAATGCAGCTCCCTAGATGCTATCCGGGAATTGAGCTATGGCAACTAGATTTCTTTTCTTGCAGGATCAAAATGTTTCACTGCTCATCAAAATAAGCTTCTTCACTTGGATGAGTTGTGATCACACAAGAAAAGAAATCCAGTTACCATTACTCAACTCCCAGATATGTTGTTGGACTTCACCTTCTAAAAGCCCCAGATAATATGACCAGCGTTGAGGGATTCTGAGCGCTGTAATTTTAGATCACAAATCTGGAAGTGGATCAGAGAGAGAGAGAGAGAGAGAGAGTTGACTATCACCTATTTGTTTCACTGTGAACAAGCAGAAACAGGGATATAAACAGAAAGCCAGACAAAATTCAGCTTTGGTATTTGGAGAGTCTCTTCTAAATGAGCTGCATTTGTAGAACAATCACTGAGAACACTTTTCCATGCAGATCTAACCTTAGATAGTTTTGATATCCTCAGAATTGTCTTAAGAAATGTCAGTCTGGGGGGGGGGTTACACACACACACACACACACACACACACACACACACACACACACACAAAAGTAGGACCAAATAAGATGCAAATGGGAAAGGGGGCAAGCAGATTAAGTAGCTAAACTGGGGGGAGTATGTTTTTTAAAAAAACTGGAACAGACTCCTTATTTTCTTTCTCATTGATAATTCCATCATTTACAAATGTATACAGCTGTATTTTACTGGTCTGAGTAGCACCAATACATACAGATGTCCCAAAGAAAATACCAGAATGTACAAGTGAGCATATCTCCTTTAGCTTAGATGCCTTCACCCTGGCCTAAAAATAGATGGCATTACAAAACAAAACAAGGCATCCTGATGGAAACTTTAATTATAGTAATGAAATACTCTTCTTGCTTATTTGGATTGCCATTTCAGCAGAACAGTTTTCTAGAAGTCCAAGCATTAGACATTTATAAAACAGGCATATATTGTGTTTTTCAATTCAATGAATAATTAAAAATTCCCATATTGCAAGTTAGTCTATGCATGTTGATCAGGGACAGGGGAGATGCTGTCATTTGCTTGAAAAAAAAACATTCTGAGCTCCTTCCAGCAAAAGCTCTGCTGTACCAGAACAAATCAGGATACTTTTTCTAGACGACAACTCTCAGAAAACCCCAAAAAACATTAGACTACAATAAAATTCTAGACATGGTCATGGTGGGTAGGTTTTTGAGAAAATATAACCAGAAACATAAGTTTATTCATCACGATCAAAAGCATATTTTGCCTTGAGAATTCCACCTCCCAGTGTAGCCAATACAGTCAAATATCACCTTGGTAAAAAAAAATCTTGTTTACCCAGAGTCAGAATTTGTTGCAGAATTCAGGCTGAACTAGATGCAACTGCCAGGCATGAAGTAGGCACAAGTGCCTCATGTGAAGAGTAGCAAACCATGTCACCGAGTCTAAGCCACAGACTTTTTAACATACAAAAAAATGGCTGGGACAAAAATTATCTGTATTTCTTTTCCCAGAACTAACAATGTCTTGCGTCCTTTTTTTGTAAGCCACACTGCCAAGAAACAGAAGTTATACAGCATAGGGTACTCTGCTTTTCTCGATGTTGATCCCATGGTGCATGGGAGGAAGAGATGTTGGATTTCTCAGTTGGTTTAGGAAATAAGAACCATGGCAACACAGCCCTTTGCTAACCAGAATACTAGCCACCAATAAACTGGAAGTTCAGCCTCATAACTCAGGCACACGAGTTACTGTATCCAACTCTACAAGCATTAATTCATGGTGTTGGAAAACTGTTGTTTTCCAAAAGCCACTCCAAGAGATGTAGGAAAACAGGTTGACAAGTTAACCCATTTTGTCAAAGATAAGCATGCTGCAACTGCTTTGAATTAAAGCAAGTGTAGAAGATTTTGGTTTATGGGAAATTCATCAATGAATATGACCTTGAATAAATATGATCATGACAATTCAAAAGGCACTGTTAATAATGAATTGTCTGGCTTTATAGACATATCCCTCAACACATACCCCTCAACACTTGAGTGGATTGGTCCTTCTTTGGTTTTCCAGTTAGATCTTCATTCATCTTGAAAGCTATACTAGTGAGATGTTTTCTCAATGTGGGATTGAGACACAGACTACTACAACATTCATTTTCCTCTGGTGTTGTTCAGGAGAATTGTGAGGTCAGGAAAACCAATATAGGCAAGTGCTTCAGAGAAATCGCACGCACGCGCGTGCACACACAAATTGACAGATATGAGATAAGATGGGGTTGATTAAGACCTTTGAACGAGTTTAGAAATTGTGCTTTCAAAAAGGTGCTTTTAATAACATTTTAATAATGTTACAATACAGCTATGACGACTTGTGGGTAGAATGAGAGAATTCTATGCCTCTTATGAACATATACCAGGGGTCTGCAACCTTTAAGACATAAAGAGCCACTTGGACCCGTTTCCGACGGAAAAAAAAACTGGGAGCCGCAAAACCATTGCGACATTTAAAACAAATATAACACTGCAAATATATTTTCCCCTCCCCTCGCTCCTGACTTTTTGGGCGCTCGCAAGCAACACACTCCCTCACGTGCTCCACGGACACGCTGCGCCCCGGCGCCGGGCTCGGGTGGGGTAGGAAGGAGCGCTGGCGGCTGCGGCTCCTCCGGGCACCCCCGAAGGGCTTCTGAGAAGGAAGCCAATGAAAGTTGCTTATTCGGCACTTTGGGCGCCGGGAGAGCAAGCAAGCGGGCGAGCCCAAGCCGCCGTCGCCTCCCCCCACCCCGCCACCCTGTCCCCGAGGGTTTCCATCGAGGCGCGCACCTGCCTCAAGTTCTCCCGCGCGCGCAACTGGGGCGGCTGCGTGTCCGCCAGCCTCGGGGTCGGCCGGGCTGGGGGGTGGGCGGGCGCTCAGGAGTAACATTCTTTGTGTTGGAATGGAGCGGAAGGCAGCTACTGGCGGGCTTTCGGAGAGAGCGAGAGCGAGAGCGAGTGAGACAAGCAGGCAGGCGCACAGGCACTCCGCTCGGCTCAGCTCAGCTTCTCGAGCCAGGTGGCGCGCCGTTGGCCTCCCCGGGCGGCCAGGGGCCCCTGAACAACTTGAGCCTGGTGCCCCCACCCCGCCGCCGAAACCGGCTGACTCCAGGAGGGAGCCGCTGGAAGTCTAATAAGAGAGACCCCTCCTCGGGCTGGGGGGCGGGCTCGAACTAGCTGTCACGCCGCGTCCCTCGACTGCCAAGTTGATCTCGAGCAGGAAAAAGAAAAGCCGACTTCCTCCGTTGCTTCTCGCCTCTCCGCCGCCGCCGCTGCCGCTCCCCCCCCTCCCCGCTCCCGCCGCCACCAACCCCTTGCTTGTTGGGACCGAACTGACAGTACCGGGCAAGGAAGCAGGGCGGCGGCGGCGGCGGCGGCGGGGGGTGGTGGGGAGAGAGAAGAATAGCCGTGGCCCCCTCCGCATGCCACCTTTCTTGAGGTTCCCATTCCGCCCTCGCTGCCTTCTGCCCAGATCCTGCAGCCATGGTCTGACTCTCTCCCCCCCACACACACACTCCATCTCTCCCTCCTCCTCCTCCTCCTCTCGCACCCACCCTCCATGGAGGAGGGAAGCGCAGCCCGAGTGCGTCGTGCCCACACCGCTTCCACTTTTTTGGGGGGGGCAGTTTTTAAAAATCTTCCAAAAAATAGTACAGGAGGGAGAGGAGGGGAATTTCTAATCTCTCTCTCTCTTTCGCGGAGACACGCCGCGCGCGCCCCCGTTCCCCTGCATTTTTGGAGCTTCATCCCGGCAAGTTAGTGCAAAGCCGTAGTTTTTTTTTTGGGGGGGGGCTGTAGTGAAGCAAAAGGAGAGAGAGAGAGAGAGATGCCAACTGCACATGTGCAATGCTTTGAAGGGCACGGGGGGAAGGAAGGAGGGTTTTCTCTTCCTCCACGTTGAACCGAACCGTCCCATCTAAACACTGCCCCCCACCACACACACACACACAACACACACACACACACGTCGCTTCTTCCCCCTCCCACCAAACACCCAAGCAAGAAAGGAAGGGGAAGGGGGGAAGGAAGGAGGGTTTCTCTTCCTCCACGTTGCACGCACACACACACACACACACACACACACACACACACACTCTTCGCTTCTTCCCCCTCCCACCAAACACCCAAGAAGGGGGGAAGGAAGGAAGGAGGGTTTTTCTACCCGTCTTTTTTTCTTGGGGGGGGGAGGCAACAATCCAGATCTGGGAGGTTTTCTTGAAGTTAAAAAAGAAAGAAAAAAGGCTGCCGTTCGGTGGGCACTTTCCACCACGCCTCCCTCTCTCTCTCTCTTGCTCTGAAGAAGAGGGAGTGCGCTGAGAGTGTGGCCGCGCTTGGCTTCGCGCCGCCTGGTGGGACGGGCTGTCCTCACGAGATTCGGCGCCTTTGTATTGAAATTTCTGAACCCTCCCGGAGCCACGGCAAATGTTCCAAAGAGCCGCATGCGGCTCCGGAGCCACGGGTTGCAGACCCCCGACATATACAGATGGGAATAATACAACCACATGCAGAGCAGCAATACAGGGTTTTGGACACATCTTGATAGGACTCCAGCAGATCTGATTGCTTCCTAGGGCTGGGATCTGATGCATATTTACTTCAAAATAACACTACTAAATTCAGTGGGATCTACGTCAAGGAAATTTCCATAGAACAGTATAACAGTCCTTGCAGCAACTGTTTAAAAAGTTTGAAGCTGCTGACATTCTACCATATAATTTGTAACAAGTCAGCATTGAGCGTCCTCTAGAGAAAAAGAGAAGAGATTGTGACATTTGGAACACCTTTTCCTAGCAGCCTTGGTGTGGAACAGCTTATGCTCCAGATAACCCCCTGATGTGAAAGTCATCAAGACTGTATATGTAGCAGTGTGCACAACAACAAGTATAACCTGCTTATTATCTAACACTCCTTATCTTAAAAAGATTCATAGGTTATAAAGAAATTACTAACATAGACCCTGACACAGAGAAATATAGCAGATACAGTGACAGACTAGGACTCAGGAGATCTACGTTAGAATCCCTGCTCGGCTATGGGAACTCTCTGGGGATGTGGAAATGGTAAAACGACTTTGCAAACATCTCTCTTACCGTAAAAGGTCTGGTAGGCTTGCTATCAAGTCAGTTCCAACTTGATGACATGCATTATACACACATCTTGACAAGATGCTCAAGCAGCTTGAAAAATGAACCGGGATACATGTAACACAGTCATAAGCAAGTACCGGTAACTTTTCAGATCTCACAAGAAACTGGTGCTGACTTAATGCTCCTTTCCAGTGTTTCAGACTTTTGGAGTAAAATAATTCTCACAAATCTGCCCTGCATTGTTCTCTCCCATCCCAACATCCCCTCTTTGCTCCAGGTCACATGCTCTCCATTTACCAAGAAAGCCTTCCCTGGAGAGCTCATAACAGTAGCACCTTCCCGTTTTATTCAAGGGAAAACCCTGCAAATCATAAAGCCCTACCAGACCCAAACGAACCAAAACCAAAATCATCAAAAGGCACTACATGCCTTCCCATGAATTGTCCTGCTTCTCAAAAAGGCACATCACCTACTGCTCTCTGAAGCAACCTGTGCTCTTTGTACCAGTTGAAAGGATCGTGTTACCAGGTCATAGGAAGACCTTCTGTGAGAGCCCGGAAAACTGCTTGAGAGGCCAAGAATTAGCTGCATCACAGGACGAGACCAAGAGTCAGCAACTTGCAAGACCTCCAAATGATGTTGAACTCTAACTTCCATTATCCCCAACAGATGAAGAGAATTGTGTTATGCTATTTGTATCGAAACAATGAGTCTCCAATTCATAGCATCCATACAGAAAGCAAAGCACTGCAAATGAGACATAAAAGGTGTGCACCTAAAGATAATCTGTAGAAGGAAGGTACAATGGCTTTAATTTCCTAAGGGGAAAAAAGTGAAAATAAAGCCAGAGCTGGAGATGCAAAGACCTGTTGCTTGCTGAGAATATTTTTGCTTAACCTCTGCATACAAAGTGCCTGAGAATAAGGGAGGAAGATTCTGCATGTGGCAGGGGAAAGGAATCAGGGTGGAGACTCTTAGGAGTCAGTGGACCTAAGCAATGAATTGATTTCACCAAGCTTCATAAGCTAATGGAAAGGAGCCAATAACTAGTGCAGTGGGTTCCAATTTTTATGACAGTAATCCCCTATATCTTCCCCAGGCTTGTAAGTAACTGATGATAGGGAAGTAGCTACTCCATGTGTTTATTATGGAAAGTCAGATAGCAGCAACTGATCCAAGATACTGCTACCTCTGCATCTTTGGACCCACTGCCCTTGTAATCACCTCCGTTTCCTTCTTATGCTTACACTGAATCCTCAAGAAGAAACTTAAAAGGAGGAAAGGTCCCAGGGTAGTGAATATGGTGATAACTTCAAGCTACTACAACAACATCCAAGATGCCCACCTGCATTCACTTTTAGCCTATGCAATATTTTCTCATGTGCTGTCAAGTTAATCCACATTTAAGGCAACCCTGGCAGGATTTCTTAAATATGTGAGTTATTTAAGGAATGGTTTTACTGATGCCACCTCCAGTGAAACTCCCCGGCCAAGTGGGGATTTGAACACAGGTCTTAATGTTTTGTCCACTACACAACACTTCCTCTATTATTTTGCGGCAAAATAAAGCTTCTGTGGTACCTTCATTCAGGCTCATGTTGAAAGAGACAAAGGCAATTTGAAAATTCATCTTTATACTGTCTTTCACATAAGTCAGGGGAAGCAACCTGGTGTCCTGCTAGTGCAGTGGTGGTGAACCTTCGGCACTCCAGATGTTTTGGACCACAGCTCTCAGAATTCCAAATCTAGATTCCCAATGACAAAGAACTGTGAGATTTGTGGTCCAAAACATCTGGAGTGCCAAAGGTTTGCCACAACTGTCCTAGTGTTTTGGACTCCCTTTCTCATATCCCTAACCACAAGGCATGAGCAAGTGAAGGCTTAGAGACCATTTGTGCATTTCTACGCCAAGAATAAACAAACTAGGAAATGATCTGAGGAATGATGTGGCCCATTTCAGATCAGCATATCCAGCTCCACACTGCCGGTTGCGGGTACGGGGGAGTTAATTGGAAAAGTAGCAAAGCACCAGAGAGGTGCTTCCTATTCAGTTTATTAGACAAGAGATACTCACCGGATTATAGGTTGCCTCTGCTGAATGATTAACACCCCACCAATCTGATGTCCACTCCCAGGCATTTCCAATGATGTTGTACAAGCCATAACCATTTGGAGGAAATGCTGTTACCTGGTAGGAAAAAATGTACAAAGGACGTGGTTTCTGATCAAGGACAAGTGGATTAACTTTCATCTCTTGTTGTCCTACATGTTTAATGAAAGGGGAGAGAGATACATATATTGCTAAAATCATTGTCTCTTTATTATGTTCTCTCATCTTGCATTTCTCTTCTTGGACCAGGGAAGAAATCCCTTCTTTAATCCACACTTATCTCACTTTTTTATGTTGGAGGCACAGATTTTGTCTTTAGGTGCCCTAAATACCAGGGATTCCCAGCTGGGTGTCTGATTGGTTTTTACTGTTATTCTTCTACTTATTTTCTATATAGGTTAAGGCAAGCCATCTACTCAAAAAGGTAATTCTACTTAGCTAATAAAAATATTCCTGTCATATTCCATCACTCCTGTAGCAAATGTCTCTCTGGCTCAAGGCCAGCCCATGAGTCTCATGGCTCAGTGCATATTAAAACCTGGATCTCTGAAGTCCCAGTCCCTTTAACCTGTACACCACGTTGGCTCCTGAGCTTCCTCTCTAACTCTTGGGCTACCAAAGGAATTCCTGTCCCTCTAAACTCTGCCAAAGCTTTTCCCTTCCACACCATAACTGGGAGATGTAAGGAGCTAAGTCCTTTTTGGGGAAAGGGGGGGGCAGGAAAGCCACCCAGTTTAACATCAGAAATGCACTAACCCACAAATAAAGGAACTATTCCGAAGAGTACTTCGTGTCTAGGCATAGGTTCCACAATGCAGAGGGGTAACAATCCCATGCCAAGGAAACCTTGACATTTTTCTTGTTGAGTGACAGTAACAATAGATCGTCATCATTACTAGCTGAAAAACTTGTTCTCATTACACATCTATAGGTACGGTTGCTAAGTTGCAACTGCTTCCTTTCTGACCATGACATTTGAAACAGGAAAAGGCTTTGCCACCGGCAGAGTGGGTGCACAACCGGACGTTTCTCAAAATCTGATTTGCATATCCACAGAAATGAAGCTTTAATCAGTTCACAGAGCCAGGCACGCGCGATTGCGCAATGTCCTTCCTCCATGTTTCGTTAAGAAAACAACTTCTTTTGTTCTGAGCTGATCCCTTGCTTACCTACTGTAAAGATAAAAGTTCCCCTTGCACATGCGTGCTAGTCATGTCCGACTTTAGGGCGGCGCTCATCTCCATTTCTAAGCCAAAGAGCCAGTGTTGTGCAAGTCCACAGCCATGTGGCCGGCATGGCCGAATGCGTTTCTGCACACGGAACACTGTTTACCTTCCCATTTTTATGGCAGTACCTATTTATCTGCTTGCATTTACATGCTTTCAAACTGCTAGGTTGGCAGGAGTTGGGGTTATCAGCGGGAGTTCGCTCCACTGCGTGGCACCTGGGATTTGAATTGCCGAGCTGCTAAATTTGCAGCTCACAGTTTCAGTGTTCTAGCCCACTGAGCCACCACGCCCCAAGTACATACCTACTGAAGACTGCCTAATTTAATGACTATATCATTCAGTTTTACGATAGTAAAGGGGATGAGGGGGTAAGGAAGAGAAAGGAAATGGTGAAGTTTTATTTCTCAGAGGTATAGTTTCTAACCATGGAATAACCTGACAAGGGCTCTTCTTTGCAATCACCATGCTTTGGAAGGAACAACTAATCCCATGTTTACTGAATAGGAAACAATAGCAAAGCTCATTAAAGTTGTTTTCATCAAACCCATCCCAAACCCATATATTTTTATTCTGAAATGTTAATGTTACCCGATCTATGAGGGATGCTCTTTTGAACGAGGCAAGCTAGAACATGTTTTCCCTTCGCATGTATTAGATCTTAGGCTTAATCCTCAGCACTAGGCAAGGCTCAAATGACTTTTGGCTGAAGTCCTGGAGAGCTACTATCAATCAAGGCTGCCAATGCTGCCCTTGTGGACCAGTGGTCTAACAATATACAAGGCAGCTTCATAGTGCTCCATACAAATTGCTCACAAAACACAGGAAATCAGAACAGATGCTCCCCCAACTATTGCAGAAAATGTTAATTCTTCACAAGTCTCCCTACTTCCATCACATCAATCCTGATTTCTTTCATGCGCTTTATTCAATTCCAAGTACGGTATCTTTTTCCTACAAACTGAAGAAAAATCCATAGCACAGAATATACACACACACACTACTCTAAAAGAGTCTCCTGCACACATATGTTGGATGCCTCTGAAAGCAAATTCTACTATCATAGAAAAAGTGCAGGCGTGTCTTCCACAATCCACTCTCTTGAACTATATTTGTCACTAACAAATATACCCTTGGATGTATCTGCTCCAAGTTCAGGGAGCTATTTAGAAAACGTTTCTGTGCTTGAAGCTTTCAGATCACTGTAAAATAAATAAGTTGTTAACTATTCGTTTCTCCATGAGCAGCAGTATGAAGCTTTGGGATTTCCTAAGGGAAGGCTCCACTTCAAATCTGAACTGTCCAAGATGAACCAGCTAATTTGCTGAAGTGGAATCCAGCCCAAATATTGATACCCCATTTCAACTTACAGGTGCAGTTCCTTTGTATCCATCTTCCCCAGCATTGCTGAAAGGGAATTCACCTTGCCAAATATTAACGTAATGCTGACCATGCGGATGAAGTTTGTTTCCCCAGGGGAAAAGTCTGTTGAAAGAAGGACAGGGAAATGGAGTACTCAGGGTAGTGGTGGACCTGCTGTTGAGGAGAAGGATCAACGTTGAGAGTGGCTGTCATTTCCCACAAGTTATTTCTGTTGCATGCCTGAATAGATTGATAAGTAGAGGTGGGCACTTACCATGGTTTAGCACTTCAGCAAATCAGACCTACACGCTTGTGTGGGCAATCCGGATTCTGCGCCCCATCTCCTCCTGCAGGCATCCACTCAAGAGATGGGAGGGGGGAGGGGGTAAGCCCGTGATGCTGCCCCTGATGGTGTGCCTGTGGGAGGAGGCTGGATGCGGACGCCAGACTGCCCGTGCCACATGTGCAGGCCCAATATGCCAAACTGTGCCAAAGCACCGAACCACAGTAAGTGCTCATCTCTGTTGATGAGTCATTCAAATGGGGGGCACTAGACTATTCTTCCAATTAAAACACAATATGGTTTTAAGAAACAGAAGCAATAATTATGAATCCTTTTCTTTTTACTTTGGATTTTTAAATTTAGCTATTGAAAAAAAATTGCTCTGTGTTTTTGAATGGTAGACAATGTATACCCAATTGAAATTTAATTTAAAATGACATTATTCTATCCATTGTGGAAGAAGTCCCCTTATAATTTAAAGGAATCTGGCTGGGATTTACCTCAGAAGACAGCTTCCCCTAAGCCTAATATCCTCATTATAATTCTCATACAGTAGGCCCCCAACCGCAATTATGAAATGCTTGTATTTTTAAGGCAAATGTTCGATATTTTTAGCACAGTGAAAAGAATGACCAAAATGCTACCCAACTTCCAGTTTTCCCAGGCTATAATACCTTTCCTGACAAATAGAAAACAAAATGGTGATAAGTACCTGTTCTCAAGGCCTCCTCGGCAGCTATATTCCCATTCAGCCTCTGTTGGGAGTCGTTTTCCAGCCCAAGTGCAAAATGCCACAGCATCATTCCATGAAACATGAAGAACTGGATGATCCATTCTGAGAGGTAAATTGGGGGGGGGGGTTACAACAAATGTCAACAAGAATACTGAAGATGCTAGGCCATGTGGGTTCCGATAATGTCTGTGGCGGATTGCTCAGCTGTGCCTCTATCTGGAAACAGGGGCTTTCATCACGCTGGTCCATGCATTGGTAGTCTCAAGGAATAACCTTCCACTGGACATCAGCCTGACCCCCTCTTTGGCTTTTTTTTTAAAACAAACACTATTGAAAACCTGGTTATTTAAGCAGGCATTTCCTCAAATCTAACGTAAATCTAGTGTTCACCCTTTAAAGCATGTTTTTAGCTGATCTGCCCACCAATAATTTTCTAGGTTTATGGAATAATATGTCATCTCATTTTATTTTAATTTTATTTTCATTATATTTGCTGTATGTTTATGTTTATTTTAATTTTATTGTATGAATTATGTGTGTTTTTCTTGTACAATATTTTATTGGTTGTTATTAAGTGCCCAGAGTGGCCTCATTGCCAGATGAGTTGTATAAAAATCCAATAAATAAATAAATAAATAAATAAATAAATAAATAAATAAATAAATAAATAAATAATGTCCATTGAAACAGAAATTCTTGAAAATCCATGGAATGGTTTTGAGCTTCCCAAAGCAAATAATACCAACAAGTATCACCAGATAAGCATACGAGAGGTCCACAATTGGAACATTCCAAATGCATACAACCCTCCCTATCTGCTAAGCTACAATTTACACGGTACAAGATAATATTTTTATCATGCACACAGCCTTTTAATATTTTTTCTCAACATCTCTTGCTCCTTTATCTCCTGTCTTACCAAGATATATACACACAGACACCTACCTTTTATTTCTCAAACTGTATGTGATAGGCTAGACTGCTATAGGCATAATACAACATACATGGTTGTGGTTTTACTAAGGCAGTTGTTGGTCTGTACCCCCCTTGGCAAACACTATTCTTTAAAAGAGACAAAGATCCATTGCTCCTGCTCCATGACCAGAGCCACTTCTGGTCCTGATGTATCCAGGAAGGGCGGAATATCACAGCTCTTCCATAGAGCTCACCTGTGAACCCTTGAAAGCTTACTGGGGCAAGGAGGTAGAAAACCTTCCATAGAAGATGTCTGGGTGGTAAGCTACAGTTGTAAGAGAAGCGAAATTGTATCACACTGCTAGCATGATGTTGAATTTAGGCCAAATTTAGCAACTTCCCTTGCCGTTTTCATTTGGGTCCTTTATTTGAGGCTTTTATAAAGCAGTGTTCCATAATAAGAAATGCATTATGCTGAAATCTTATTATAGAACGCAATTCTGGAGTACTTCCGTGAGCACGCCTATGACTTGTCCTAGGTCAGGATGAGATGTCTATAACACATTAATGCTAAAGAGAGCAGATTCTGGAACTGTTATTTAGCACTGATTTTTGACCTCTCCCCCAACCCCCTCCCCCTTTCCTTGTTCACCCTCTTGTGGCCACTAGTGCCTCTATTTTTGGTGTCAATTCATTCCTCATTCAGTCCCAATAGAGACCGAGTGATGGAACTGTCCTGAGGAGAATGCATCAGATGATATTACAGTGATGTGGTTCTTATTTTAAATGATTTGAAGGCTACGTCAACTTTCTTTCCCCCAAGGGGAATAAACTGATTAATATACTTTAATGACAGACTCAAGGCCACTTTACTTCTTCTCATGTTCTTAAAAGAGATGCCAGGAAACGAAGAATTGTTGTGAACTGTTAAAAATTCTGCATAGATTTAATAGGAAGAAAGGGAAAAACTGAATGTAAGAGAGTCAGAATAATTAAATGAACTTAGTTGTGGGTGCTTGAGACTTTTCACCTGCTCTTCTCCCTTCAACATCTCATTTTCTATCTTGCAAAACCCACTGTCAGATCCTATGTTTTCTTGTACTGTGACAATACATATGAGATGAAGCTCATACTAGAGTCAAACAGGAAATTTGGTCCACTAGCATGAGGCATCTACATCTCAGCACTTGACATAATACTGTACTGCAGATCACAAAAATGATCTGAAAAAAGGCATAAAATTTCAAATACTAAAGGAAAAACAAACCGTGACATGTAACTGAGACCATCAGAAACACTAACAGTGAAATGCTTTTGAACACTAACTCTCCAAAGTGCAGGGGGGGGAATACAATGCTGTGTTGTTGCTAGTTTTTCCCAAAAGTACCTATAATTAGGGGATCTAACCCCTTATACATACCTAAAATTGTGTGTATGTTAAAGTACCTATGGTTTTTAAGAGCACTTAAGACTACTTTACTACATAAGACACTTCCTCCTGGTTATTAACATTATACCATTATGCAAAGAAACACTGTACAAAAAAAAAAACAGCATGTCCCCAACCTTATTAGTGTTCTTTTCTTTCTATAGAGCATTTGAGAGCAGCGTATATTTATAGGAATTCAGCCTAAGTTTGCAAACTGAAAATGAATAGAAGCCACTATACTCATAATAACATTCTGTACATCACTGTGGCAATGTACTATTTATTTATTCTAGAGTATTTTACCCCGCCTTTCTCCTTGGAAAAGGACCCAAGGTGGCTTATGCACTGCATCAGCAGCATGCGCCCCCCTCTAAGAATCCAAAATATGCCTCCTCAGTTCTTTAGCCAGTAGCACCCCAAATTTTTACCACGTCATAGGGTCCCTTGGTTGGTTTGTTTTTTCATTAAACATGTTTTGATTACTAGAGGTTGCAGGAAGGCCTTTTCCGGCATAAAATACAGCTGACCATTCTGCCATTTTAAATTAGTGAACTAAACTTCTTGAGGGTCGGGGTTTGCTTTTGATTTTACTTTTGCACTTTCATCAAACTTGCTTTTGATGCAGATGCGGTTGTCCTATTGGGTATAAATGCACATCAATTCATAAAACTTTTAAAGAATTAAAATCTTAAAAGAATTATAACCTTTGTGTTACCCAATGTCTGCCTGTTTTTAAAAATTAAAGAAATTAGCACCTTTAGCTGTGACCTTGTTTATTTTATATGGCCAAAATCCAATTCTGAATCTGCACTCGCACTCAACTGCTCATACCATCTTCCTCTCCTCACCCCTCAGCTCTTCATACCACTCAAAGGTTTGCATTCAAGTAAAAACAGCCACAAAATTGTCTTCAAGAAATAGTAACATCCCCAACTTTTACAAATCCCAGACTGTGTGGAACAGGAAATTTTCAACAATTTTTATTTATGGTACTCTTGCTATGGAGACACTGGAGACATTAAATATCTCAATATACTGTATATCAATTGAGACCTATATTTATTTATTTTTATATTTATAGACTGCCTGACTTTCCAAAGGAACTCTGGGTGGTTCACAGCATAGAACACGAACAAACAATAAATCATAATATATATGATTTATAAACATAAAAATCCAACCATTAAAACCTATTAAGAGAACAATAATAATATAAGATGGTAGTGAATAAACCGGAACTATTAATCATTCCGCTACAATTGAGGGTTTTTTTATCCTACATCTGACAAAACCCACCCCAAATGTTCTGTTTTTCAAACAAAAATGGATCTAGAGGAAGTAAAATTAAGTGTCCTTTTTCTGAAGGCCCAACGTGGATTTCTTGTGGATCATATTTCCATCCTGCGATATGCTAGGATTCGCCTTGGTGCAAAATATTTGTGTTTCTGTCAATAAAATGCTAGTGGAAAGTCAATAATTATTTGGAGCTCACCTGTATGAAATATTGGAATCAGGGCCCTCAGGATGCTTCCAACTGGCTTCTTTGACAGGCAACCACCATGGAGCAACTGCAACCTTTAAATAGGATAAGAAATACTAAGATGTCAGTGTTCTTTAAAATAGCTTGCCACAGATCATTCTAGATGACAGATACCATTAGCAATGAGAGCAACAAGTTCACATTTTTAACTTATTTGATCTCAGTGACTGATTTCATATGACCATATTTTAAGTGTAGTGGTACAAACAGTGATAGGCAAAGTATGGGCCACCAACTGTTTTTGGAATATAACTAGGATGGTGAGTATAGTATAAAGATGTATAGAGATGTAAACTTTTTGGAAATTTTGAAGCTCGTAAAAAACCCCATTTTTCCGGTTTGGGGTTTTTGTGGGGTTTTATTTTTTGGGGGGGAAAAACAGATTTTTTTGGAAAAAATGAAAAAAATCCTACATTAGCGCTCCCTACCCGCTTTTACAGCTTGAAAGCCACTCTGTTACTTTAGGAACATAAAATATGACTATGGACAATTTGACTTGGCATAAAATTATCACAACTAGCATATTAAAAGATAGGGTATCCAAATAATTATTACAAACAGAATTTACTTTTTAAATAAAATTTAGTTGTAATTGCAAGTAACAAATGGAGTGACAATCTCATGAACTGTTTACTAGTTTATGTAGAACAAAAAAACCTCTACAAAACAATGTTTAAAAATCCAGAATTAACCATTCATATTTCTTCTCCACATTATTAAATAAAAAACCTCTTTGTTGTA
>JAHTLZ010000015.1:21003049-21024452 GCA_023846285.1 Phrynocephalus versicolor
CAACAACAACAACAACAACAACAACAACAACAACAACAACAACAACATTTGACTAGACAAATATGAACTTTTGACTAGAAAAAAAACTCATAAAAACTGAAGTAACAAGGAGGAGAGATAAACTGTATCTGATTTTGAAAGTTACTTGACAATTGGGACTTGTCAGCTAGGTACAGCATTGAATGTTGATAAGGCGCAGCCATGTTTGAATATTTGGCTCATCCACAAAAGTCATTGGATACCCTGAGGCTTGTCACTGGCAAGTATGGGTGGCTTATACAGTTACAACAAGCATTTCAGAACAGCATGTTTGGCAGTGGACAGAGCAGAAGTGAGCATGGTGTCATATTGACATAAAATAAAATAAGGGTGAAGAAGGCCAATTCCATGCTAGGGATTATCAAAAAGGAGATTGAAAATAAAACAGCCAACATTAGAATGCCATTGTACAAAACGCTAGTAAGGCCGCATCTGGAGTATTGTGTACAATTCTGGTCACTGCCTCTCAAAAAAGACATAGTGGAACTGGAATAGATGCAGAAGAGAGCGACTAAAATGATTACTGGGCTTATGAGGAAAGGCTAAAACATTTGGGGTTCTTTAGTCTGGAAAAAAGGTGCCGGGGGAGGGGGGTTATGATTGATTCATACGAAATAATGGAGGGCATGAGTAAAGTGGATAGAGGAACGCTCTTCTCCCTCTCACAAAATACCAGAACTAGGGGACATCCACTCAAGATGTGGTGATAGCTCCTGGCATGGATGCCTTCCAAAGGAGATTGGACAGATTCCTGGAGGAAAAGTCCATCACAGGTTACAAACCATGATGGAGATGTGTAATCTCCAGGCTTAAAAACAGGGTACTTCAAGGGCCAGACACAGGGGAGTGTTATCAGGAGACAGATATCTAGTCTCATTTGCTCCCAAAGGCATTTGGCGGGGCCACTGTGAGATACAGGAAACTGAACTAGATGGGCCCTTGGGGAAAACTTACTTTTCCAAAAGCTTACAAAGGGCACAGTGCCAGAATCCAAGAATGCTCCTTTCCGACAGCAAGTGTTCTGAATAAGAAAGTGTCAGATAACAGGAGAGCATACTGTATGAATTAGAAAGAGAACCCTATTAATATAAATTCGGCATCAACAGCGGTATGTCATTTTGTTATTAAGTACAACTTAATCTGTCCTTGAATAACCCAGACCCCATGTTACAACAAAAGCCGTTCTTTATTATGAAGTCTTTTTAAGGCCAGGTTGAACAGCTTTTGCTTAAGACCCCTGTAAATTTTACATGCAAGGTTTAGAAAGCATCCATTTGCATTTTCTTCTCACTAAAATGTTTAGGGTGATGGAAATTACTAGTAAAGAAGATGCAGCTCGTGTAATATGATCTTTATTCTAAGATCCACAGTTATCTGGTACTTGTGGTGGTGTGACTTTTTAGTTATTATGAAGGCTGGCTGATTTCTTCCAACAGGAATAAAAAAAATCCACATGCCTTGAGTATCAAAATGAGATGACAGAAGCATAATGGCAGGGTCCGTGCATACCTGCTGAAGAACCATGAGCATTAAAAATAACAAAAAGAAACATTGTTTATATATTTTTTATTAATTTATATCACATCAAGGATATTTTGAGGGTACATTTAAAATATCTTTGGTAGTCTGCCAAACATTTGAAATTGTGAAGGCAGCAAAACTGAATTTGCCATGAAAGGTGTCATTCAGAGAGAGGGGGGGAGGGAGAGGGGGGAGAGAGGGGGGAGGTTTGGCCACAATTCCTGAAGCAGCCATCTTAGAAACTAGGCATTTGTCTGATTTCATCCATAGTGGATTTAATTCTATTCCTTTCTTTTATTCTTTTCTCCACATAAAAAAATGAAAACAGTAACCAGCGCAAAAAGTTATTTGGAAAATATAACACATATGTGCATCCTGCTACAGTATGTAGTACAAATATTAACATTTGTGCATTTTAAAACTGAGCTTTGTGTTGCAGTAGTTAAATTGCAGTACTGCAGTCAAGACTCTGCTCATGACCTAATTTTATTCAGATGGACTCAGAAAGCCAGCTCAAGGTTGACTCATCCTACCAAGGTCAGTAAATTGAGTACCCAGCTCAATGGGTGGTGACAAGATGTAGACTGCATAACAAAATTGTAAACTGCCCAGAGAGTGCTTTAAGTGCTACAGGGAGGTGTACAGTATAAGCAGCACACTTTGTCTTGCTTTAAAAATGGCATATACATTATGCATAACAATTTTAAGCTGACATATTGCAGGTCTACTTCTTTATCCAAACGGTAGTCTCATTTAGCAGATACTCGAATCAATGGATTTACATAAATGTCAACTTATTGTGAGAGTCACAGATTTAGTAGGATTTGGTCTCCTTTAGTTGGGACTGAGAATCAGATCCATGCCTATGGTTCTTCCCTCACAGATCATAGGATGCATGATACATTTGTACATACATGTCTCTTCTTTGCAAGAGAAAAGGCTTATAAAACTAAATAAATTGCATAACCTTTATCAGGTACTATAATTAAATTTTTGCAAGTTTCAATTGTACCAACTCTAACACTGCCACGCTGCTGCCTTTAGGGATGACCACAACATTACTGGGGCATTAACTGTCCTGAAGCTGGCTGTTTGTGCAAGTTGGTTGTTTACAAAAAAACAGAGATTCTTCCAATTCCCTAATGTCAGAAAATATGTATGTTCCAAAAGTGGAAGCAGCTGCAAAAGGTCCATTTAAAAAGGAACTGGCTTTGTTTTACTGCTTCTAATAACCCACAAACAGCAGCACAAGAAAGAGTCGGCACACAGCCTTCAGAAATAAAGAAGAGCCGGCAAAAAGGTATTGAAAATAATATGGAAATTGTTGTGAGAAAAAAGGAACAGGAGGCTTCCAGAACATTCTGAATGGCTAAAAAAGGCCTCTCGGCTTCAGCAGTAGAGTAGAGTATCATTCAGCTTGGAGGACAACCAAACACAGTTCTGAAGGAACAGTAAAATGGAGAAAAGCTCTTATGGTTCATATTATTCAGTTGCTGCCACTGTCACACAGATTGTGCCCCTTTGATCCTGAAGCCTGTCCTTATTTCCCACAAAATATGCATTAATGTTGTTTCCTCTATTCAAAACAAGCTTCCTACACTGAGAAGCTACATTACCCAATTATTACATTACCTTGAGAAGCTACATTTCCCAAGTCTCACGGGCAGAACACTGACCTCTCATGACCGCCATGTCTGCTGTGATCCCAATTCCATCTTTGATTTCACAATAAATGGCTTTAGCTAACACATCATGCTCCCGATCAACAAAGCGTCTCTCCTGCTTTGTGACCAAGCAACTGAGGTGGCAGCTCAATCAGTTTTCTCTCACTGTTCTGCAAACCATGTTGATCCAGTTTGTATTATTCCTATTGTCTACCCCCGGTGTCTCAACGCATGCTCAAATGTTAAAGCAACAGAACTTGGATTACAGGTCTAATATGTATATTTTTGACACACACATTACAGACGTCAGTTTTTCAGCTGTGGCACTCTGCGCCGCCCATGTTAGTCTGTGCAGCATTCTTGATCAGAAAAACCGGGACTTCTGTACTTGGGTAAATGCCCATCAGGTGTGGTCACCTGTGGTGGCTATCAGACATTCTTCTCTAGCTAGGCTTTTCTGCTTCTCAAAAGGTTTCAAAGTGACCTACTTCTGTTCAACCGTCTGCCTCCATAGCAACTGCAATGAATTTAGGTTGCAAACAATTGCTGCTGGGTGTACGGGCTTGCCACAAGACAAAAATAAGCAACAGAGATACCTTGTTTAAGGCTCAAGGTGAAGAAGAATAAAGAGCGCGATGTTAAGCTTTGGCTGTGCTAATCAGTGAACTGAAGATATTTCCAATAGGTTCTACAGAGCAATCCTACACATCACCATCTCCCCAGGAAAGCACACAATCCAGTAAATTCCAAAACACATGAGAACATCTGGCGGGGGGGGGGGCCCGCCAGGCTAGCAGTCACTAGGCTGGCCACTGTGGTTAGAAGGAAGCAGGAATGTAGGAACCCTCCTCTAGGCACAAGAGTATGGAAGCATTTATTCATGTGCCACTGCAACTAGATTAACCACATCTTCGGGATGAATAATTACATAGGGAAACAGGAAGGTGCCTTGTCTGAGAATTGCAGAGCTAGAAAGGACCCTGTTGATCATTGCATCCAGCTCCTGTGAAGGAGATTCATGAGTCAGATGATTGGCCCATCTAATCCAGTTCTGTCAACACAGACTGGCAGCAATGACTCGTGGCGCAGTGGTTAAATGCCTGTACTGCAGCTAAAACTGTGCTCACTAGAGATGGGCACGACCAGAAAAAATGACGTTTCGAGTTGTCGTTTGTCGGGACAGGCCCGTTTCGGGTCGTTGCTGTTTGTCGTGAAAATTTTCAAAAATTTGTCGTTCCGTTTGTCGTTTGGTCGTTTGGGGGTTGGGGTTAGGGTTAGGGTTGGGGTAAGTGGGCTCTGGGAGGCACCTCTCTAGGTGCCTCTGACGTCTGACCCACTAAGAAGGGAAGGGAAGCGTTTCGCGGAGCCGCCGCATATTTATATTTTACATATGTTAGGGTGGGGGGGGCGTAAGTGGCAGAGGCACCTCTCTCTGGGTGGGTGCCTCTGACTCACTCACTAAAAAGGGCAGCATACTAGCGTACCTGCGTACAGGTTAGGGATTGGGAATGGTATAGTGAGAGTGGGCTCTGAAAGGCACCCACTTTGACTCACTAAGAAGGGAAGTGTACTTGCGTACAGATCTGGATTAGGGTTGGTGGGGTTAGGGTAAGGGCTAGGGTTAGGGTTACGTTTAAGGTTAGGGTGGGTTATTGGGCTGCACCTCTGGGTGCCTCTGACCCACTAACAAGGACAGCATACTGGTGTTTGGGTTAGGGTTAGGGTTAGGATTAGGGTTAGGGTTAGGGTTTGTGGGCTTTTAATGCCCTCTCTGGCACACCCAGAAGTCTCAGTCAAAACCTGGCCATGCGATTGGTGGAATGGCTCCAAAAATTTGCATGGTCCCATCCCATCCCATGGCCAGCCCATCATTGCGCCTGCGCAGGTGTAAAAAAATAAAATAAAATAAAATAAAATCAATGGAGATGTTTTATTGCAAGAAAAACCCACTGCTGCTACTATAAAAATCAGGCATTTAAAATACCTAATTTTCACATGATTCTGTAGTGCTTTGGTGGGTTTTTGGAGCACAATTTCAAAAGAAAATTTGTGGTCGCCATTTTGGATCCCCCCCACCGCATGGCAAAAGGAGAGAGACGGCGAGGATGCCCCCCCACCCAGCCTGGTACCAGCAGCCCAGGACAGGAGAGGTGGGGAAGGCCAGGGACCCACCCCCCAAGAAACCACCCCTCTCTGGTAGGTGCCCTCAATGAGGCAGGCATATTTTCGCCTGCTTTTATGGCCGGGAATCGGTTTTTTTTATTTTTAAAACTTTTTTTCTGTGCTGCACCACTTAGCATTGCGCGATCGCCGGCACCGCAATGCCATGAATGACAACGATAAAACCGACTCGTGCCCATGTCTAGTGCTCACGACCTGGGGTTCAATCCCTGGTAGCAGGCTCATGGTTGACTCAGCCTTCCATCCTCACAAGGTTGGTAAATGAGTACCCAGCTTGTGGGGGGGGGGGCAATGTGTAGCCTGCATTCTGTAATTAAACTGTAAACTGCCCAGAGACTACTTGAAGTGGTATGGGGCAGTATATAAGCAGAACACTTTATCCACAAGTCCGGCTCAGAGTCTTCCTGAAGACCACAGGCATTGGACCAGGAACCTTCTGCATGCAAAGCAAGTGCTTTAGCACTAAGCAAAGGTTTTCCCAATTAGCTGCCTTAGTGCTTTCTTCACTAAACAGTGGAATACATATAAATGAAGAAGAGAACCACGCATGGATTTGCATCAGCAATCCTGGGAGCACACGTGTACTCGTTCCATACACAGTATGGCAAATCTCTTTGGATAGGTCCAAAAAGTGGCTTTTTTGGCTCTCTATATGATATGCACCCATTTTTCAGCAAGCATGGATTTGCTCCCTGGCGTAAGTGTCACCAGCGGCACAGTGTCTCACTTAAGACAGAATTTCCAGGGACTAAAAGGCTCTTGTTGTCTGCAGAATAGCCACTCTTCCCCACAGCTATGGTGATGAGCTGGACTGCAGGAATAAGATAAGGGCTACAAAATTCTAAATTTCTTTAGAGCTAAACAAGAAAATCCATTCCGGATGTCTGAACGGACAGTGACTGGAGATAAAAGCAGTTTGATGTCACCAAGTGAGTCCTGGCAGTCCAGAGGGTCAGGAGTCCTCAGACAAAAATCCCGTGGGTCAAAGCCTGGTTTTGTCACTCATGGCAGTTTTTCTAAAGGCACACAGTCAACCTCAACTGATCTTTTCCCAATTTCCCTAGCAAGATGTTTCCAGCGCTAATCCCCTGGGCACCATCTATGCGACTAAGACCCCAGTTGACTTCACCGGGATCGATGACAGCCCAAGCCCAGAGAAAGAAGTGGGAAATATGAGTCCTGGTGCAGAGCAGCCCTTTTAGGGAGGGCTTGTAAAGATGGGTGATTATCTCTTTATTTTATTATCTATTTAGAACACTTTTACCCCACCTTTCTCCTTAAAAAGGTCCCAAGGCAGCTTATATCACTGAAATACCATATTTAAACCTAAAAGCAACAAGTATACAAGTGTAGCTTACATTATTAAAAGACAATACTAATGCTAGAAACAACCAGTACACAAATATGTAAAAGAGCACTCTGAGAAATGCTGAACACAAGCACTACAAAAATTACAGTCGAAACAGGAATGCAAAACAATCCATTTAAAAATCCCATTCAGGCAACCATTCATTGAGGGAAAGTTCGCCTGACAAGAAAAGTCTTTGCTTCTGGATGAGCAACAAAGATAGTGCCAGTCTGGCCTCCTGTGGGAGGGAGTTCCAAAGTCTGAGAGTAGCACCAGGCCCTCTCCTAAGTAGCCATCAAAGCATCTATTAAGGGTTACTGGGCTGAGAGGAAGGTCTCTCCTGATTATCTTAACATTTCAGCAGGCTCATAAAATATGATGCCTAAGCAGACAAGGCTCAGAGATGGGGCTGGCCCCCACAGAGTTGCTCCTCTTTGAGCCTCATTGGCCAAGCATGTTGCTGCTCATGTCTCCAGTACTGAAGCTAGGCTGGGGATTGAGGGACAGGGTCACAGCAACTGGTGGGTGGCAAGGAAGCCCAGGCTGGGGCGGTACTAGATCTACTGGAAACTGCAATGCCAGGCCTTCAGGTCTCCATCCAACCAAAGAAGTAGCTCCACTTTTCCTCTATCCCTGTTTATACCTCAGAGGACTGACCAAAGAGGGAAACCCACTGCTCATCTGCCTTTTCCCATGTCTCTTGTGTGCTTTGCAATATCCTCAAGCTCAGAAACTTGTCCTCTTGATCTCACAGTTGTGCCCTCCCCCTGCTGTCTTGCATCTGGCCTTTCCTCCACCTGCAGCAGGTGCATCTCCGCTGGACAGGGGCCAGGGAGACTCGCTTTCTTCCAGGCTTGTGGGGCAGGATCAGAAGACTCCCTGGGGATGCTCAAGATGAGCCCCCCCCCCACACACACAGAGAGAGAGAGAGAGAGAGAGAGAGAAGAGGTTAACTTTTAACATTTCAAAATATGTTTAAATTTTAACATTTTAGTGACATTTGGTACTATTTAATACTATTGTGGATTTCTTAATGGTAAAATGCAACTTGTCTCTTAAAACGGCCACAGTGCCTGAAGACTGGAGGATAGCAGAAAAGGAAGGAGGGGGGACCGGGGAAACTACAGGCCGGTTAGCCTTACGTCTGTCCCTAGGAATACGGCAGAAAGCCTCATCCAAGAGAAAATCACACATAGAAGAACAAACTTTGCTGAGGGAAAATCAGAATGGCTTTTGTAAGGGGAAGTCTTGCCTGACAAACCTTTTAGAATTCTTTGAAAAAGTCAACAGGCATGTAGATTTGGGTGAAGTGGTGGATATTGTCTATCTGGATTTTCAGAAGGCATCTGACACAGTCCCTCACCAAAGGCTGCTGAGAAAATTGGACAGTCATGGGATAAGAAGGCAGGTCCTCTTATGGATTGAGAACTGGTTGAGATCCAGGGTGTCAATAGGCAATTTTCACAATGGAGGGAGGTGAAAAGTGGTTTGCCCCAGGGATCTGTCCTGGGGCCAGTACTTTTCAATCTGTTCATATATGTCATGGAGAGAGGGATAAGCAGCGAGGTGGCCAAGTTTGCAGATGACATTAAACTTTTCCGTCTGGTAAAAAGCAGAGAAGATTGTGAAGAGCTCCAGAAAGATTTCTACAAACTGGGGAATGGGCTGCGAAATGGCAAATGTGTTTCAATGTAGCAAAATGTAAAGTAATGCATATTGGGGCGAAAAATCAAATATTTATATATCAACCCATGGGTTCTGATTGTGATGGATCAGGAAAGAGATCTTGGTGTGCCTGTGGACAGCTCCATGAAGGTGTCTACCCAGTGTGTGGCAGTGGTGAAGAAGGCCATTTCCATGCTAGGGTTTATCAAAAAGGGGGATTGAAGATAATACAGCCAACATTAGAATGTCATTGTACAAAACGATAATAAGTCCGTACCTGGAGTTTTGTATACAATTCTGGTCACCGCATCTCAAAAAAGACATAGTGGAATTGGAAAAGGTGCAGAAAAGAGTGGCTAAAATGATTACTGGGCTGGGGACCTCCATTATGAGGAAAGGCTAAAACATTTGGGGCTCAAGTCTGGAAAAAAAAGGCACCCAAGGCGGGATGTGATTGAGACATATGAAACAATTCAGGGCATGAGTAAATTAGATAGAGCGACACTCTTCTCCCTCTCACAAAATACCAGAACTAGGGGACATCCACTCACATTGAGTGTTGGGAGAATGAGAACAGACAAAAGAAAATATTTTTTTACCCAGCGCGTTGTTAGTCTGTGGAACTCCCTGCCACAGGATGTGGTGATGGCATCTGGCCTGGATGCCTTCAAAAGGGGATTGGACAGATTCCTGGAGGAAAAGTCCATCACAGGTTACAAACCATGATGGAGATGTGTAATCTCCAGGTTTAAAACCAGGGTTCTTCATGGGTTAGATGCAGGGGAAAGGTATCAGGAGACAGAGATCTAGTCTTGTGCGCTCTCAGATGCATTTGGCAGGGCCACTGT
The DNA here is from genome assembly GCA_023846285.1 of Phrynocephalus versicolor. Classification (NCBI taxonomy): domain Eukaryota; kingdom Metazoa; phylum Chordata; class Lepidosauria; order Squamata; family Agamidae; genus Phrynocephalus; species Phrynocephalus versicolor. The sequence goes on from JAHTLZ010000015.1 coordinate 21,012,316, forward strand.
GAGATCCAGGAAGCTGGACTAGATGGGCCTTTGGCCTGATTCAGCATGGCTCTTCTTATGTTCTTATTCTCTCCATTCACTGATCAAAGTATTTAAACATTAAATACAAACCACAGAATCATAGACTTGGAAGGGGCCTTTAAGGCTGTCATGCCCAACCTCTACTGCATGCAGGAATATAAATCAAAGCAGATCTGACAGATGGCTGACTAATTTCTTTTGAATGTCTCCAGCATCAGAGATGTGCTTGCTAGGAAAATATCCCAACTAGAAGAATTACACACATGAACACGTATACAGAATTACACAGAACGCTTGCCTTGGGCTACTTACTTTTGATTCTAATTTCTCTCTATGCTTCATATTTCCTCCATTGATTATCCACTGCCAAACATAATTCACCTTTCACACTCTCTGGAGTCAAGCCTTTTTGGTGCCTGGTCACATTTAGAGACAGGCCTCTCTCCTGCTCTCCAATTCCCTAAAGCAGTTTGATGCAGGGTAATATTAAGCTATGTACAGCTGGATGGTTCTACTTTAGAAAACTATTAATACACATGTACTGGATTTAATGCTTTAAACGTAAGGAGATTAAAAAACAAAAAGGAAGAAACACTGTTTCTCCAGATGTACCTTTTGTATTCTCCAACACAGCCTACATATCTGAAGTGGGAAACACTTTTGACTGTACTGTTAAGGAATCAGCAAAGAATGCCAAAACAGAAGAAAAGCAAGTCCCTGCATCTCTAGGCTGCCAGCCAAAGTAATTAGAATACAGTAATATCATTTTTCCATGCCTACCCAGATGATGTTCTGCATACCAGGATGTCCTAATAATATACACTTGAAAAAACAAGGCAAAGGATAAGTCCTCCCAAAGTGACTCAAACCAAATAGGGGAAATCTCTGAACAACAGCAGAGGAATTGAACTGGGCTGTGATCCAGTTCCAACTTGTCTCTAATGTCAAGAGCAGTGACAGGGCTTCTGCGTGAAGCCACAGACCACAGTCAAACTAACCAGCTACTGGGACAAGCTGGTGTTTTCAGGCATGTAAATAAAACCCATGACGAGGTAATTAGAGTACTGTATTTCTATATCCATGCCAAGCACCACAATTCCTCTGAGGAGAAAGTAACACAAGTTTAACTTTTTAATGTGCATTTTAGCCATCATCCATTTTTTTATGTACAAGTGCACATGGTTCTCCTTCTTTCCTCTTTTGGTGAGCCATGAGAGTCAGTCACAGGCAAAGCAGCCAATTTAAGGAAGAAAACTAGGATCAATTCCCAGAGGAGGGACACTGTGCCAGTATAGTGAACCCTTGTATAACAAATGGTTTGTATAACATAAAATCTATACAACATAAAAAATTCCAGAGATAGGGGAAATTTGCTTAACAGAATCACCTATGGGGCGAATCCATACAACATAAAAATGGTCACGATTAGGGATTACTCTGTTTTCAATGCATTCCTATGGGAAATTTATATAAAGGAAAATTTGCTTAACAGAATTTCATTTGGAACGAATTAATTCCTTTATACAAGGTACCACTGTACTTGCTAAATACCTCACAGAGTTATTATGCTGATAACACTGGGTGGGGAAGGGGAGCTTTATACAGCAGCTAGCAAGAAAGATGAGACCACCTTGCAACAGTAACAATTTTGTCAACACGACTTATGGATCACAATCGAATGCGTTTCTGGATGAACCATGTGTTCACCGCACCCTCACCCTATTTTCTGTCAGGAGAGGCTCACTTGTATACAATGGTGGCCTTTTGAGATTTTTCAAGCAAGTGGGACTCAAAGAAAGATCGTCTAAGAAAACTAAAATAGGTGAATGGGAATAAAATGGCTCCCACGAACTCCCTTCTTATCAGTAGCCAATCTAGTCAGGACTTTTCCTGTTAAAAGAAACGGGCCTCTCTCCTCTTCTCCAATTCCCTAAAGCAAGACGACAGTCAAAGCATTTGAAGTGTCAGGAGATGTTCATACACCTATTCTTTAAACCACAGACTCATTACTTCATATATAAATCCTAATTAAGATTGTCTTGCAATTCATGTTTCTTTGTGACACTGCTGCCCAAGTGAGGCTTTTGCTGCAAAACTTCCTTTTAGGAAGAAATTTATGGTATTCTCCCAGCTCCTAAACCCTGAAGCTGACTACAGTAGGACCCCGGTATCCGTTGGGGATTGGTTCCAGGCTTCCCCATGGATAATGAAAACCATGGATAAGAGAGAACGCCCAAAACCCCGAAATTGTTGTTTTGTGACAGTAGCTTGCTTTATGGCTGCTGTTTTATGACAGTAGCTTGCGTAACAGCTGCTGTTTGTCACAGAAGTTTGCTCTGGGGCTGCTGAATTATTTAATTTATTTCTCTGCCAACCATGGGTAACTGAATCAGTGGGTAATGAATCAGTGGATACGGGGGGGGGGGGTCCTACTGTAATTGCACCTAAGCAACTCAAAGGTATTTGGAGGCAAATATATTAAAATTTATATTATATTCTGCCCCAAATATATACTGCTACATGTGAAGGCAGACTTGTCCAGTCTTCTTCAGCCAAATGCAACAGGGTCTGCTACCTACTATAGAATTTTGTGGGGTGGGTAGATGAGGAGGAAAAGCCAATATATTAGCCCTTTCTATGCCACAACGTCAGTTGATCACCTTCTGGAGGCTCAGCAGACTAGAAAGCTGAAACGGTTGGCTGTAAAGGCGGCAACTCAGCGGTTCGAATCCTGGGTGCCACTCAGAGGAATGAGCTCCCATTATTGTTAACCCCAGCTCCTGCCAACCTAGCAGTTTGAAAGCATGTAAATGCAAGTAGATAAATAGGTACCACCGTAAAAAGTGGAAAGGTAAACAGTGTTCCATGCAGCAATGCCAGCCACATGGCCACAGACTTGCATAACACTGGCTCTTTGGCCTGAAAATGGAGATGAGCACCGCCCCTAGAGTCAGACACAACTAGCACACATGTGCGGGGGCAACCTAACTGTGCCATAAACTCTACTGGGCAAGACTACAAATGAAAAATGTGCATCTTCTCATTGGTTTTCATTAGCAAAGCCTTGAGCCAATCGCACAGCAAATGGGAGGGGGTAACATTCTATTTTACCACACCTTTCACAACAAATTCAAATATCTCATTCACTTATAAATTGTGGCTTAACATACTCATGCCGCTCCCTCCCTCCTCTGTCACTCTCGGCATCTGCTTTTGTTTACCAGAAAAAGTAAATCCTGCCGGGTCTAATTCCATGTGGCTGCCCAGCACACAAGGTACCATTATTGTTCCAATGCATAACATTTTCCTCAGAGCCCAGCAGGAACAGGGTACGATGAATCACTTCAGTAAAATTTAAGCTGATTAGGTATGAAAACTCCAAGTCACCCGGTGCCCTCCAATAAATGTGACTGAAAACCCAACAAGGCCCCTCCTTACAGATATTTAAGCTTAAATTAATATGCTCAACACACCTACTCAACACACTTTATTTCTCAACCCAAAAGCTACTAAGCAATGAGTCTATTTAACACTTCAAAACAGAATTCTCCTGCTCCGTAAAACCTACATCATTTGGGAGAGTTTTCCTCTCTCCACAACCATTTCTACAAGTCTAGCTATCACCAATTATGTTGACTTCAATCTGACTTTTCAGTATCAAGGTTTGTTTCCACATTCCGTGTTTGCAGATGAATGCCTATGAAGATTTTCCCTCCCCTAAAGCACTGCTATAGGCAATGAGAATGAGACTGGTTTCTTGGTTGTATGAATAAATTATAAACAGTAACAGTGTAGCGTTCAAAAACAGAGTCACTTCTGACTGAGGCTGCATGTGCCAAATACTCTAATAGAATCCTCAGCCGTAAAACGAGAAAGGAATACAAGATGACTGACAGAGCCCTTCAGGTTTCTACAGAAACAGCCTATTAGGTAAATTCCATCCCATCCACACTATAGACCCAATGGATGTACTTGTTCCAGCTTTTTGCTGAGTTTTTGTTTGAGTTATACTTGAAAATTGTTTTCCAACTTGAATTACCACTTGCATGCTACTTTGTGAATTTAAATAATAAAACATGAATCTCAAGGAGGCAGATTTACCACCTCACAAATATTTCCATGTATGAATATTACGGTTCAGCATTTAAAAACTAACAAGTCCTAAAGACTTGAAGCATTTCCATCTGAATGAGACGTTTTAGCTATATTTAGACACTTTATACACTACATCTAGAACATAAACCTTCCTAAACAATATGAACCACCTCTAAAGTTCCCTTACTCTTCAAGATTACAATAACATTAGGCCCCAAAAGACAACAAGAACAGTCTACCATATTGTTGAAGGTGCTGCTAACATAACAGTAGATAATATAGGAATTTAATGCAGGAAAGGCAATTTACGAGAGGCTATAATTATGTACTGAATTGCTGACATGAGACTAGTAATCTTGTACTATAGAAAACAGTAGAATTTTAGAGATGAAGAAGTAGAAGTGTCACTTACTACAAATCCCAGCCAGTGCAGGAAATCTGTGGGTAAAGTACTGTAGTCTTGGCAGACTGCCACCTAGACTGTGTTTAAAAGCTTCCAGTGAAGGACAGTCCATTACCTTCTGAAATATTGTAGTCTGTTCCCAAGTTGAACAGTTCTTATTGTCAGGAAGGAGATTAAGTCAAAATCTCCTCTCTCTTTACTTTGAATTCATAAATGTGTCCTATTCTCTGAAGATATAGAAAACAAACTTGCTCCATCTTCTACATAGAAGGTCTTCAAATATTCAAAAATGATTATTACTGTATATACTCGAATATAAGCCTAGTTTTTCAGCCCTAATTTTGGGCTGAAAAAAGGGGTCCTCGGCTTATATTCGGGTCAATACTTTTAGCCACTGAGGCAAGTTTGGGTTGGTGGCTAAAAGTCATTTTAAACATTGTGCGCAACTTCTCCTGACCCCCCATGTTTAAAATGACTTTTAGCCACCAACTCAAGCACTTGCCTCAGTGGCTAAGAGTCATTTTAAACATCACACACACACCCAGCTCACAAAGGAGGAGTAGCCAGGCCCTGCTGCATTTCCCACCCTTGGCTGATACTTGAGTCAATAAATTTTCCCAGTTTTTTGGGTTTACTTATACTCGGGTCGACTTATACTCGAGTATATATGGTACATCAATACCCAATTTTCTGTTCTCCAAGCTAAACATGCCAACCTATCTTAACTGTTCCCATAATCACTTGGTTTATATCTCCTTTTTCATGTTGGTTGTTCTTCTCTGCACAGGTTCCATTATCTTGGTATCCTTCTTAAACTCAGATGCCCAGAATTGTACTTAATGTTCCAAGTGAGGTCTGACAAAAGCAAACAGAGTGGTACTATTACTTCACTTGATTTAGACACTATACTTCTGTTGATACAAATTAGTACTGTATTGGCTTTTTTTCCTGTACCACATCACATTGTTGACACCTGATTAGCTTGTAGTCTGCAAAGACCTTCCAGACCTTTTCCAACATATTACTACCGAACCAGCTGTCACTCAACCGGTATTTGTAGAACTGATCGTAACTGCCCAGTGTTGAATTTCATATTTTTCTCTCTTAAAACCCATTTTGCTTATTTTGCAATTCTGCAATCTGTTCAAGTCTCCTGCTTCTATCTTCAGAAGCTTTAGCTATCCCTCCAAATTTGGCGTCGCCTGAAAATCTGATAAACATTGCACTTACTCTTTAATTCAAGTCATAAATAAAGAGGTTGAACAACTAAAGGCGCAGTGCAAAACACTTCAGCGCTCAAATTGTTACAAGGACCACATAACCCATCTGTTATAGCAGCTTCACTGGTTGCTGATCTGTTTCTGAGCTGAATTCAAGATGCTGGTCCAGCCTATAAAGCCCTAAATGGCTTGGACCCAAGCTACCTCAAGGACCACATTTCCCTTTATGAGCCTGCCCCAGGGTTAAGAATATCAAGAGAGGCCTTTCCTTTCATTCTGTTGCCTTCACAGATCTTTTTGTTGGGGACATGGGATAGGGCCCTCTTTGTTGCTGCTCCCAAATTTTAGAACCAAATTCCTTTAAAATAGCTTAGTGGCCCTATACCAGTGATGGCGAACCTTTTAGAGACTGAGTGCCCAAACTGCGATTCAAAACCCACTAATTATTTGCAAAGTGCCAATACGGCAATTTAACCTTGAATGCAGGTGGATGTGAAGGGGCGATGTCGGGTGCCCACAGAAAAGGCTCCAAGTGCCACCTTTGGCACCTGTGCCATAGGTTCGCCAACACTGCCCTATACAATCTCTTTATATATATCAGGGTGCAGCCTCCTCACTTGATCACTGGCCAGAACTCTACTGGTAATTATATGTGTATAACTCAAAGCATGTAACTTTTGGTAGCAGATTGACACTGGTTACATATTAATTACCTTGTTTGTTTTGTTATGTGCTGTGACGAATAGGATGTAATGTATGAATAACTTATTGTTTACAAAGATGTATATATGTTTCCTAGCCAATCAGTAAGCTGGTAGGCATGGCTAGTGGGTATAAAGATGCCCTCTGAGAAGAGAAGGGGTTCTCTCCTGTGTGATCTAAGGGTGGCCTAGTGAGTTAACCAGTATAGGCAGCAGAGTTCAGTTGGTCTGCCTGAAGTGTCAGGTAGCCAGGCATGAGAGTCTGTAACCGTCAAGCAATCTGGTTTAATGGATGATAAGAACTGTTATAGTAATAAGGCATTAAAGTAATATCTAAGAACACCGGCTAAGCTATCATACCAATAACATTGAACATCTTTTGTACATCAATAAAAGTTACATGTTTTATTTTTCAATCATAAACATTGGTGTCAGAATCCATTCTTCATAATAAAAATCCCTGGTAACTTGCTGGTATTTTGGTGGGGATACCTGGATCGGGGAACACTTATTATTAATGTTAAACGTGGCAGCATAGTAGATCCAGGTTCGTCATATGTGCCATCAGGTCAGAACTGACTTACTGCAGCCCTATTTGGATTTTTGTAAGCAAGATACTTAGTGAGTGGTTTTACCAGTTCCACACATGCTCCAGGAGTTAGCTGATATAGCTGAACAGGAATTCAAACTCAGATCTCCTGAGTCCAAGTTCACCACTCTCTTCACTATACCACACTAGGTATCGCTCGTAGCTATCAATTTTTTAGAGCCTGCAAAGACTAAGAAGTGCTCATACTTTGAGTTTATAAGTAAAGGCAGAGCTCTGTAGCTATTATGGTTTGCCCAAACCACTACACCGTTCGCTAAAAAGGGAAGAAAAGTGAAAAAAAGCAACTTCCCCTTGTTATCTCTAATTCATTCATCTCTCCCAGTTGTACCTTCCTTGCTTCCAAACAACTTAGGAAAAAGTACAATGGACTACTTCACCGAACTAAAGCTGCCCTCAGAATTAATTATAACATTTACCTGTACTGAAATCTTACACCTCTTTGCAAGTCCCCACATACATTGATTGCAGCATTAAAACAGACGGCATTATTACTGCTATCATAAAGTGTTCTTGGCCTTGAATTATTAGACCAAAGCGCAGTAACGGAAAAACAAAAAATGACTCACTGCCTGATGAATTCCGCTTTTCACTTGTTCACTCAGCATGCCTTCAAATACAAAGGAATCTCCAAACTTTTCAGCCTGTGAGAGGGAAAGAAAGGGGAGCCAGGGAGGGGTGGGGACAATTAAACTGATTTGCAAGTTTACTAACAAGTGTTTTTATCCCTCAAATCCCAGAAGAAGGGAAAGCATCAATTTAGAGAATTAAGAGCACGGTGGGCTTTAGCCATTCCTTCCTAACAGCAATTCAGAATTTATTATTAAAGAAACCAAAATGGTACATCACGGGCATAGCGGGAGACGAAAAGGAAGAGATGCTTTGAGGAGATGATAATTTCCAAAATCATCCAACAGAGATGATAAATATAGAAGAGCAGCTGCTGGAACTTCAGTCAATAGGTCCTCTTCCACTGATCTGAAATATTTTAAATGGCCCAAATTCAAGACCATGTGTTGAGAAAGATGCCCTTGGCAAGCACTCTGGCACAGCACCACCCAAAACTCGGCAATCTTGTTTGTGTCCCTAGGCACTTTTTATGAAGCCATTTCACTTGAATAATGAGAGACATGAGGAGTAAACCTAGAATGGTCACAAGTTTGGATTTGATTCAAAAACCAAAAGGGCAGTGGAGTTACAAATCACTATTTTATTCCTCATAGCAAATGTCTCACAAAGCCAGAAATAATTGAATTTTTAGTCATTTGCTTCTGGAAGGAAAGGAAAGAGGTGAGGTTGAACTACGTGTCTGCACATACAAAAACTCAGGTTCTACCACTTAGAAAGGATCACCAGTTCGAAGACCAGAAAAGGCATTTCCCTGAGAACATGGAGAGATGCTACCCACTAAAAGCAGACTGCACAACACCTGATGAACTAATGGTAAATGACACAATATAAAATAACTTATGTGAAGCACCTAAAATTACAGTAGGTACAATGAGTTTGGAATCTGTATCAACTGGAGCTCAAGAAATTAGTAATCCTCCAGATTATTGAACATGAGTCAGCAGTGTGATGCCGCGGCCAAGAAAGCCAATGTGATTCTTGGTTGCATCAACAGAAGTATAGTGTCAGGGGAAGTGATAGTAACACTCTATTTTCCTCTGGTTAGACCTTACCTGGAGTACTGTGTCCAGTTCTACACGTCTCAATCTAAAAAGGATGTTGACAACCTCAAACAGGTACAGAAGAGGGTGACCAGGATGGTTGAGGGTCTGGAACAAATGTCTTATGAGGAGCAGTGTAGGGAGCTGGCAATGTTTAGCCTTACAAAAGAAGGTTGAGAGGGGATGTGATAGCCACGTTTAAATATTTGAAAGGATGTCATATCGAAGAGGGAAGATGTTTGTGTTCCATGTCTTCAGAGACTAGGACTCAGGGCAATAGTTTCAAACTGCAGGAAAAGAGATTGCATTGGAACATTAGGAAGACCTTCGTGATTGTTAGAGCTGTCTGGCAGTGGAATATGCTGCCATTGAGGCTGGTGGGGTCTCCTTCTTTGGAGATATTTACTCAGAGGCTGGATGGCCATCTGTTGGGAGTACTTTGATGGAGGTTCCTGCATGGCAGGGGGTTGGATGGATGGCCCTTGAGGTCTCTTCCAACTCTATGATTCTATGATGTCAATGGGCTACAAATCTCATCATTCCTGACCACTGACTAAAGATCAGGAGTCCAACAATATTTAGAACTGGGGATGAGCCACTGGTTGCTCATCCCAGAGGTACAGGACACACAGTGCATAGTAAAAGCTTGCCCAGTCATTTCAGCTAAGCTCACTGTGTCTTTCCATAGCGGATCAAAATATATTCACTATCTGACTTATGAACAATGCAAAATGATTCATTAGCATTAATCACACATATACAAACAGGGCTTCTTCAATAAACTTGGTAAGACATTGTTTCCATGCAATGGATACCTTACCCACAGAGATGGGGCTCAAAAACCATGAAACCTTCTAACAGTGCTTCTGCTTAATATTCTTACCCTTAAACCCAAATGACACATTCCAACTGAAGATATGCTCAGAATAGGAGAAGATGAACAGCAACAACAGAGAAGCTTTCTTTGGTCATAGCAACTAAGATCTTCTACTTAACTCTCTCCCTGGCCCACATGCTCTTTCTCATTGGCTTTTGACTAGGATGAGTCTCAGAGCTGCCATATATGTGGGGGCCTCAGTGGTAGATTTAAAAAAATCAGAATCATAGAATCATAGGGTTGGAAGTGACCTTAAGGGTCATCCAGTCCAACCTCCTGCCATGCAATAACCCCCATAAAACTACTCCCGACAGAAGGCTATCCAGTCTTTGCTTAAAAACCTCCAGAGGAGACTCCACTGCCCTCCATGGCAGCATATTCCACTGCTGAACAGCTCTAACTGTCAGGAAGTTCTTCCTAATGTTCAAATGGAATCTCTTTTCCAGTAGTTCAAAACTACTGCTCCAAGTGCTAGTCTCAGAAGCCATAGAAAACAAACCTGTTCCCTCTTCGATATGACATCCTTTCAAATATTTAAACATAGCTATCATATCCCCTCTCAACCTTCTTTGTGTACGGTTAAACATTCCCAGCTCTCTAAGCCACTCCTTGTAAGATGTTTCTTACAGACCATTAACCATCCTGGTCGCTCTCCTCTGGACCCGTTTGAGGTTGACAACATCCTTTTAAAATCGAGATGCTTATTTATTTATTTATTTCTTACACTTATATGCTTAATCCTGGACATACCTGGTGAGAAGCAAACCTCCCTGAATTCCCTGCAGTGAATTGCATTCTTGGAGTAGCTTATTTGATTTTTTTAATCAGTTTACAAGCACTAAGGGCAGCCATCAGACACATCAGATTTGGTTGCTGGCTGGGTTAGAACCCTAAGAAGTTAGCACTGTTTTTGAAACACAGTGATATTCTTCTTAGATCTTATATGTATATGCACCACTAGATGGTAATGACATGGTGGATTCAATTCTCTGTTTCTCTGGCTAACTCCTTCAAAACTGATTGATTGTTGAAAACAATCACTCCACCCTTTCAGTACAAAAACAGGGCCCAATATGGCTGATAACACCCCAAAATAGCAGCATTAAAAATAAATAATAGTAAGATTGGGTTTTTGTTTGTTTGTTTGTTTGTTTGTTTGTTTGTTTGTTTGTTTGTTTGTTTGTTTGTTTGAAGATAGCATCACAGGATTCCCTGAGATAGCACCCTCCAAATGTGTTGGGTTACACCTTCCATTATCCACAGCCAGGATGCCCGATGGGGTTCCTAGTTTAGCACTTGCAGAGGGTGCCACACTGGGGAAAAACAATTGCACAAGATGGAGTCTGGCATCCACTGCAAAATTCAAGACCCTGAGAATTCTCTCTTCTTCCTTGCTTCCACAGTGCTACTGAAAATGTGTGGGCTGTGTCTGATAAAATCATAGGAGACAGAACACACGAGTGATTCTCTGCAGCCCTCCTACAGAGCCAGGAGCATCTGGATTTAGCTATGACATTCTAAATCCTGATCCTCAGGATCACTTATTTACCGGTTCCATTAACTTAAGACAAAGAACATTATAGAAATCATTTCCCCACCCCTATGCTATGGACAGGACAGAGGTGTCAGGAGCTGGAGAGTGGGAAAATTTACTTTTCTGAACCACAACATCCAGAATTCCCTGACCAGCACAGATTATTTTGGAAGCCGCAGTGCCAAAGAACAGCCTTTTCAAGCTCCGATCAAAACATTCTGTTGAGTCACTCTAATCAATCATTTATTATTTTGCATTAGCCGTAGCCTTAGCAAAAAAGGACAACATTTAAATAGATATAAAATTGGCATACCAAATCATAATAGTAAATACATATACACGCAACATTCCTATACAAGATCTGGACAAGTAATCTGTAAATGATTATTATTTTAAAATCATAGTTGGCCTCATTTTAATTGCTGCTGCTAAAAATTTAGCTGTCTGCAGTGTCACCTGTTTGTCTCAGTCTCCGAGGAGTAATGATATATAAAAATCAGATGAACGACCTGGCTTCATTGGATTCATCATATGCGTTCCTAGAGGAAGGCCAGTTCCGCCCACAGCACTCACTTCCTAAATGCCTCAACTGTATCTGTATGGGATCTCCTCACCATTGTTCTTGGAGCAGGTTCATTCCTGGATTGAATTTAAGATGTTCTCCAAGTGAAACCGGACTAGGTTCCAACAGGAGAAGGGTACCGTATTTTGCTTCCTCTGCTCCTAGTGTGAATGAAAGAGGTTAGAAGAAGTATGTTGGAGGTAGAATGAGAGGACAATTTCCTTTTCTGCTAACTCCCCTCGGCAGCTGGGAAGCCAGGCAGTTCTGTGAAGTGTGCTGCATGGGCTGAGGTCCCTGGAAGTCTCTTTCTCTTTTGTACTGACGAGTCAGTAGAGTGGAAGAATTTACTCCCTTCCCTCCACTGAACCTCCAACTTGAATTTCTTGCTTCCTAATGCCTTCCCTATGCAGTGGGAGTACCTAAAGATGCTGCTGTCAGTGTGTGTGT
>JAHTLZ010000015.1:21025885-21067097 GCA_023846285.1 Phrynocephalus versicolor
GTTTGGTCCTCTAGATCAGTGGTTCTCAACCTGTGGGTCCCCAGATGTTCCTGGACTGCAACTCCCAGATATCCTGGCCAGCTCAGCTAGTGATGAAGACTTCTGGGAGTTGTAGTCCAGGAACATCTGGGGACCCACAGGTTGAGCACCACTGCTCTACATATTCTAGACCAGTGATTCTCAACTTATTTTGGCCATAGCCATATACAATGTGAAATACTGTAAAAGACAAATCAGAATTGTATTATTGTATTATAATTTTGTACTATGTGTGATTTGGTTAACAACCGTAAATAAATATTCAATTCAAATCAGAACTGTATGGGTTGCATTCACTGGCGTGTGAAGAATTGTTTCCAGTCTGTGGTTCTCTTCAGATGTGCAAAGGCCCTCCTAGAGGCCTTTGATAAAGAGGACTTGTGTTCTTGAAAGCTCAGCAAACTTTTTTTATTTTTCTACCAGCAGCCTATGAAGGTATCACCCATAGTCTAGTTTTAATTTTGTTTGTTTTAATGGCTGCATGGCTCAAAACTCCTTTCTACTCCTAGACTTAGAGGGTCATCTGACCCTCATTGAAAATGCCTGTTCTAGATTTCAGCTCCAAGACACCCCACTCAGGAAGGCCAATTCATTTATCTAAAATATTTTAATCCCACCTTTCTCCTTAAAAGACTCACAGGAGCTTGTATCGTTAAAACCAGTTAAAAACTAAAGCTAGTAAGTCTGCAAATATCTAAAAAGGAATTAAACACTTATAATAAAAATAAATAAAATCAATACTAAAAATACCTTTAAAAACAACAGAACACAAAAATTGGTTTAAAGAAACATTTTAAATGGACAGCACTTCTGGAAGATGAAAGTCTAAAAATCCCAGAAGACTAGGGGTTTGGAACCACTGAAGATGTAGTATATTGTCTAAGATGAAATAGCAATTTTAAAAAGCACGAGTTGAAGGTGAATTGGGACTTGGGTCTCATGAGCTGGTAGAAATTTTAGATAATCATTCTAGGATTTGAGTGACCCAATCCTCCTCAGCTACAAAGCCAGCTACCTGGGATTGAACCCCAGGTCATGAGCACTGCTTGGGCGGCAGTACAGCAGTTTAGCCACGAGCCTCATGACAAAACTCACAGTGGCTCTCTTTCAACCTGCGCTTCCACCTTATCATCTTGAAAGAATCCACACAGGATTATCAAAAGAACTGAATGGAGGCTCATTTGCTTGAAAGGAAAAGGACCTTAGTCCATCAGTCAAAAACAAAATTAAAAAAGACAAATACGTGGCACCTGAAAGACTAACTGCTATATTTTAATGCAACCTTTCACAGACAAGTCTACTCCATCCCTTGTTCCTAGTTTTGTTGTTTCCAATGCTGCTGAAATTGTCTGTTACTGGTTTAATATACAGTATTCCTATTTCATTAACTTTAATTCCATTATCTTTTAAGGAGCAGAGGATAGCAAAAGGGAACCCTGCTAACCCTTTTGAAGTTGGACGGGTTCACAAAAAATAGCAATAAATAAACAGGCATGTAAAATGCACATAACACACAAAGAGATGCAAACATAAATACGATATCAAAAGACCATATTTTCCATCTGTATGATGCCCCCATGGATACGATGCCCCCACTTTCCAAAACAAAATTAGTTTCGTAACTACACAGTTCTCTCCTCGGCTTACTTCCATGTATGGGGCAACCCTCAATTTTCAGTCTAACAATTTTAGACAAAAATGTAATCTTCTTGTATACAGAAAAATACTGTAAATACAGAAGAGTAGCCAATGAATAACACTGGCTTAAAATCCCACTCCTACCTAATAACTCCACTGCACAATACAGTATGTAGCTTGGAAGTGAATTTTCTTCAGAAAACATATTGAGCATTTTTCCTCCCTAAGATGAGAAATGGGGGGGGGGGTTTACTTTTTGAGCCTCCAGATATACTGACCTCCAGTTCTCGTCTGTTCCCACTAAATATCACCATTGATCCTTCCCTCTTTATCCCTACTTACCTCCCCTCTACTGGTTATGTGCTGCCAAGCCACATCCAACATACTGCACCTCAACTGAGTTTTCAAAGCATGTGAGCTATTTAAGGAGTGGCTTTACCAGCTCCGCTGAGTGTCCATGGAACACGTGGGGATGCGAACCAGGTCCCCTGAGTGCTAGTCCATCAGAGCACAGGGAGAGACTCCCTATGATTTATGCCTGCTCTAGAGGATCCCAGGCAAGCACTGAATACAGGAAATGCCAGTCACAAGTATTTATGGTTGTACCACAGAGTTAGGGAACAACTGACAAAGAAATGCCTCTAAGCTTCGTCTTGGATATTGTGCACAGTTCGGGGAAGCATTTCTCAAAGTGCTCTGTGAAATACAAAGCAATGTTCAGCCAGCAGCACTTAACAAAGAGTAATGGTGTGAAGAGGACAGTGTTATTAACTGCCTGCTACATCACGGCTCGTGTTTTAACTATATTGTCCACAAATGCCATTCATCCTCCTTTGGGACAATCCAACCCTAATGACTCAAACAGAAGAAATCAATCCATTAATAGCAATGGAGGTCCAATTTTCTCTCAGCAGGACTAGCAAGCAAAGGCATCATATCATCCCCACATGGCCCTCCATCAAAGTCTGACCAGACCATATTGCAGCTCTAGCAGTAGAACAAAGCTTTGCTGATGAACTCGCTGGTTTGCTGCTCAAATGCCTTTTCATTCTGCCAGGCCCACAGTGGAATCGGACAAGATTTTCAGTGTGCAACACCCTATCAAAAGCTTTTTTTAAAGGATGCCTGCCTTGTTGTTACTGCTTCATCAGTTTAGAACCTAATGATGCTGCAAAGTATGTAGAATACCTAATCCACTGAGTCCTTAATTCACAGAGTGCACCAGATGTATCCAGTTCCAAGTGAAGTGGGCAATGAAATTTATTATAAACATCAAACCTGACACTGGCATTACAGAGGTTGTACCTTTCAATGTCATGCTTCCTGGATACAATTTACAGATCACTTAAACTATATTGTAATGCAACTTGTAAGACATCTCCAGACAACAGATGTGCACTTACAACCAGCTTAGTTCTGTTAAATATTACAGAAGCATGAAGCTAACAACAAGAACACACACAACACTCAACACCTAGATGGGAGACCCTAGAACCAATTGCAGTTGTACTAGCCTCTGTAACAGCCAGTTGTGGCTATACTTCACAACCCTCTGTGCTCCCTGACACAGCCATAGCACTTGCCTATGACATCAAGGTTCAGTTCTTTTTGTAGTTCAGTTCTTCTTTTGTAGGCTGAAATAATTCTCTGATGGCTTACTTTAGCACTAAGAATTTTTAGACTAAACTAGCCTAGTATTTTTGGCCCTGCCTTCTTGCCTTGCTCACAAATAAAATGCAATAACTAACTATAACTAAGATGGCTGACATCTTAGAATCGGTTCTCTATTTTTTAAAGCTTTGCCGCTTAGTCTTGATAATTATATCTATCTATCTATCTATCTATCTATCCACACACATTAGTTTTAGATGCTTTTAGATGCTTTTTTAGATTTTTATACCCACTATTTTGTCATGTTTTATACTGTAAACTCCCTAGAGTCCCCTCTAGGGAGATGGGCGGTGATATATCTCAATAATTAAATTATCTGGAAGTGAATTTAGCTCTTAGTTTTCCACTTGGTCAAGCATCTCCAAGCTTCACCTGGGCAGTGAATTCCTATTCCTATTCATGTTTTTCCATACCTTTAGATGGGAAATCACATACCCTCAAGCTTTTGGGGATTAGATGTTCATGCAGGGCAAATGCCAAATAGCAACTTACCAAGGCCAGACTAGTTCCAAACATACAGTTAATCAGATCAAGATTTACACAAGGACAGTCAAGTATCCCAAAACATGTAACATTCTCTAAGCCCCTTACAAGTTAAATACAGTGGTACCTTGTATAACGTAATTAATTCGTTCCAAATAAAATCATGTTATACAAATTTTCCTTTGTACAAATTGTGATTTCCCATAGGAATGTATTGAAAATGGATTTACTCCGTTCCAATGCATAGCCAAAGCTAATGAGGTTGCCGGAGACGACGAGCTGCTGCAGGAGCCGGTGCAGATCATCCTCTTTGTCGCCTACAGACAGCAAGGAGTGAGGATGATGGTGATGGTGATGGTAGTGCTGCCGCTTCTTTCACTCCACTGTGTGGCGCTCCGCAACCAGCCCTGGCTGCACAGCTGCTTGGCCACCCGCAGGCTGCCTCCGGGCACATCCATCGTGAGCGGCAGCGGCGGTGGCAGTGACAGCACCAGCGACGGATAGGGAGACTAGTGCGGCGGGCGGCAGGGAAAGCAGGCGAAGAAGCTGAGTCCCCTCGGTGACGCATAGGAAGCTGCTTGGTCCCGGCTGTGATGCTTGGGAGGGAGGAGGAGGCAAGGAGTCATTGCTGGGAGGGGTGGACAGTGGTGGCAGCAACCACCATTAGGAGGGGGGAAGGCGGTGGTGAAGTCCCCCATTTCCCCCTCCCCGGCCGGATGACAAGTGCCCCTGTGAAGACCAAGACTTCCCTCTCCTTCCCTTCACTCGAGCGAAGGAGAGGAGGAGGAAAGCTGCTTGTTCCTTTTGAATTTGTTGCCCAACAAGCCGGGCGGGGAAGGCAAGACCTCCTGGGTGTGCTGGAGCCGCAGCCGCTGCCATTTGCCAGGTGGAGAAGAGGTGGGAGGGCCAGCAGCAAAGTCCCCTGTTCCCCCCCTCCCCGGCCAGATGACAAGTGCCTGGTGAAGAAGCATCCGAGAGGTGCCAACTTCAAAAGGACCAAGACTTCCCTCTCCTTCCCTTCACTCGTGCAAAGGAGAGGAGGAGGAACACTGCTTGTTCCTTTTGAATTTGGTGCCAAACAAGGCTGAGCGGAGAAGGCAAGACCTCCTGGGTGTCCTTGAGCTGCCACCACCGCAGCCCCTGCCCTTGTGTGTGCGCGCTCCAAGAGTTGTCCGTAGGGAACGTTCTGGAACGTCAGGTAGGCTGCAGGCTGTTCAAAATTGGACAGCCCTGAACTACAGCACCTCACCCAGCTTGGCCACCAAGGCATCCAGTTCTTTGGAGCCACTGCTGGTGGCCCCGATGACAGCCTGCTCGGCAGGAACATGGCAGCAAACTCCAGCAGCAAGAACTGCAGCTTGCCCTGGGGGAGGGTGGGGGGTTCCTGGGCGGTGACTGCCCGCAACTGGCTCGCTTCCTCACCCGGTTTGGCACATGTCCCTTCCGCGGGCGCTACCACAGCGACGGCGTCATCAGCAGCTACCAAGGAGGAATCCCCCTCCCCCTATCCCCTCTCTTCCTCCCTTCCTCTCTCTTCGCCCGCTCTCTCAGCCTGCCTGTTGTTGTTGTTGTTGTTGTTGTGTCGTTACAGTCGTGACCGACCCTTCATGACTCCATGTCTATGGAGTTTTCTTGGCAGGAATACTGGAGTGCTTTGCCAGTTCCTACTCCAGCAGCCTGCCTGTACTCCCCTGCTAATGAACAGTGAAGGGGGAGGCGACGAAGGTTCCTGGTCAGATTTTTTTTACGTTGCACGGATTTTACGTTATACAAACCCTACGTTATACGAAGTACCACTGTACCTAACAGACAATTAACTGCCAATCCAGTTTGGAAAGCAGGCAAGAAACATAAGGCCTGAACAAGACATGAACTAAATATTGCCGTTGTATTCCTTAGCTTGCTAAGGACCAGGTAGCTTTGTTTATAGCCTGCCATTTGAACCCCTCAGTTCCAGTTGATTCCATTCCATTATCAGCTGTCAGTGATTGGGTTTATACCAGTTTCACTACTTTCAAATTGTTCTAATAGCTTGTTCTAATGCAAAAGAAAGGTATTATATTCTGTTCTTTTTTCTAAAAGCCTTTGGCACTTTTGACAATTAGATGTCTGAACATAAAATACAGAATGAGATTTTCTTATACTTTCTGGGTGTACATGTCCGACCCGAGTGTTAAAAGCATGTGTTCTACTTTCAGCATTCGTTATCCTTCAGCCCACCTCTTAGAACAACACACACACGCACACATCAAGGGCTCCAACATACCCACATCACACCAAGAAAACCTATAAGCCAGAAGGTGTGGCTTGTATAACTGTGTGAGAAAATAAGAAGTAGGAGTCCCTCCAAGTTGACAAGACAGCCACAAAATGTTCTGCATCTATCTCGATTGGGTGTACGTAGGAAGCACTATGCCAGACATGTCCAAACTTCGACCCTCCTGATGTTTTGGACCACAACTCCCAGAATTCTAAGCTTAGATTGCCAATGGCAATGGACTGTGGGAGTTGTGGTCCAAAACATCTAGAGGGCCAAAGTTTGGACATGCCTGCACTATGCCAACTGTTTCCCCATGTCTACTCTAGCAGGCCCAAAGTAGAGCCTCAGAAATGTCAGCTAGCGCACTAAGGGTTTTACTTGTCTGCAAATACAATCAATCTATGCTACATAAAGCAAACAAGACAGCCACTGCTTGATGGACACATCAAAAGCAGCAACATTCAGAAAACTTCAGCCTCCTAGGACACCATGTTGCCAATCACAAAGTAACTGCTGCGAGAGGTGGGGGGTAGTTGAAGAAGTACAAAGGAAGTTATTAAAGAGACATAATCACATCTAATATACAGTAATAAAATTCCTTAGTACACATTGGCTAATGTAGTTCCATTACAGTAGAGTAAGTTCATTGAATCAATGGATATTTGGTAAGTCAACTCCTCTGCATGTTCCACTGATTCAAAGTGGCCTACTCTGTCACAACTATATCTACTCCAGTGTGACTTATTGTGCTGAGCAACAAGATTTCAACCTGTGTATATTAATACGTTGTGGGGGTTTTTTGCTATAGCTTTAGCTCAGTATCACCATCTGAAAATGGAGAATGGGATGTCTATGCCGACAACTCTGCTTATTGTTGGTGCCCAGGTGCTTATCAACCCAATGATTCCTCCTCTTTCCCCTCCCCCTCACTTTGTCTCCCCCATTCCCATACACATTATTTACATATACACTTGGGGCATTACTATTATTCCCCCAATGCCTGATGAAATTATTTCAAATTCATGAAAGCTCCTACTAAAGTAAATCTGTCACTGTTTAATATGCCACAACTGGTTCATTTATATATATATTTTCACAGATACAGCAACTTCAGCCACAAAGACCAAATAAAAGCTGTAGTGCACATGTCCGGATGCCAGCACCAGATATCCAAAGATGCATGAGCATCCAAACTCTTTTCTTAACAATGTTATGTATTATGGACCTGGGAATCAGCCATTTAAGTCCACCTTAAAAATGCCCATGCCAAAAAGTCAAGGGAGCCTTTGGTACCATTGATTTCAAATGCCATCTCACCTTTCTATAATATTAGAAAGAAACCTGGCATTATAAGATCTATTTAAAACCTGAAACATCAGAGATTGGCAGTTCTGGACCATCATAATACAATCAAGGCCTCTGCTATAACATTGACAGATGTCACTGTGTTTGCTATGTACCCATTTTCCTGTTAAAAATGAATAGAACATAAAACTACCAGCCCAAAGAAAATCACAATTTCAAGGTGCATTTAACCAGAAGGAATTCTGGCTATTTACCAAATCTCTGGGATGAAAGACTTGAGTTTAGCAGGGATGGAACAATTCAGTCCATATGTAAAGTTCCTTAACTCATCATTAACACCGTTTTTTCTCATCAAATAAATAGTCGTTAGTCTGTACAAGCAGGCCCCTACAAAAACAGAAACAGAAACAGTAGAAAACCAAAGCAGTAGTATCCATGAAACCTCTTATTGAAATAGAACAGTCTCCATGGTAGGACAACCTTTTTGCTTACTCTGTATAGTGTTTGGATATATTTCTCGTCAAGCCCACCCACCCAACGGTGGCCGTGATTACCGACCTGCCTGAGCTCCGATTTCGCGCTCCTCGGGCCGCTCCTTGGCGGATGGAAAACATTCGCCTCCCTGGAGTATTTGTGCGCCACGGCTTCTCCGCCGGTTGCCCGGTCGGTGGCGCAACCACAGGCCCCTGGATCTGCTTCGCCTCCGGGCGTCCTAACATCACGGCTTCCCTCCGAACACTCGGCGGAGCCCAGCCACAGAATCCACAAAGAGAAAACGAGCCCAAGCGGACCCTGCCTGGGCGCAGCCATCTTTCTGGGGAAGTCACGTGAGGAAAAAAGCGATCAGCTGATCTCTTTAAATCTGCCCGGCTTCTCTCTGGAAACCCGAGCACGTTTATTCCGAAACTGTCATTTCAAGGGCGCTGTTCCCAAGCCTTGTTCTCAGGAGGAGTCCTACTTCATTTCGGCAGTGTGTGCGGGAAGAACCATCGGCCACTGTTGGAAACAGTGTTTCTCCTTTAATTTGCAGCCACGCTTTCTGTTCTCTTCTACTCATTGCCCTTTTAAGAGGAACAGAACGGGTTTGCCTTTCACTTGTCTTAATAAAATCAAAGGAGTCGGGGTGTGTGTTAGGGTTAAACGCAGCAAGGAGTTCCACAGATTAAAGAACGTACATACCGGATGTTTTTGATACAGATTGAACAATCACCTCACACCGTTTTCCATTGCAGAGGTTAAACATGCCCTGTAGGTATAACGTCATTAAACATAATAATCCTGCCACCTTATTTCCTAACACACATAAAGTTTGTTGACTGCTGATTATTACCTTTGTTCCTCTCCTGCGGAAGAGAGAGGAAAAAAGATAGTTCATCATAAAGAATTGTCAGCAGCAGAGAAATCTTAAACTGAAATTTTGAGTGCCCACTTAAAATATATATTTCAAATTATGAATGGTACTCCGTTATAAATAGCATCAGCATATTACAATGTAGTATTCATTGTTTTTGAAAGATAATTTTGGTGGTGGCAGAATGAAAGATTCTAATCTATTTATTTAAACATTGAAAATGTATTGCTTTTATTTAAAAAAAATTCTTCAGCTTTTGGTAAAATACACAGACTTGTTCTTTTAAATATTTTCCAGGTGGCCCATAATCCAAGAGACTCCATGCACCATGACCCTAAGTGTCAGCAGGAGGCAATCCCTTGGCAGGGATGCTTGCAAGGACAATCTTGCAAGGTATTCTAGACGCTTACCAGAATGGATCAGCGCATCAAAATACTGAACAACTTGAAGCACCAATTAAGTATCAAGACCTTCAATACTTTTGCTAATTTTTTAAACATCACAGACTGAAGAGAGAAAAACAGGCTGATGCAGGCTGCCTGACTTGAATGATAAGTAAGCATAGTCACATGGCTGCAATATTTCCTGGAAACCAATGGCACCTGCTCCTGAAGAAGCATGGTTCAGCATGGAAGAGGAGAATGAAGCTTATTCCTTTCTCATTGTCACGCTCCCCCATGCTCCTGTTATTGGATTAATGCCTGCACTCATATAGCCTCCCCACAGCACTGCATTTTGTAGGAGTACTAATATTTGTGAACAAAGAGGTTGTAGACCAGCAAATTGATTTTTGAGTACAAAATCAATTTTCCAGGCTAAATGCTTCTTAAACATTGGATACAGAGTTTGTGCTGGCTGGTGATGTTATAGGATTAAGGATGATCCTTTAAAACATGAGGGCATTAATTAAAAGAGTACTCATCTGGAAAGCCCACTTTCATGACTGGATTATAATTTACATTTGCAAATTATATTTGTTATAATGTAGCTCAATTCTTGTGCAGCTGTTTGGTCCAAGAGGACCATCAGCTTATCTGGATATAATGGTATTGGTGACTGGAAAATATTCACCATGCAGGTAGGGAAACATATACAGATGTGCAGCCAAATCAAAGGCAGAAGCAGAAGCCTGTTACCATGACTGCACCAAGATGAGTCATCAGCTGAAAATCAGAATAACATGCCTCCTATCTTAAATAACTGCTCATATTCATGGTTATATAACGTATAAAGAGCAAAGGGACCCATTAGACTTTAAAAATTGTTTTCAAATTAGATGTTTTGGTTTTCAGCAGAAGAAAAGTGATGCCCAACTTTTTAATATAAATAAATAACCTCGAGGCCATGTCTGATCAAGCCTAAATGACCTCTTGAGTATGGTGGTCTTTAAAATAATATGCATTCCTGTAAAGAAATATAGGAGGTAGAGATTGGCTCTCCCACTGAGAGCATCTGGATCAATCTGTTGTTTTTATTGTTGTTGTTCAGTCATGTCCGACTCTTTGTGGCCCCATGGACCAGAGCACGCCAGGCCCTCCTGTTTTCCACTGCCTCATGGAGTTTGGTCAAATCCATGTTGGTTGCATCAATGATGCCAAATCAAATCAAATTAGTTTTTATTATAGCCAATGGCCATTATATCTATATACATATACAAATACAATAAAAGCAGTAGGGCAATCAGTCAATATCCAAATATCTATATTCAAGGGCAATGCGTAATCATAGAGGATTACAGTAGAAGCTGACTGTATACCTTATTGTTTAATATAAAAGTTAAAATTCAAGTTAAGTGTATACAAAAATGTTAAAAATCTGTAAAATGGTATCACCATATTCATAATTGTACAGCCTATAAGAAAAAATGTCTGTAAATAACTTAAAACCTTATATTTCTTCAAACATTCCCTGTTCCCTCTTGATTGCTTATCCAGCTAATTCTTAGCTTTATAGCCATCTTTCCAAAACTGGCCACTTTTTTAGTAATCTCTTTACTCTTGTTTTCCAAAAGCTTCTGTAAACACTCTTCCCTTTCTACCCTCCAAGGAAGATATAATTGGTTTGATAAACCATTCCCTGATATGATTATATATTTTGCACTCCAGGAGCACATGGCATCGATGATACCATCCAACCATCTCATTCTCTGCCATCCCCTTTTCCTTTGCCTTCAGTCTTTTCCAACATCAGGGACTTTTCCAAGGAGTCCTCTCTACTCATGAGGTGGCCAAAGTATTGGAGCATCAGCTTCAAAATCTGTCCTTCCAGTGAACATTCGGGGTTGATTTCTTTCAGGATGGATAGGTTTGATCTCTTTGCAGTCCAGGGGACTCTCAAAACTCTCCTCCAGCACCACACCTCAAAAGGGTCAATTCTGCAGCAATCAGCCTTCTTTATAGTCCAGCTCTCACCTCCATACATCACTACTGGAAAAACCATAGCTTTGACTATCCAGACCTTAGTTGGCAAAGTGATGTCTCTGCTCTTTAGGATGCTATCTAGGTTTGCCATCACTTTCCTCCCAAGAAGCAGGCATCTTTTAATTCCATTGCTACAGTCACCATCTGCAGTGATCAAGGAACCCAAGAAAATAAACTCTGTCATTGCCTCTATTTCTTCCCTTTCTGTTTGCCAGGAGGTGATGGGACCAGTGGCCATGATCTTAGTTTTTCCTGGATCAATCTAGTTGGTGCCAAAAACAAAAGGAACATGGCAGTCACATTTGAATTTGGTCAAGTATGACTCTTCCAAGAAATTTCTGGTTTGTGTGGCTGATAATTTTCTCCTACAAAAAAAAGGGGGGGCGACGGCAACTAGAGGATGAACTATTCTCAACTTGATTCTAACCAACAGAGATTATTTGGTGGAGGAAGTGACACTGACACTAAAGGCAACTGTAGTTGAGAGTGACTATGTTCTACTAGAATTCTTGATTTCAAAGGAAATGAAAGCAGAGTGTAGCTACACACTTATGCTTGATTTTTAAAAAGCCAATTTTAATATTTACAGAACAAAGATGAGTCAAGTCTCGTGGAAGAAGATCCTAACAAGAAAAAGAATCCAAGAAGGGTGAGAGTATCTAAAACAAGAAATCCTAAAAGTCCAAAAACAATATATTCCAATAAGAAAAAAAGTGTGAGAAGTAGCTAAAAAGACCAGTGTGGCTTCACAAAAAAAAAAAAAAACACAGGGAGAATCTAAAAACAAAACAAAAAAAGACATGTACAGGAAGTGGGAAAAAAACAAGTTCAGGAGCCATGTAGCCATCACAAAAATTAAATACAAAAATAAACCAGGTGATACCTTTAGGCTACCAGTAAAATAACAAAAAATGCTAATATTTCAAGGGAGATACCCTCTTCCTCAGAGCTATACCAAAGTTCAAACATGACAAAAGATGGAGATGTCAGGAATAAGTTCTTAGATGTAAAGTTCTTGGTAAGATGGGGAAAATGCCAGGTAGTTGCTTATATGCAGGCTGGAGCTGAGATGTAATGAAGCCAGGCCACCCAGGAAGATCACAGACAAGTAGCGAAAACATGCAGAGATGGCTTTGGAAGAGCAAAAGCAAAGGATGAGATGAGATTAGCTAGGGACACTAAAAGGAATTTTTAAAAAAATCATTCTTCAGATATGTGGGAAGCAAAAGACAAAAGAAAATAAATACTGGCACAGCTCCTCAATGGAAATGGAAAAATGGTAACAAATGAGCTCAGTCTTTTCCCATTAGACAGACTTTGAACCACCAGAGATAAGTAAAGTGCAAGTGGAGGAGACAAGATAGCAGTTTGAGATTAATAAACAGTCAAGAAATATACCAAAGGTACCAACCTTACCACCTTGATTGTGTTCAAATCTCCAGGGCCGGATAAACTGCATCCAAGAGTAGTGAAGAAATTGACTGAAGACCTCTCAGAACCACTGTCCATTATTTTCTTGAAATCATGGGAAACGGGCGAGTTGCCAGATTACTGAAGGAGGGCTAATGTTGTTCCTATCTTCAAAAAGAACAAAACAGAGGAACATGTGAACTACAGGCCAGTCAGCCTGACATCAATCTAAGGAAAAATCCTAGAACAGATTATTAAGCAGTCACTATGCAAGCACCTAGAAAACAATGTAACAATAATTAGAAACCAACATGTATTTGTCAATAACAAATCCTGCCAGACTAATCTGATTTCATTTTTTGATCAGATCACCTCCCTGGTAGACAGAGGGAATGCAGTAGATGTAGTACATCTTGACTTCAGCAAAGATGCTGACAAAACTGCCCATGATATCTTGATTAGCAAACTAACCAGATGTGAGCTGGATAAATCAAGTGTAAGGTGGATATTAAATTGGCTACAGAATCGTACTCAGAGAGTGATGATTAATGGTTGTTTCTCTACGTGAGAGGAGGTAAAAAGTGGGGTACCCCAAAGCTCAGTCCCGGGCCCGGTGCTCTTCAACATTTATATTAATGACTTGGACAAGGGAGAGCAGGGATACTTGTCTAATTTGCAGATGACACAAAAATGAGTGGAATAGCCAATACTCTGGAATACAGAAACAAAATTCAAAATTATCTTGATAGGCTGGAGCACTGGGCTGAAACCAACAGAATTGAATTTAACAGGGAGAAGTGTGAAATACTGCACCTAGGAGGAAGAAACCCCTGGCTCAGCGATACTACATGTGAGAAGGATGTTGGAATTCTGGTAGATCATAAGCTGAATATGAGCCAACAGTGTGAGGTGGGCACAAAAAAGGCAAATTCTATTTTAGGCTATATTAACAGAGGTATAATTTCCAAATCCCATGAGGTACTTATTTAGCACTGGTTAGGCCTCAACTTGGGTATTGTGTCCAGTTCTGAACACCACACTTCAAGAAGGATGCTGACAAACTGGAACAAGTGCAGAGGAGGACAACAAGGATGATCAGGGGGCTGGAAACCAAGGCCTATGAGGAAAGACTGAAAGAATTGGGCATGTTTAGCCTAGAGAAAAGACTGAGGATTGATATGATAGCGCTTCTCAAATATTTTAAGTGCTATCATGCAGAGGAGGGGCAAGATCTCTTCTCAAATGCCTGCATTAGGGTTCTCTTAGCTCAGGCTAACAGAACCGAGCTTTTAGCTGAATATCAGGAAAATCTTCCTAACTGTTAGAGCAGTATGACAATGGAACCAATTATTACCTCAAGAGGTGGTGAGTGCTCCAACAATGTAGTCATTCAAGAGAAATTTGGACAGCCACCTGGCAGATATCCTTTTATTTTTATTCCTGCATGGAGCAGGGGTTGGACTTGATGGCCTTATAGGCCCCTTCCAGCTTCACTATTATTCCACGATTCTGTGATTGTATGCAAATGGCTGAGCATAGATTTCAGGCAGTGGATAGTCTGTTAGAGAAGTACTGTACGTATATGGAACTAAATACTTGACAAGTAAACCTGTTTAAGGTGACACCCTATGTGTGTACTGGATGTGAGAGAGAAGGCTCAATTGAATACAATGGGGTTTGACTCTGTGCACACCTGTGCATTCACACAGGCTGCTGTGAATCAAAATACAGTAATCCCCCGCCTATCGCGGGGGTTAGGGACTCACCCAACCCACGATGCTTGAAAATCTGTGATATGCGGAAGCAGGTCGGGTGGGGGGCGGTGCGGGTCGATGTGATCACCTCCCCACCAAACCCCCCCATGGCCCCAAGGCGCAGGTACTGCAATCCCGCGATATAGTGGGACCGCAATACCTGAACCGCGAAATGGCAGGGGTGAGTGTATTTCAGATGGACTCTGTGAAATTAACTGGACAAGGCTGTCAACTCCAAATGCATCCTAAAGTGATTTTTCTTTCAGTACAACTGTCATGTTAGGAAGTCTGTCCTCTGGACATCTTCCTAAGAGCCCTAACATCATAGATCTAGAGGAGAAAATCAGAAGCCTATATCTGTCACAGCTGGCCTTTATCCCAAGTAAGGGTTATTTCAAGACCAAAACGAGACAATCCTTTCCAATCATATAAAAATCATTTGAATATCAAGATAAGCCTTTCCACTGTTGCAATGATTCTAGGTAACACCAGCTTATCTAATTCTACAAGCTGTATTTATACATTATTTATATGTTCCATACTTCAGAGTTTGAAAACATCCAGATATCTTACAGCTATGAAAAACTCAAGGCACAAATGCTTAAAATACTGTATATGCTTATGCAAACAAAACCTAAAGTGCAGGCAAGTACTTAAGTCAGAATTAAATTTAAATACAGTGGAACCTTGACTTACATGTTGCTTGACTTGCAGCATATTTGACTTGCAGCAAGAAGGGGCCTGTTTGACTTGAGTCGCAGGCTTTGACTTACAACTCGGAGCCCCGGCGCAAGGCACCGGAATCGGGCAGCAGCCACGACCCAGCATCGCGGCTGCCGCCTCCGAACTGCTCCTGCCTTCTTCCTCTCCTCTGGCAGCGGCGGCTTCGGCAAGGCCAGCTCCGAGCACCTGGAGCTGGTCCTTGGCCTCACTGAAGCCACCGCTGCTGCCAGAGGAGAAGAAGGGCTGGGAGCTCGAGGCTGGCCTCGCTGGTTAGACAGTTGGCTCAGTCTTGTAAAAAATCTGGCTGCAGAATTCTGGTCCACAATGGAAGCATTTTAGTTGGGGAGCTGTACAGTTGTGGGACTCTAATGGTAAGCATAGAGTTGTTCAGAACTTGGAACGTCAGGTTAAAAATCAGTAAAACTTAAATGTTAGACATTGTTGCTATGATCATTAAAAAGTGGAGGTGTATAACTTGTGGACTATAATTCCACTGCCTCCTCCTCTCTTTGAAGAGACATTTCATTTACATCCCCAGAAGGAATCTCCTATCCCAATCAAATTTGTGTTAAATTGCTGTTTTCGGGGGTCTTTTTCATCATCTGGAACGATTAATCCACTTTTCCATTACTTTCTATGGGAAAAGTTCATTTGACTTAAGGCATGTTTGACTTATGTCTAGACCTCTGGAACGGATTAATGACGTAAGTCAAGGTTCCACTGTACAGTTTAAATATATGTTAAGAGTAACAGAAAATAAAAAAGAGAGAAGACCAGCAATGTTTATATTCCATTCTATAATGCAAGTATTTATAACCTTAAAAGGCACATTTAAAAGCAGCTTATATATATAAAACACAAAAGTTATTAAAAATAAAAATGTATTAATGAAAATTGGTTTCTGAGCCCCGAGTATTTTAAGAACATATATAAAATAACTTTAAATGCTCATCTAGCTAGATCAGTTTGAATAGATGAAGGAAAATCCATGCTTTCTTCATCTGCTGCCACTTTTTCTGCTATATAATTGTTGGTAACCAGTGTGTGGGATATGACATATGATGCTCCTTCCCAGGCTATTTTTCCTGGGCACTAATTATATGGATCATTGTGCCTTGTTGCTTTTAAATCTGTTTTTAGTTTTGACTGTGTTTACCTTTTTTAATATAATATTTGTTCAATTATTTTTAAATGTTAGTATGCATACTGTTTGTGCTTTTAAATATTGTATTTTTATTCTATAAGCCAGCCTGGGCCATTTTTAAGTAGAAAGATGGGGTAAAATGTTTCAAATGAATAAATATTTAAATATTTAAGATACTCTTATTTCCTTTCATCAGCTATCAACAGTCAGGGCCTGGGGGTCCAAGGGTTTGGTGTTCAAAGAATATTTTTTAAATAGGAATTTTTATTGACCCTGCATTTTTTTTAAGTGTAAGGGCTTGCAACTCAGAATTTGGCAAGCTGCCACTATGATGATGAACATAATTGTTGTTTCTAGCATCTGCAAACTCTGGAGGAATCAACTCCTGTAAAACAAAAAAAGCTTGTCCACCGAAGTAGTGTAACGCCCGAGTACTGCAGCTATAATGAGTGCAAATTATGGGACCTGCAAACAACTTCTCTAGTCATATTAACATATGGCAACATTCTGCTCATTTAATTATTTCAGTTTTCTTCCATGGCTCACTGTCAGTCATTAATTCCTTTTGATATGCAGTGTTTTTATTTAATGACCTTACCCAGCTGGAGAGCTAGCCAATTGTTCTGCAGCAATTTTAGTAAACTGTTGTTCAAATCTCATTTTAAAATAATTTTACTTCTCAGAACTACTATTTGTATTTTATTTTTAAACACTCTACACATACAACATTTTACATCATCTTTACATGACTCCAGATTATAATAACTATAAATAATATTTTGATATACCTGTCATAGTGTATGTGTAGATGACACTGCAGCTCTAGAGATAATTAGCTGGTGAATATTTGATAGGAGATCAACATAGCATCACTGTCCAAACACTGAAAGCAAATTAAATGTATTATTATAACATGAGGTCTGCCCCCCAACTTACGAAAATGCTGTAGTGGGCCTGTTTGGAGTCTGTTTTAACGGAAAACTTGTTGCAATCCTGAATATGCTAGATTAAAAGCTTTTGAACACAGCAAAATTTATTTTCAAGTAAATAAAAATAAAACAAGTATTTTATTTTTATTTTTATATCAAGTAAATAAAAATAAGCACAGAGAGAGAGAGAGAGAGAGAGAGAGAGAGAGAGAGTTGCAATTGTAAGGCAATACAGTGGACCCTTGTATAACAAACAGCTTGTATAACTTAAAATTTGTACAACATAAAAAATTCCAGAGATAGGGGAAATTTGCTTAACATAATCGCCTATGGGGAAAATCCATACAACATAAAAATGGGATCACTCCGTTTTTAATGCATTCCTATGGGAATTTGTATAAAGAAAAATTTGCTTAACATAATTTCATTTGGAATGAATTAATTCCTTTATACAAGGTACCACTGTAATCCTATGCACACCATTGAATCAGTGGTGAATCAGTTCTTCCATTTAGTTCCATTCATATGGTCACACTGTAGTTATGACTTACTTTAGCATGATAACTCACAGCTAGAGTAGTCCCATTTGAATGCACGGCATTTGCAGAGCTGTTGACTCACCATATGCTCACAGATGCAATGTAACTACTTTAATGAAATTCACTACACTATGCAACAGGATTTGAGCCACTGGATCATTATGCCATATAACTGATGAACCTTATGTGCAGTAGGACTTGTAAAGGAACATACAGTATGTAGGATCAAGATGTATCTGCCTGTTTAAACACCAGCCACACAGGCAGCTGTACTTACTGGTTCAACCCCATTTGCCAAGACAACTGCTTCTCTTCTGAGTCTGCTACTAATCTGGACACAGTCTGAACTCTAGATGTAGCACCTGGATTGATCACGCTCACGGGAGGTTGTATTTTAAAATAGCTCAAGCTTCATCTGAAAATCGCTTAGTGCCCATTTCTGAAGTATTGTAAATATGTGCAACTGCTTTACTCACCAAGGTGTTGACATGTTTTAAATAGAAGTGTTCTAGAATTCTGCCAGGTACGTATGATGGATAACCAGGAACAGAATAACTACAAGATCACCTTATTTCTTATTTCCACAAACCTGAAATCTGCCTGTCCCAAATTCACCTTAAGAGTTTAGTTGAATAGGCAATACAGTATAATATGAACAATTTTGCTAGCAGGGTACAGCTAGCTAGGTGCTAGTCACTATTAAATAGTGAAGTGATGTGAATGTGCCTTCATCAACTAAGAAGTTGGGGGGGGATCAGCTAGTGACCTTAAAAATAAGATGATGAAATGAGCCTAGGAAAAGCAATAACTGATTTAGAAAAGACAGTACTGTAGATGAAAACATATCTGAGCTATCTCTTCTCCTTCCCTGCTTGATCATTTGCTATATGCATTGGTGCTCATTTTGAATCAGCCAGAGAGGGCTGTTTTAGCTGGCCCTGGCACTCTGTCTCTGAGGTAACTTTTGCTGCAGAATGTTCACATACCAATCAAGCAATAAGATGAGGAGACTGGGTGCAAGAAACTCTTATATTTGTTGATCAACCCATTTGGTTTAACTCGTGTTTTAGCCCCAAGCTGTTTATAACTACTGGTAAGTGCTGGCATTCATCCTAACCACCTTACATAAAAGTCATATTGTCTATTTTAATGCACCTTGTTCCTGAATAATGTTTTTTAACATCAGAAAGGATAGGTGGTTATGGAGGATGTTGACAACGGATGTGGGGTCAACAGGCAGCCAGCCAACCAGACACTAGGAATGTAAAACCAGATTTAGGAAGAAAGGGGAATTGTTCAGCTTAGTAAGTGTACTAAATGTAGTTTTAATTTGAACAGAATATTTATTTTGTCTCATGGATCAAAAAATAAGCAAACAAAAATTTTAAAGGAAGGCATAAGAATGTTATGCCTGTAGAAGTTGAGTAGGAACACACTGACAACCCCCTCCCCTACCTTGGACATTTCGGATGAGTTACAAATATAGCACTTAAAAAGTTTTCATAAGCGTGGTTTCTGTTTGTCTTGAGTCCTTGGCAAAGCGAATGAGTAAACTCAGTAAAGCAACAACAACAAAAAAAAAACACCTGGAATTTCATTAGGAAGCCAAGCTGTTGTGTTCTGGGTCAGAAATATCAGTTTATTTTGCAATAAAGATTGAACTGTACATCTGGCTCAGCGTGAGTTGCAAAGAAAAACATTCTGTTCTCTTTTCCACCAGGGAAAATTCCACGTTGAAAGCTTATACAAAAGGGCACAATGAACCTGTCACTGGATTAGACCAAGGGCATGTTTCCCAGGAGATTCCTCTCCTCAGTGGAGAAGCAAGTAGGCTTCAAAGCCAAGTTGTGCAGGTTAGGGGAGCCTGGAGATCGTAGCACCAGAAGGCTAAAATTGCCTCTTTCTGTTGCTGTTCAACAAACCCTAGTGCAGTGGTGTCCAAACTTTTTGCAAGGAGGGCCAGATTTAATGAGGTGAAAACATGTGGGGGGCAACTATTCACGTTAGACAAGCCCCTAGGCTAGGACATGCAAGGAGGCGGGGAGGATGCTGATGCAACAGAACTTGGGATAGGGAGGCTGGGCAGGTGGCTGAGGGGACGGACAGAGGCAGGGAGGGCAGGCAAATCGTAAAACTGTGAGCTGATGTCTTTATCCGGTATGGGGAGGGGCCAGCTGGCGAGGATGTGTGACAGGCTGAGCCAGTGGGGAGAAGAGGCTGTGGCCCACTCAAAATTTGAAAACAGGCCGCATTTGTCCCCCAGGCCTGACTTTGGCCATGCCTGCCCTAGTGGATTTAGAAGGAAAGTAGGCACAATCTTTCAAGGTCCCATGAGAGGTGTCTGCAGCCCTCAGATTTCTGTGGCTGTCCAATCCTGGTTTAAAACTCCAAGAGGAAACATTGTTTGCCCCTGATAGTTCTTGAAGAGCTTGGAATTTGGAAATAACCATTTACTTCTAATTAATCCCTTTATTGCAACAATGGGTACATAGTTATTGCAACATAACGAGGTATAACCTTTTCTTACTTCAGTGTCAAAGGAACTTTTTAAAAATTATTTTTCATAGCAGTAGAATATGTGTGTTTTTACTATTTAGGTGTGTTTTGTATAATTAGCCATCAAAAAGACAGCATGTGACTGTTTTGGCTACTTTTGAAAATGTGCTGAAAGTTACATGTTTAAACTGTTACTATAAGGTTACTATAAACTGTTGCCTCTTTATTGGCCTCTTGGAACTGTAAATGGAGTTTGCTTTTGGAAGTAACTTTCTAAATGCTGTGTTCTTTTCGTATTTCTTCAGCAATGGCAGAGATCTGGTCATTAAAACATGCCAGTTCACCTCTCAGTGTAGCATCAAGGAAGGCAAATTTGTCTAAACTTTCAGATCTCATTGGCTTTTTACACATACAAGAAATAAACATTCCCTGCCTCAAGCTACAAATGAAATGTGCTAAAGCTTGTCAGAGTTACCAGTAAGTCACATGCACAAATATAACCGTGTTTATGCTTTATTAAATTAAAGCATCACTATGTTAACCCAGTTGTTCTTTACAATGTTTTTGATGTTCATAGTCAAGCTACATGCTACAGATACACATCATTGGAAGATGGAATGTAAAAGTTGAGAATATCTGATTACACTTTTCATCCACCTGTAATAATCACAATTTTATACCATCAAGTCACTTCTGACCTATGTGAACTCTATGGGACTCAGAAGGAGTTTAGCATTCCCTTCTTCTGGAAGGAAAGCTTGCCCAAGGCCACACAGGCTGGCTCTTCTGGGATGCACTGTGGGGAATTGTACTCCCAGCTTTTAACTTGAGCTATCCAGACAGTTCCTTCTGTAACTTGAATATTAGCTTGCTTTGTTTTGTGTTTGATCATTGGGACTTAACAACAGGCAAAATCACGAGGGTCTGATATAATTATCAGTAGCACACCATTAGAAGCTGATTGGTGGCGACAGCAGCTAATTGTGTGCTGTTTGTAATGTAGTGTTTGACCTATTAAAAAACCACACTTGTGGAACTTTCAAGAATCAAAACATTGTAGCTAAAGAGGGGGTTTAATAAGGTGGCCCTAACCAAGATGGTGACAAATACAAGTGGTAATCTATGATCTTGACTTGTCATATTGAAAAGGACTGTAAACAAGCCTTGGGAACCGCTGTTATGTCCATTACTGTGATGCATCTTTTACCTTTCCATTGCATTTTACATTCCTCCCCTCTTTGTGCACACAATTGGCTGTATACTGAGTCTGCTTCATCTTTCTGACAAACTGGGCTGCTGTTCATAAAAGTTTATAGTGAATAAAATTTACTAGTATTTAAACATTGCATTTGTCTGTGTTGCAACAGAATAACAGGGTTATTCCTCTAGAAATATTTATCTGGGGTTGCCTCTAATGCCTGCCAACCTATCAAACGTTAAAGAAGATTTTAGCACCGATCTGGTGCAGCTGCATAGGAAAATGGTTGTCTGATACGTGGGCTTAGTGTCATCTGTCCAAAATCAATTGCATGGCCAGTTTCCTTTGTTGATACACATCATAATGTAAGATACAGTTCTAGTCTGTTGTAATGTGCTATCAGTTTTTTTTTACTCATGGCCACTCTATGAATTACTATAATGATCTCCAAGAGGCTGTGTAGTTTACGGCCTTGTGTAGGACTTGCAGATTACAAGCCGTAGCTTTCTCGTCTGCTGTGTCATAGTTTTGCTGTTTTGAATTTCTCATTTTGACTTGATGAGAACATTTTTATGCTACCATCTTCTATGCTGTAGTTAAAAAGTCTCAACAATGTCTGAACTCAGTCTAGACAACGCATCCTTCCAGGAAGAACTGGCATTGGGTATAACTTACAGGAAGGATTCATCACCTACAGATTTTTGTGGCATGCCACCAGTTGCATTTTTCATAGTCTCTAAAGATGAAACTAGAGTACAGTTAAGGTAAATATATTTACAATGCAGTATCTATACTAGTAAGTACTGTATACATGAGCACAATTTTCTTAATAGGAAGTTTCAGGACATTTGGGGACAGTTCAGAGAAACAAATCACATTTTTACAGGGGAAAGGGTGGGCAAGCAGTGGAAGATTGTGGCAACCCTTCCTAACCTCACCTCCTAAGAAGTCTCAGGCATGAGCTTGCTGATTTAAAAATTGCTATTGTGTTTAATGGAGCTTATACCTATCTTTATATATGCAGCAGAGATGCACTGACAAGAGTGGCTAATGATTCATGTGCCGAATGAGAGAAAGCAAATATGCCATAACCTGTACCCTGAAGACCACAAGCACAGCTCCAATGATGGCACGTTTTACTGACCTCAGAGTTACTGCAAGGGATTTTCTCCCACTGGAGCCAAGATTATTGCTTGTGTTAATTAATGCATTAATGAGTGAGATTGTATTACATTTCTGCCAATAAGCTCCAAATGCCTTATGCATCTTTCCTACATTTATTTATTTAAAACATTTGTCTTTCTCCCCCAAAGAACCCAAGGCAGCTTGATTCTCACCACTTTCTCCTGTGAACTCTGTTAGGCTAACAAGGAGAATGGCTAGCCCAAGGCCACCCTATGAGTTTCTTGGCTCACTGTAAACTAGAATGCAGGTCTTTCATTTCCAAGTCTGCTACTCTAACCACTACACCACACTACTTCTCTCTGTCATAACAATCACTTTTTGCATGACAGAGGGACTGAATCATGTAACATCAGTATAAATGTATAAAACAGAGCTTGGAAACATCACTTTCCCTCAGAATCCATCAGATGGATGGATGACCATATTCTGGGAACGGTCCTCTAAGGAAACAGCTTTTTCCAGGCTCTGACATAAAGCTCATACAGAGAAACCATAACTTGCTTGCTGAAGCATGCAGATTGGTATGTATCCTTTCCGGTATCATGTCAACACTTAAAATACAAGGGGGAGAAATCAGGTGATGGTAACCATGGCAAGAAAACCTCTGAGTACAAGAAGCACTTTTCACAGTCTGCTTCCAGAGCACATTTTGTTTAATTTATCAGTTTTGAAAACA
Organism: Phrynocephalus versicolor; assembly: GCA_023846285.1. Taxonomy (NCBI): domain Eukaryota; kingdom Metazoa; phylum Chordata; class Lepidosauria; order Squamata; family Agamidae; genus Phrynocephalus; species Phrynocephalus versicolor. The sequence goes on from JAHTLZ010000015.1 coordinate 21,049,107, forward strand.
TTACACCAACATATATCTACCTATGGATAAATGTACTTTGTCTATGAGTGCCTCTTTCAAAGAAATGTGAGAAAAGACTAGTAGGGAGCATACTGTATTTCCTTCTCCCTTGGCAGTGAGAAACCAAGCTGAGATCCAGAGTGTTGTGAACAATTTCTTAACTTAACTGGCACTAATCCTATTAGCAGGATTGTGGTAAAAGACACTTTTAAACAACAGTGAGTTCCAGTCACTGGGCCAGTTGGTTACATAACTTTGTCTAATTACAGCCCCCATTTCCCCAGCTATGTAAGGTCAGAGTGATTTGGGAATACAGATCGGTGGTAAAACATTTGTCACAAACTGACATATTTAATGCTGAGACATGCCTTTGGATTGCTAACCAGAAGAAGCTTCAAGGACTGAAGACGTTTGATAAGGAACAACAAGAAAACCTTTTCTTCATAGAAATCCCATCATACTGTTCAGTGTACAAAGCCCTTCACCGTTATTAATTCATTTACTCTTTTGCCACGATTAGGTTGTTTCCTCTTACAATGAACTTAACAAGCTTTGTAAGGCTTCCCAATTAATTTGTATTAGGTATTTAAGCTTGGGCTTCCCCATCCACATGAAGCTGTTTAATCTGAAAGCAGGCCATTGGTACACTTTTGCTTTAAGCAGGAAAGTGTCTTTCTTGATTAAAGAAATTGTGTTTTATAGTTGCAGTGGGCAAAATGCATTGTTAACTTTCCTGAGTTTTCCCTCAACTCCAACCCTCGGAGCTGTGAAGTTCTTATTTGGCAGCTAGAGAACATGGCCCACAGTTAAACACCAGAGTATAGGTTTTATATGCCAAAGTTTGCAGGTTCAATCCCCAGGCTCTTCAGCCAGAGCTGGATAAACTTGTTTTAAATTTGGGGACAGAAGTCTGTTTTGCTCCCATGCCCATCTGTTGCACTAGGAGTTTGCTATATTCTGAGCTCATACAAAGAGGGCATCAGTCACTTTGCTACATAAACGAAAGCCCCATCATTTCACATGGGGCATCTTGGCTTGCAGGAAAACCTGCATGCCATACTGCATTAGAAGGGTGACCAATGATGCTCTGCCCACAGAGCGAAAGGATTCTGGCCCTATTGTCAGATAGGGTTGCCAATATGGGGCTAGATGGACCAAAGGTTTGACATGGTTTAATGTTTGTGTGTGTGTGTTATATCATTACAGTCATGACTGACTCTTTGTGACCCCATGTCCATGGAGTTTTCTTGGCAGGAATACTGGAGTGGTTTGCCAGTTCATACTCCAAGTGCCTACAGCACCTGGTATTTTACCCTGGTGGTCTCCCATCCAAGTACTAACCAGGGCCGACCCTGCTTAGCTTCTGAAATCAGGCGAGATTGGATGTGCTTAGCCTTAGGGCATCTAGGCAGCTCTGGTTTAATGTTTATGTTCCTACAAACTCATCCAAAGTGTCTTGGAAGACACTGAGTTGTTTGAGGGTACGGTGAGTATAAATTTGTAAGGCAAGGGAATGTCATTTTGAAAAGAAAATTCTAGTACTCTGTAAAGTGCTTTGCCCGCTGATGTTGCTACAAACATTAATACCTTTTCAAGTTATGGTTCATTTCTGTAGCATGAGTCAGAAACTGCTGAAGACTGTGAGATGCAGTTGACAAACCACTCGAAGTTTGCAGTTAAATAAGATGAGTTTTGTTAATTGCACAAGGACTTGGTTAATATGCATCATTGACAGGGGACGGTGGGTTGTAGCTATGAAAACTTGGCTGAAAATTAAAGCAAACAGAATGTGTTTCTTTGTCCCTCATGTACTATAGGGCTGGGATGGCAAAGCATTGCCCTCCAGGTGGCATTGGACTGCAACGTCTCACATTCCTTACCACAGTGTCATCTAGAGAGCCACACTTGGCATACTTCTGTAAGAACCATAGAACAACTCACATACTGGCCACCACTGTTGTTCTTATACGGTGTCAAGTTACTTCTGAGTTATTGCAACCTTTTGAAAGGGTGATAGCCAGATTGTCCTGTTTTTAACAGTCCTGCTCAGCTCTTGTAAACTCAAGGTTATAGATATCTTAGGGTGCCAAAAGATTTATGACATCTTACTGATTGACAGCTTTATTTCAAAGAGAGCTTTCATCTGCTTCCTGACTTCCTGATACACTAAAAAAAAGATTTTGTAGTTGAGGAAGAGGACTATAATCTTAAAAAAATCCACCAAGAAATATTTTTTTTAGATTTAAAGGTGTTACAGTTAATTTCTTTATACTGTATTTTATTTATTTATTTATTTATTTATTTATTTATTTCTATGTATGCTGAAACAGACTAACAACCAACTTGTTGAGAACTGCTATCTGAACAGCTCTGGTGGTAACTGATTGCCTTCAACAACATCTTAATCTGCATACATGAAAGTGATATGTACTTCCGTGCTGGATTTTAGCATTCATGGTCAGTGGGAGTTTGCTGTTTGAAGGGAATTTGACGAATTAATGGATTGGCCATATTACAAAATGGATTCTCCAGGATCAAAAGCAACAGGGAATATGCTACTGTAGGAATACAAAGAACTTGGTAATGATGTCCTCCAATGGGGTTAAACAAATTCATAGGGAATCAGACCACAAATAGCTCCCAGTTACAGTAAATTTACATACAATACACACCAATATCAGAACCAGTAAGCTTCTCCACATCAGTGGACTTCTTTTCTTGTGAGATCCATGCCTTTCCCTACTCATCCAAGTAGCTTTATCAGTCTGAGGAACCTTGGTGCCAGTCTTCCAATTTATAGTTCAGCTCACTTTCACACCACCCTCATCTGAATAGCTTTGTTAGGTGGACACTAGCCTGAATAGGCTCATTAGATATACAATGGCTTGGGGTGTGGCGAAAGTCTCAACTAGTCAGTCCTTTTCAGCACCCATTAAGTATGGGTCATTAGCCCTCCTGGTGCAGGTGTGAAGTGTTTCTGATTTGTCTGGGGATGATAAGTGGCAGACAGGTTGTGCCTAAGTACCCCAACTCTGTTGAGAGAGGGGTTTTCAACACACAAGTGAATGGCTTCCTTGACCCCCTCTCTCAGACCACCCATCTTTTCACACACACCAGGCCATTGTACATCTAATGAGCCTATTCAGACCACTGTTCATCTAATAAGCCTATTCAGACCAGTGTGTGTGAAATCAGGGTTAACTATACTGTAAATTGAAGGCTTTGCACCAATTATCCTTCGACTGACGAAGCTACTTGGATTAGTAGCAAAACCTATCAGTCGGACAAGAAAAGGACTTTGGGAAGATCAGTAGCAAAACCTATCAGTCTCACAAGAAAAGGACTGTGCAAGAATTCCAAGCAAAAATCAATGAAACAAAACAAAAACATGCAGCACCTTAAAAACTATTATATTTTAATGTAAGCTTTCATGGATCAGGTCCACTTCTTCTGACATATACTAGCAGAATGAGATGTTCAACGCATTTACAAGAAAAGAAGTCCAGTTGTCATGACTCAGCTTTTGGATAACCTCATCTGGGTCACTGAGAATCTTCAGAGACATCCTAGTGAAAATCTGGATCTTGGCTGGTTCCAGGAAGTTCAGAGGAGAAAAGTTGAGAGCCTTTTTTGTTTGCGTGTTTGTTTTTCTTTGGTTAAGTCTTTGAGGGGAAATGGGCTCCAAACAATTCACTTCAAGAAGCATCTCGGGAACATTAATGAAAGTATACGGGGAGGTGAGGGTTGGAGAGAGAGAAGAGAGAGAGCTGCTCTTTGCGTACAGGAAGGGGGGCAAATCGTTGGCTAGAAGTGACGGTGTGTGTGTGTGTGTGGGAAGCTGGGAGTGAAATAAGCCTCTGGGCCAATAACAACTCTAGAAAGTACTCCGGCTCTCCAGCGGCCGTTTACACGACCACATTCCTTCTGGTCCGACAATCAAGCGAGTGGCGTTGCCCCGTCCGCCCAGCCACACGAGCAGCCCACCCTTATACCGCGGGGTGCATGCTGGGAGCCGTAGTCCGCAGCCTCGGCTCCCTGCGCTGACCGTGGGCGGCGTGCTCTCCCTGGCGGAGACTACATTGCCCATGGAGCCGGTCGGGAGTATATAATGCGCCGCCCGGCGCTGGTGGAGTGCAGTAAGCATGTGGATGGGCTGTTGAGGGCGCTTGCTCCCCGATGTGGAAGCCTGAGCCGGGGAGTCCGGAGGCTCCATCCCTAGGGGACCTCGGCGGGAGTCCAGGGCTGGCTTTCGGGATCATGGGATTACAAAGCGGCTAATTAACTCACCTTCCTCCCTCGAGCCTCCGAGGCGAGCCGAGCCCCTTATGCAACCAGGTAAAGGCAAAGCGGGTGGTGGTGGCGGCGGCGGAGGCAACAGGGCAGTGACAGGGAGCCAAAAGCAGAGGAACTTCTATGCCCCCCTCTTCTCTTCCCTAGAGGGGAAGGTTCCAGCCCAGCTTCCATTGGCCTCCTTTGGCAGGCTTCTCGGAATTCTCCCCCTCCCCCCCTTTTTTTGCACGCCTGTTTCCCCCCCGGTTTCTGGGCAGATCCACCCTGGTCTTGTTGATAGAGCAGAGAGATGGTGATTTTTGGCGGAGAGCGCGAGAGGGAGAAAGAAGCAACAGATTAAATGGCAGCTCCTGCCCCTTCCCTCTCTCTCTCCCCTCTCCCCTCTTTCCAGGGGCAGCCCTAGTTTGCAACTCTTGCGAGCAGTAAGAAAAGGACTCCTTGAAGCTGTCAGGGAGGCCGGGTCCCCGGAGGCATCGACCTCGCTTGCAAGGGGTAAAGAGGAACTGAACGGACCGGCGGGGGTGGGGTGGGGTGGGGTAGGGAGGCGCGAAGCGTCCTCCTCCGCTAGCTTGAAAAAAGAAACCCGCACACCACAACTTCATGGCTACTGATGCAGCAAACTGATACGAGGGCGGATGGTGGTGGAGGAGGATGTGAGTTGTTGTTTTGCGGGGCGGGGGGAGGGAAAAACAGATTCCGGTGCAGAGGCTTCCCAGAGGTCCGAGACGCGATGCACGGCTCTCTTTGACAGCTTCGCTCCAAGCTCTTTTTGAAGTGCTCTTGGGTTCCTCGACGTGCTGACAGGTCGTCCCCTCGCAGGTCTCTGTGGTCCTCCCTAGCGAGCAGCCAGCAAGCTTGCTCGTTCAAAACCTTGCTCGAGCCAGACGGTGCCTTGGCAGCAAACTTTTTGACGTTGAGAGAGAGAGAGAGAGAGAGAGAGAGAGAGAGAGAGGAGTTCCGAAGTTATTAACTTGATTGCTTTTGTTTTAAATGGAGTGGAAGAAAGCTGACACAAGGCTGGCTCGGAAAGTTGCCTCCCTCCTGCGCTCACGCATTCTTTGGAAATATTTTATAAAATCTCTTTCCTATTGACCCAGGTGGTGGTTGCATTGTAACATTTTGCCAGCCGGCCTGCTTAGACACCCCTGGAAGCAACCAGCGCAACAACCCCTATGCTGCATTCACACAAGCACCGGCAAACCCTGCATCTTTCTCCTGTGGAGGTTATTCAGAAGTGCTTCAGTCTGTTGGTGCAAGAGGGTGAGGGGGGGGTCAAAAGTACCTCCCGCTGCCCCACCTTCTGCAGTTGATGGGCCATGGAAGCAAAACAGGAAGCTTAGTAAGAAAGGCTTCTCATGTCGTAGAGCAACTACAGCAGGCATGTCCAAACTTCGGCCCTCCAGATGTTTTGGACCACAACTCCCACAGTCCTTTGTCATTGGCAATCTAAACTTAGAATTCTGGGAGTTGTGGTCCAAAACATCAGGAGGGCCGAAGTTTGGGCATGCCTGAACTACAGTACTTGTGTACATAATAGCCACTAACGTCCCCAGTTAGAGGGATGGGCGTGTATGTGAGCACTGATGAATTTAATGTGCATGAAGCAGGGGGTTGGACTTGATGGCCTTAGAGGTCCCTTCCTTCTTGACTATTCTGTGATTCTAAATGCTTACTACCCTTCCCTCCACATTCTTCTTTGAAATGGGGTGGCTTGAACCGTAGGCAGCATACCAAATAGAGTGGTATTGATACGTTTTGATATAGGGGCTCCACAATACCAACTAATTACTTTTCACTCCTTATCTTGATGATCGATAGCATAGCATTTGCTATGTTCCATTGACACTCCACAGAGACTGTTGTGTTTTCCCTTTAGCTTTCCACCATGGTTCTATATTCACTTTTTGGAGGTGGGGGTGTCAGATGCTGCTGCAATTTGATCACAGTGCATATAAGAGGTTGGGAGTGGTTACCCCAGTGCACAGTTGCTTGAGGTTTCAACAATAATTAGGTGCTAGTTGGAGGTTTGTCACCTCTTTTAAATGTCCACCCTGAATCAACTGCTGAGAAATTTAATAGAGATAATTGCATCGGTTTCTCCTCTTTCTTTGTTCCATTACAAGAATTGTGTGTTTATGCATCTCCCTACCACTTGTTACTTATACATAAAAATGCTTGTGTTGTCTTCCCTCATTATTATAAGTCTGTTCAGGAGCAATAGTGGACCCTGTCAGTGGTTCTGACATCATCAGTTCAACATATTGAAACCTCTGAGATGATAAATGTCTGGCATGGCAGGGCTTTTGTATGCAGAAACTGTGATAATCTCACCCCTCCCCCAGCAAGCTCCAGTGCTTAGGAAGTCTAGCTTTAACAACACTTTCTATCATTCTGGGACACATGTTACACCAGTGGGCGTGGTGGGTTCTGATCCCCTGCTCACTCTGAGTCCCCTTCATCATAATTGGTAATATGGTGACTATCTTCCAAGCCTCAAGGAGGCTATTTCTATGAACAGTGATGATGCTTCCATTGTACTTTGCAGCACCATAATTAAACTGCTTTAATTTTCCTATTTCCTATTCCTGTTTATGGCCTCACCCCCATTTTATTAATGAGTCTGCTGAGGTGGAAAGACTAGCTCTTCCCCACCTTCATTTTATACGCTTATCTAAGGAGTGTCTTCCTATCCACGAGGGATCCTTAAAATTGCTTAGATCTGAAGGGCTAAAATCTTACCAGTGTAATAAGGGATTTGATGCCAAGCGATAGTCTTCCTTACTATTTATAAATAATGCATGCTGTGTTACCTCCTAACTTTTGCATCAGTTAGGTAGAGGGGCTTAGGTACCAGTGACAGCATGAGTGCTGTCTGATTGACTTAGTCAGGGCTTCATACTTCTCAAACCCCAAGTTCTTCAAAATTTTTCAGAACCTGCAGCTTCCAGACAGGAATGAAATCAGGCTGCTATACAGTCATCAGATATCTGGCATGGCATCATGCCAGTAAATCTTCCCAGGTGTGATAAGTTGCATGTCACCTGATGGTTATACCTTGGTTATACATTGGTTTAATCTATGCAGATGTTGTTGTAGTTGGGTAAGTAATACCTTGGTTTACGAGCAAAATTCATTCTGGAAACATACTTGCAAACTAAAACACTCTTATATCAAAGCAAATTTTCCCATAAGAAATAATGGAAACGGAGATGATTCGTTCTATACTGTGAACTCAAAATGCTAAAACTCACAAAAGAAGTTGGCTAGAAGTCCATGCCCATGCCATGGTTTAGGTATCTGGCTGCAGAATCTGCTCTGCTTGGGACTAACAACTGGATTTTGCTCTGTGTTTTTAATGTGACAATAATAACATGCAATTTGTAGCCATATACACACTTGACGAGCTGCCCCATGACTAGAAATGGTTGCAGTCCTAGAACATCTGAGGGACCAAGGGCCTCTGGTCTAGGACATGGCTACACATCCCTATACTTTCTAGGAGCCTTTGACTTCCTGGAGGTTGGAACACAAAATCCCATCATTTTTGACCATAAGCCTTGTTGGCTCAGGCTGTTGGGAACTGCAGTCCAAAAGGATTTTGAGGACATGTCTGTAAGAGGAATGAATGTGTTGCTGTCGGTTTCTGTCACTTATTCTGTTTCAGACACAAAGAAAATAATGTCCTGAGCTTCTAACTATGGTGTAATGCTTGAGTTGAAAAGTAGTATTTGTGTGAATGGCCAGAAGAAGCTTTTGAGCCCACTAAAATTTGTTTCAATGACGGAATACTGATAAAGCTTAATTCTGGGGAAGATTTTCTTTGTTACCCAAGAACTGAATCAGTATATATGTTCCTCCTAAAGCAGTTCAGATACATTATCTCAGCAATTCTGAAAACAACCCTGCAGAGTAGATCATACATAGAATATCTTATTCTATATCACTGGTGGCGAACCTTCAGCACTCCACAACTCCCAGAATTCAAAGCCTGTACTGTATTGCCAATGACAAAGTTCTGGGGGAGTTGTGGTCCAGAACATTTGGAGTGCTGAAGGTTTGCCACCACTGTCCTATATTATGGAATGGAGGTGAAATATTACTATTTTGAGGTCATCAAGTAAACTGGCCATTAAGATGGGATTTGAACCAGGAACATTTCAGTTGACCCTCTTAGCCTTAGGCTGCACAAGTGTATGGGACCTTCTTTCACATTTTGTTTCTAGGTTGCCCTTATGTCAGCAGGAATCCAAAAGTACTCCAGACTACATCCAGACAGCTAAAAAATGCTGCATCTACTTAAATTCCATCAGGCAATCTCAATGATTTGAGATAATTTAAAAAGATAAATCGCTTTCCCCCTCCCTTTATCTGAGATCCTTTTCCTCCCACTGCCACATCTTGAAAAATACCGGCAGTGTACATGGGCTTTTTAAGAAAATAAATCTTCAGAGATATTTTGGGAGTTTGGGCCTTGCTTCTCCGAAGCTTTTAAAAATACTGGATGCATAAGTTAAAGAAGGTATTACGTAAACACACATGAATGCTGTTTCAGATTTGGCTGCGGATGGTCTTAAATGGTCAAAAGATGGGCAGCTGCAGCTGGCTAGTTTTGAGGGTCTTGGTAGCTAGTCAATCTAAATATTTAGTTGTTTCCTGGGCTACAATAATTGGACTCCTTGTTTAAAAAGCACATCCTTCTCAATTGTGTCTTACTTAGTTTCCTGTTGACTTCTTTCTAAAGGCTAATAATCAGAAAGCACTCATAATAATTTGCTTTAGGCCAGAAAACCCAAATGCTATCACCTATACCTTTTTTTTCCTTCAAAAAAGAAAGTGGTAATAGTAAGTGGAATAGCTGGCTATGGGTAGCCTTTAATGGTACCCTAGTGTTTGTAATATTTGCAGTCCGATATGTCTACTTCTGTGAATTGACCCTGCTGAGAATTGATCACGGCAATTCTTCCACTACCTCATACTCACATCCCAAGTCCAGCTGTTACAGTATTGAACTGAACATGTTGATTGTCAGCAACTTTGACCAGAGTTCAGAAACACATCCATGTCAGCTTAGTTTAGGAAATGCCAGAAACGGAACCTGCTGCATAAACAAAAATGTTGGCACAATATAGGATTAGATGGAACATACAGTATGTCTTAGATGCAGCTTAGCTTCATGAAAGCTAACACAGGTGGACACCTGCACCTCAGTATAGGTGTGAGGAGAGTTTTGGAGCAAGGGGGATTTTTGCTTTAATTCTAGATTTCTGAGACCTTATAAACTTGTCTGAACCTGGCTTGTTCCAATAAGCCGTTGGTAAGATTAACAACATATGGTTCAGGAGTTTGTTGCAAAACTAAGCTGTGGTTATCTTAAAAGGAAACGTACAATTACTTTCTCATAACCAGTATGAAGGGATGAGTCTGGGGTGTTCTTTGGGAATCTTTGCAAGGACCAGTGGGTGAAAATTCATCAGAGGGAGAGCCAACCTGGAAATAAAGAGAAATTTCCTGACAGTGAGAGCCATTAAACGGTGGAAGAGCTTGCCTTCTCATGTGGACGCCCCATCACTGAAGGCTTTCAAGAAGAGATTGGACAGCCACCTGTCCAGGATGGGATGACGTATCCTGCAATGGGCTGGGGGTTGGACTAGAAGACCTCCAAGGTCCCTTCCAACCCTATTATGATTCTGTGATTCCATGAATTCTGACTAGTTAGGCAACAACTCTCTCTAATTGTCTGTTTATAGATAACTCAAAGTATTTATTGTTTTTCTATCCTACATGGTGCCTAAAGCATTGTGCAATGAAGCAAAAGTACCAGACACTGTTAAATTTTAGTACTGTACCAGACACTGTTTAAGAATAGACTAGAAACTATTCCCAGTGCCATTTTTAAAACCAGTTTTAGAAATCTGAGTCTTGGAAGTTCAACAAGGACGAAACTAGCATGAATTCCTTGGGAGGTTGGTCCTCAAGTGAAATGCAGTTACATAGATAGCCCTGCTTCTTGTTCTTTCCAGCCTAGGCTTTTAGGGTGATGGAGCATACAACAGGGTCTCTGCTGAGGACCTCAAATTCCACATGAACTGATGATGCTGGCTTTCTTGATTGTCTTGGTAGCCCTAATGCAGTTCAGTGGCAATGCCTGTAGTTGTTGCAGGTGCAAGATAGCTGAGTGGTAGCTATAATGGAAAACCCGTATCTGAAAGTGTTTAGGGGAACCCAGGAAATATGTGATGGAGAAGGGAGAAACAATAAATGTTTCATTGCTGCTGAAGCCTTGATGGAGAAGTACAATGTGGGCTCCCTGCAGCTCTGTAAGAAGCAGTCAACATAGAGGCAAGAAAAGCTTTGAGGATGATAATGGTCATATCTCACATCTGCTTTGTGAGTTTGGTTTATTCTTGGGGTGGAATTTTAGCAGAAAGCAATCATAATAAGCAAGAGAAAAGCAGTTGTTCTCAAGCAAATTGACATCCTTAGACATTGACTGAATAGGTACTCTTAAACCAGAGAATATGGACTTTGAGGCCAAGTACTGAGTATGGATCTGACTTTTCATTTTCCACACATGACACTGGGAAGCTAGACCAGTCTTTTTCCCAGTTCTGGAATGCCATGGTGGCACGCCATCTTGGGATGAAGACAATTCGAGAGGTGGTGTTTTTTCTAACTGCGGGGGCTTATTATGCTCCAGGGCGCCTGTAGTAGTAGGGTAACCCGAAGGATTTGCAGGTTAGACTGGTCTCCACAGCAGTGGGTTTGGCCGCCTGCTTTTTTGGTTTCTCCTTGTAGTAAGGAAGGAGGTTTGATCCTCCATTAGCTGTCGGCTCCGTTTCTTTTTTTTTTAAGCAAGACTTTGCGATAGATGGTGTTGTCAGGAAGATGGTTGAGCTACAGACATTATCCTTGGCCTAATAATTAACTTTATCTACCAGAAAAAAACATAAGAAGCTGTGCTTTACCTTCTGAGAAGAAACTGTGGCTCCGGGCGGCTCCGGGCGAAGGGAATAAACGCTCCGAAGGGCACACAATGGCGGAAGGATACCTTGGTGTTACAAGATAGTGAGAACAGAGGCGAAAGAGAAGGAAGTTTGGATTGGACTGGCTGGAAATAAAAGAAAAATAACAAGCAAAAGGGAGTTGTGGGCTCTGGACAGCTTGGTGGTGGCGATTAAAAATCAGATTGTTGACATGATAATTGGAACCATAGACCAGTTTTTCTGGATCGTTTATGTGGGAATGATGGAGTAGCAGTTGAATGCTTTAAGTGGAAACTGAGGCCATATCTGAACCCCAGCTACAGAAAACGGCAACTGAGACCACCCAGCTTCATGTGCTGCTCCCTCACTCATTTTGGAAGGGAGATAATAAGGAGGATTCCCCTTCCACTTTTGTTTGATCACTGACTGGTAGCAATGCTAACAGTTATTTTCTGCAGCTGGGTTGAAGCAAGGGAAGGGGAAGGGATGACTTGGTCTGGAATTTATAGACCAGAGTCAGACTTTCTGGGTACCACCAACTCTGCACTGGCCCACTATAGAATTTGTGTGTGTGTGTGTGTGTGTGTGTGTGTGTCTGTCTGTCTGTCTGTCTGTCTGTCTTTACTCCTGGTGATGAAGTTGGCCTGTGAGTTGGTCGTTAATGTGTTTTTTAAGTACAGTTATTGCTAAATTTAATGACAGTTGAGTACAGTTACAGCAGTTATTATGAAACCACTAGTTCCTGGTTATGTAGTATCAAAGAAGGCCATATAATGAATTAGAAGAAGCAAAAGAACAACAATGATAAAAGACAATGCTAAGTTATTCATGACTTGGCATCAAGATCTGCCCTTTAATGTGCATTCTTTCCCTTGTGCAGATATCCACATTTAGACATCAGTTGTATACAGCTTTTCAGTTTTGCTTTTAAGGGCTGCTATATCACACTCCAAGATGATGAAGAAGAAAAACATTGTGAACCTTAATTAGGGCACCCTTTTGTCTGTAGAATCATTGGAATTGATATCCGATTCCTTATCCAATTGATCTTCCTTATTTTGAAAGACAGGTGGGGATCCTGTGGAGTTTTGTTAATTCTAACTTACTGTACTAATAATTTTGTGTAATGTACAGGGGATAACCTCTCTCAGTATTTTCTAGGCTTGCATTTTAGGTGGTTTTCTTCACTCCAGAAAAGTTGAATGTTCCAAACTCAAATTTTCAGTCCCTGAAGTCACTCACAATTGCACTGCTGTGCTGAGACCACCTTTCACTTAGTCATGATTGCTGTCGAAACTGAATTCACCATTATTTGGACCAGTGTTTTCTTCACTCCAAGAACGTTGAATGTTCCAAACTCAAATTTTCAGTCTCTGAATTCGCTCACAATTGCACTGTTGTTGGGAGACCATCTTTCTCTTAGTCAGGATTGCTGTCAGAATGAATGCACCCATTATTTAGACCAATGTTCCCCAGCTGTTTGACACCATTGGAATAGCCCCATCTGATGAAGCTGCTTGGATGAGTAGCAAAATGTACACACCAGGTCTAGCAGATATTGATGGCCTTAGTCATGAATCTGTCTAATCCCCACTACCACCATCCCCTTGAATCTCAAAAGAATCACCAGCTGCAGGGGGTTTGAGTTGGGACAGAAGCCTCATAAACTTGCACAGCTATTCTTGTCACAGCACAGTTACTGGAAGGTTGATCTCCCTGAACCGTGGTTCCCAACCTAGGGTAATGCAGGTATTCTTGGACTGCAGTACCCAGAAACCCTGGCCAGTAGAGCTAGTGGTGAAGACGTATGGGATTTGCAGTCCAAAAACTCCTGGTTACCATGGTTGAAAAGCACTGTACCAGTACAACAGCTGTTACGGGAAAGGGGGAGTGAGGGAGGTGAGGGATGAGGGAGGACCTGGGTTATGCCAGAGTTTTTCTAGCCCATGGACATAGTCATAGTGCTAGCCTAAAGGGAGGCTAGTCCTAAATTATTTCCAATATCTCTTGGCTTGTAAGAGTTTAGATTCAGCACAGCTTCAGGTACCTGGTGGCATCTCAACCAAACATTAGCCATCTTGACTAGGTAAGAATGTGCCCATGTTGATAACCATCATGGCTTGTGGTGGTAGAATCCATCTCTGAACAATATATCATGTGCCTTGGAAAACGAAGCCCCTGTCCATCCATTGGTCCATCTATTTGTGCCATGGATCATGGAGAAAACTTGTGGTACAGTATATCAGTTCTTCTTGCTGTATGCCAATTTATAAACTTCATCCAATGATGGAAATAGAAATGTATAAGATTTCTGGATGCTGCCTGTTCTACAGGTGCCCTGGTGTAACCCCCCCCCCCACTTCCTGGGCTAAAGGGATGGTGAGACACCAGGAGCTGATATGAAGCAAGTTATCCGAATTGAGAATAAAAATGGTTACTGACTATTCTAGGAGCAAATGGAGGGAACACATATTTAAGTGTAAAGAGGTGATAGTGTCCTCAAACATATTTCAGCCTCTATAGAACCAGATTATCAAAAAGGAAGATCTGGATTTAAGGACAAGAGAGCTTCAGTTTCCATCAAGGTTATACAGGAGCATCTAAGCCCTTGTCTGAATGTAGAGAAGCTCACCTCTGAAAGGTTTGGCCAGTTTTACAAGTCTCTAGCACTCTTATGATGCGTTGGCAGCTCTGTTATTATTGCAGGCATGACTTCTCCCTTCTCAAGACTAATCTCTAGGCATTGACAAGCGTGCAAGTTCTAAATATGGAGCTGTCCCTGTGACTACAAAATGTGCACTATGCTTTTTCTCCTGTTTTTGCTAACTCTTTATTGCCCATAGCTGAGACACACAGGACTGACAAGTGATGCTGGCACACAGATTGAAAATATCTGGGGCACCCAGGTACGCTGTACTTGTGTCATGCTTATACCTCTGAACAAGCTAGATTTGGAACAACCATATCAAAAAGGATTTTAGGGTGGGGAGAGAAGAAAATAAACTGAGCATTATTTCTAACCACCAGTATATTGAAATGAGAATCCTCAGATGCTCAGTTAAATATTAGAATATTAAAGATGAGTTCCTTCTAAGGCAGGCATGTCCAAACTTCGGCCCTCCTGATTTGGACCATAACTCCCAGAATTCCAAGCCTGTATTTCTATTGGCAAAGGACTGTGGGAGTTGTGGTCCAAAACATCTGGAGGGCCAAAGTTTGGACATGCCTGTTCTAAGGTGCATGCTTGTGGATAGCTCCATTGGTGAAATGCAGTGGCAGCCGGTGTCAATGACTATTTGCTTCTGGGTTTCTGAGGAAATCCATGCCATGCACTGAGTTGTGAAGCTCACACATGGCTGGGATGAAAATTAGAGGGAAAGTTGACAGTAGCTCTTCTCCTCATTTGTCCCCTCTTATTTAATGCAGTCTGGTACCTATGTACAGTAGTGTGGTTGAATGGGAGTGGTTCAGGGGTTGTTCTGCCACAAGACAGAGTGAGGTAGATGTCTCAGTTGTGTATATGGCACACCAGTGGTCACCTCCCCATGCCATCCCCCTGTGTAGGCATTGGTCCTACTCCTCTAAACTAGGTTGTCAGCCCATTGGAGTGAAGTCGTATAGGCTGAATAGACCATTTGATGCAATCCTTGCATTCCATGAATCTACTCCACAATGTGGGAAATTGAAGGAGGAAGACAAATTTGCAGCTGCAAGCTTCACTTTGGTTCCTTTCCAGCCATCACACGCTCTGGAAACAAACCAAAATGGTGTGATCCTACCAGGCAGGGATCCAAAAAAGGTGTGGGTAGGAAAACTCTGCGGATGGGCTGCTTCACTCCAGCAATTGCTGGTAAAAGGAGCAAGTGCACCAAACAGCCTGACAAATACCTGGCTGATCACAACCCTTGTCTCTTCCTGCCTGAAGAGCAGTGGAAGATCCTAACCTGTTGCCAGGCTGTTAAACTAAGTTTGACGTAGATGCACCAGATTTGCTTCTGTGCATGAAATGGGATAACAGGTGAACTATTATTTTGTCTCAAGCTTCACGAGCAAAATGTCTTGTGCTAGAATTTATCTCAGTAGGTATCATTTTCTGTTTCCATTTCTTGTAATCTATCGCACCTGGCAAGCCATGCTGCGTGCCCATTTTTTCCAGTTCTGTAGCCTCACTGCAGATGAATTAATGTTATTCCACTTTCCCTACTTCTCAAAACAGTAAAAAGTCCCAGGGAAAAATCCTAACTGGGTTTTAAATTTATTTAGGACCACAACTTAGACATTTCTGCCGTAAACCCAATTCAAAGGACCATACTGAAGTCTCAAAACAAATAGATACGGTGCAAGTATTTCCACAAGGACTTGATGTTTCTTTTTTAAATGATTGTTGGCAAATGATTGTTTAAAATCATTTCCCCCCAGAAATCTTAAGTTCCTTTCGTTAGTAGGTTCCTATTCCAGGAAGTTCTTCTCCACCCTTTCTTCCTTCTTTCCTTTCAGTTATTCTTTTTAAATGGGTAGCATTAGCTCATATCACAAAACCCTGTGGAAAATAAAAGGGATCTTGCATTTTCCTAGAAACTTGGCAAAGATATGTAAAATTACCACATCAAGTGTTTAATGGGTAGCATTCAGCTCAAGTTACAGAATCCTGTGGAAAATAAAAGGGATTTTGTGTTTTCTTAGAAACCTGGTAAAGATATATAAAATTACCACATCAGGTTTGTTGTAGCCAAACAGCAATGCTGAGAGCACTTCTTAAGCTAATAGTCTTATTATAGCATGCTCTACTTATAGCTGCTTTTATTGTGCTTTGCGCAAGTGCTTTGCTGGGCTGAACACCATCTTCATTACGAAAGATTGGTTGTTTTTATGCATTGCTAACAAGTACGAGAGAGAGTACTCATGCCAAATGGTAACATTTATTCAGAAAACTGAGAATAGGGTTAGATAAAACTACCAATATTCAAAGTGCTCTGAGCAATAGCTGATTTCTCCACAACAGACTTGGCATGATAAGTTCATGTATCATCTCCAGGTTTCTAGCAAAATGCAATTATTATTATTTATTTATTTATTTGTGGAGCTTATATCCTGCCCATCTTCCCGGGAGGGAACTCTGGGCGGCTAACAGTAAAACAATAAAAAGCAGTACAACAGGCAAAACAATAGAAAAACACAAAAGGTGGCGAGAAAAGGCGAAGATGGCGGCGGGCAAAAAACAAACAAAAAAAAACCACTTAAAAAAAAAGTCGCGAAACGCCTCCCTAAACAGATAGATCTTTAGGGCCTTCTTAAAGGCGGGCAGGGACTCTGTTAGGCGCAGCTCACTGGGCAGATGGTTCCAAAGCATGGGGCCCACCACAGAGAAGGCGCGGTCACACGTACGCGATTTCCGTGCCTCTCTGGGTGTGGCCACCCTCAGTGAGCGCGCCTGTGCCAGTCTCGTGGGTCTGGCCCCAGTTGATCTCTGAGAGATACGGTCTGCCAGATACTCAGGTCCCAGGCCGTGGAGGGCTTTGAAAGTCAAAATAATAATCAGCTTGGGCTTCAGGATGTAGTCAGATATATGTTGGATATTAGGGAGACATTAATTGTTAGCGCAGTGAGCCAGTGGAATCAGTTTCCTCAGGAGCTGGTGAGTGCTCCAATGCTGGGGGCATTCAAGAGAAAACTGGACAGTCATCTGTCAGATCTGCTTTGGTTTGGATTCCTGCATTGAGCAGGGGCTTCTTGGACTTTAAGCTCAATTATTCTATGATTCTGCGGTTGCTGGCAAAAAGTGTGAACTGGCCCATCCCCACAGCCCATGAAACAGCAGGCTATCTGACCATGTAGTCACTTTTAAAGTTGCCTTCGTGAGCTCAGAAAAACCTGACTTACTATATTCGATATTGCAAGTAGTATGGATTGATGTAAATTTCCCCATTATTTCCCATCCCACCCCCCCAAAAAATTGATTAAAGCTAAAGATGCTTAAATATTGGAGTCAATAGATTATTTTTCAGAAATGAATTTACTGATATATCAGTGTAAGTTGAATGTTATATACCGTAATTGATGTTTAAACAGAACAGTTTTATTTATGCATTAGGATCACTAATTCAGAACCATTTACAGTAAGAAAGAGTCAGAGAGAAAAAACTGTTTAGATATTCTTGATTTCTTTCTGTTGGTTCTATTAGGTTTGATATACTGTAACTTTGTCTTGCAAGATGTGTTGTGTGTGGCTTTTAAGTGATTTCCTTATTATTCTAAAACAATAACTCCAAATCATGACCATATTTTGCATGAAATGGTTCCATGCCTTTGTAATGTGATGTAGATAGCATTGTTATTTAGAAGGTGTTACTTCCAATATTTACTAGAATTAGTCTGCTAACAATTGCTTCTCTAACAACTCGGCAGTTCTATTTCTGATGGCTTTATGAAACTACGTATATGACTGGATACTAGCTTTCTGGAAATCAGTTGCTGCTTATAGTAATACCTCTAATTAAAATGCTTTCTCATGTTGTTTACCAAAGTATGAAAGAGGTACTATTGAGCTCTGTCTGGATGCTGTTCTGGGATGGATGAGAGGGAACAGACTGAGGTTGAACCTGGGCAAGACAGAAGTCCTTCGGATGTGAGCTCCTGCTTTCGGGGGATTGGGAAGCTCCCTCAGCTCTGGTGTGTGTGTGTGTGTGTGTGTGTGTGTGTGTGTGTGTGTGTGTGTGTG
>JAHTLZ010000015.1:21067107-21121089 GCA_023846285.1 Phrynocephalus versicolor
GTGTGTGTGTGTGTGTGTGTGTGTGTGTGTGTGTGTGTGTGTGTGTGACTCTCCCTGTCCAGGTAGAGGTACACAGTCTGGGTGTCCTTCTGGACCTGGCACTCCTCATGGAGGCCCAGGTGGCGGATTGCCCAGCTGCATGCCTTCCTGGATGTGGAGGCCCTCACCACGTTGGTCCATGCACTTGTAGTCTCAAGATTAGACTCTTGCAGCACTCTCTACGTGGCGCTGCTTTTGAAGTTAATGCGGAGGCTCCAGCTAAAATACAGAGGCCAGATTGATTACAGCACTGCACTGGCTGCCGATCCAGTTCCGCATTGACTTCAAGGTTCCTATGTTGACATACAAAGCCCTAAACAGTTTGGGGCCTCAGAACGGCTCCTGCCACAGAGTATTGCCCTAACACTTGCTCCTCTCTGGAGGGCCTACTTGAAGGTGCCGACCCCAAGGGAAGCTGGGAAAACTGCTACTAGGAACCGAGCTTTCTTGATGGCCGCACCTCAGCTGTGGAACCAGCTGCCCCCCTGAAATTGGTCTGGCCTCTACGCTACAAGTTTTTTTAAAAAACAGTTTAAAACCTGGCATATAGACGCGCTTTCCCTGACCACTGTTTGTCATCTCATCCAACTGACTGATCTGCCTCTGTTTGTTTTTGTAGGCATTTGATTCATTATTTTTGCTTTGTTGTCAGATTTAATTATGTTTGATTGGTTAGTTTTTATTTCAGTCTATACATTGTATATTGTCAATTTTATTATTCATTGTATTGTCCATGTCCTAACTTTTGTAAACTGCCCAGAGTGACCGTTGGCCAGATGGTGCAGTATAAAAATCAACTAAATAAATAAATAAAAGCATAGGTGTACCTGTTTCTTCCTGTGATCCAGCAGTCTTCAACTGGCCTGGCTTTATTGGGGAGAATGAAGCAGCTGCCTCAGGTGGCAGAGGCTCAGAGTGCTAGATGTTTTTCCAAAGCCTCCTGGCCTTGTCCATTTCTTGGAGAAGAGGACTGTGCCCTGCTTCTAGTTGAATGTGAAAGTGTGGGACTGATCCCATTATCAATATTGAAAGAAAAAGCAAAGTGTTCTGCTTATATACCACACCATAGCGCTTCAACCACTCTCTGGGCAGTTTACAATATAATTATGCAGGCTACACATTGCTCCCCCCCCAGCGAGTTGGGTACTCATTTTAGCGACCTTGAAAGGATAGACGGCTGAGTCAGCCGTGAGCTGAAATCTAGTAAAACAATTACTAAAACATAGGAACAACCACCACTGCTTTGTACATTCAGTTCCATTCTTCAGAACAAATAGGAGAGAACTGGAAATTGTCACCAAACTACAAATCCTAGCATTCTGCAGGATACAGCCAAGACAATTAAAAGTGGCATCAAACTACTGTATTATAAATGTATAGTGTAGCTATGCTCTTGCTGTCTGTCTGTGAAAGCTCACATTAAAATATAGCAGTAAGTATTTAAGGTCCCACAGCATTTTATCTTCCTCACTTTCCCCCTTTTTTGTTTTTGTCCTGATATGGTAAAAGTGAAGATATTTAAATTAACTGCAATTCATTCATTCATTTTAAAAGCATAGTAGTCCTGAAGCACACGAACTATGGTTCCCTTGATGTCTATGCCAAGTTCAGGTGTCTAAATTGTTTTGTATTTGAATTGTGACAGGTCTGAATGCAAACCTGTCAACCCTTTCCTTCATTAGGATGAATTTCAAATCCAAACAGGAGGTTAATGTAGAAAATTAGTGTTTGCAAGCATGACACTTCAGTACTACAAGATGAGCATTAGTTGTGAACTGAAAATAGAAGACAGCGTTTTTTTAAATCAGCTAACATTGCGTTTTCAACTGTAAAGACAGCAACTACAAAAACTAATGAAGCGTAATTTGTTTTTGTTTTTTTTAGGGAAGATAGATATTTTGCAGAAGTGTATATAAAGGAAGCATTTGGCAGCCAATATTTAGGGATCAACTTGTAGACAGGACATAACCTGGTGTTGTGCCAAATGTATTAAGGAAACAGTGTGGATTAAAAAATGCTACTATTTTTCTTGCTGCAGACATTGTGCATGACATTGAAATCCAGTTGCCTAGCGTGGTACATTGCACTAGAGTAGGCCCATTGAATGAGAAGAGATATTTTCTTTCATGCAAGGCCATGTGAATGAATGGAACCTCTTGAGGATTTCCTGAAGCAACAGGTTCTCAACCAATGTCTTCTAAAATTTGTGTTTTGATCAAAAACACAAATTGTGTCTGTAATAGAATTTCCAACAAGATGCAGTTGGTGAGGTATATATGGAACTGCATGGATTCCTAGCTCAAAATGTGGTACAGCCCTAATGTATCAGGATGAAGCCTGTTGACTATAAGAAGTGCCTTTGAAGATGCAGTTTATAGCATCAAATTATTAAAATTTAGTGAGATTAGAAACCTCTTTTTTTCTTGTCCTGAGACATCATATTGTGTGAGAGAGGTACTGTATTCAGGATAGTCAGGTAGAAAGGGCATTCCTTTTCTCTACATCTGAGCGATGCAAACAATATGTACTGTACTTTATTTGCCTTTTTCTTTATCAGCTTAGAAAACGCTGGGTACTATATATGGAGAAAGCTCCTCTCTAATGGTGGCTTTCTCATCACATCATTTTGTATATGGAATGTGTAATCCACGCTTGGGCACAATTAGCATGGATTGTTGTAAGTAGGCGACTCCACCATTTTATTGTAATGTGTCTCCAGACTTTAGCACAGTTTTTGACAACTCAAGTCTTAGGTTGGACTAGCACAGCTCAATAGACTTTGATTCTGCGCTATTTTTGCTTGGATCTGTGCCCAAGCTTTCAGATTGGTCTTTGGGAGCTCTCTCTTGGGGTACTGTTGGTACAGTAAAGATTAAGTTGTCTCTGTTGCTAATATATTCCCGGGTGCCACGCAGCGGAGCGAGCCCCTGCTGTTAACCCCAGCTCCTGCCAACCTAGCAGTTCAAAATCATGTAAATGCAAGTAGATAAATAGGTACTGCTGTAAAAAGTAAGGTAAAACAGTCTTTCCTTGCAGCCATGCCGGCCACATGGCCACAGACTTGCACAACACTGGCTCTTCGGCTTGAATACGGAGATGAGCACCGCCCCTAGAGTCGGACACGTCTACCATGCATGTGCGTGCAGGGGAGGATGGGGAGGAACCTTTACCTTTACTAGAGTTTAACAATCATATTTTAGAGTTTAGCTAATAGTTTTAAGTCAAGCGGAAGTTGGTGAAATGGTGAAGAAACTCTTCATAAGTGGAGCTCTGTGACTCCTGTTGAACATTGCTTTAGGGCAAAGTGGAAAGTGAGCATTATGTGGGCCAAAACAAGCAATTAGAACATTCTAATTATTATTTTAATCCCAATGGGGACTCTTCTTCCCCTTTTCTGAAACTAGGTCTCCTGGCCATGCATGGCCCTCTTCATAAAGCATGTGCTCTTCTGGTGGTGATGCTCTTCTTCCTCCTCCTCCTCCTCCTCCTCTTCTTCTTCTTCTCTCTCTCTCTCTCTCTCTCGTACAGTAATATTGACACTTCTCTTGTGTCTTGTGGAGCTTGGATGTTTGTTCCAGCAGCTGGAAAGGGAGAGATAACAGTCTCGATATGCACGAAGGGCATCCTCAGCTCCTGCCAGCAGCGGATAGCTGCTGCAGGGAAGAACTTCGCATGATCGGCAAGGATTTGGAACCAGAAGGAGGTGGACCCACCCTTTCCAGGATTTTGGAATTGAGGAAGGGTCCCGTCTGCATCAAAATGAGGTGCTCTGGGGAAAGATAGCAGGCGCTGGGGGATTGCTGGGGATTGCTAGACATGATGGAATGAGGTAAAATAGATTGGGAAGAGGAATACGCAAGACTTAAGATAAACTGGTTTTTGATGCAAGGTAACATGCTTAATAGCAGAAATACTACTTTTAGTGGGGCTTCTTTTGCTACAGGAAGCAGTGGAGGGCAATGTTGTAGTGGATTGAGATCTGAATTACTTGAAGAGAGAGCAGGTACAGTTAAAATGACTTTTGCCTACAAATGGAGGACAAAATCAATGCGCACCCATTCTTGGGCATTCTTACTGGAGATGAATCACATCCACAGCCCTGTCCTTGTCAATCTTCTCTTGTCAGCATGTCCTTTCCTATTTTTTTTTTTTTTTTGCGTGAGCAGTTTCATGCTGAGGCATATTACTGTTCTGCTCTGCTCTGTTCTACCTGCTGATTTTGTAGCCATTAGGATAATTTGGATGCACACTTTTGACTTTTAATGGGATTAAAGAGATATTCTGTCCCATCAGAATTCCTCATTTAATCATATAGTGATGTTGAATCTGATAGATTCTCTGTCGTATAAATCTGTACATGGATGACCTTGTCAATCAAGACTCATGCCTTGTGTCACACAGGACTGTTTTTCTCACTGAGATAATATAGTTGCATCATTTTGGGATATAGGCGAGGATACTTTAAAAAAATACAAAAATGAGAGAGAGAGAGAGAGAGAGAGAGATCACCATTCCAATTCAAAAATACTGTAGGTATCAGAAAGAAATAGGGGAGGAAATCCAGGCTAGACTGCTTCAAATCAGCCTTTGCCCCACGTAGTAAAGAAAATGTAATTCACCGATTTTGTTAGCGGAACTAATCCCATAGTATTTGATCATGTAGTCTCAGCTTGACTTTTCTTTTGTGAAGATAAGTGATACACACTAGGCAACCGAAGTACCACTTTGGTCAGAAAATTGGTTTTAATTGTTATCAGAATTGCTGTCTTAGTTTGAACCCATCAGAGTAGGATTTGTACGTAGTTTATTTTGGATTATTTAGGGACAGAGAAGCTCAGATGGAACATGTTACAGACATTACCGCTTGAAGCCCAGGCATTGTGATGGAATTTTAAAAAGAACAATGATAGAACTAAGGTTGTGTGTGTCCAAAGAAAATTAGGACAATTTAGTATTGATTGATTGATTTGGTTTATATACCTCACAATCTCAGCAAAGGTTGTTCCATGCAGTTTACAAAGTGGAAACATAAATAGTACAATCAATTGTACAATATAAAAATACAATATATAACTAAATAAAATCAGCATAATAACCATAATTAAATCAAAGAAAACAACATAATAACCACAATTAAAAAAATACAAAATAGTGAGCAAAATCGAAAATAATGTAAAAGAACGAACAGAGCCAGAAAGGCATATACATAGTTAATTAGGAAAGGACCTCACTAAAATCAACGGAACCTGCTTCTGTAGAGAAGCATATAGCCCTGTACGGTAAAGAGAGCATGGTGAATTCTAAAATACCTTGTGTAACGATTGTTATTTTTATTGTTTTCTCTGGAGCAGGTGAAACTTGCTTTAGACTATATAGGCTTGGCACTGTTATATAAAATTGCTGTACAGCAGTAGTGGGTGGTGGTCGTGCCTAGAGTATTGTAGAGATCTGAATAACCAAACATTTTTGGTACATAGAAGATTTTTTAAAGAGTCCGCTTTTTCCAATATTAGCCTGACTTGTCTTTTTCGGAGCCAGTTTATAGCTGGAAAGAGAAGCTGAAGAGCTCTTTGACTGTTCCTAAGGAACAGCATCACTGATCTTTCTAGTTCCTTGCCCTTTCCTTGTGGTTGGAGGAACACATGGTAAGTGTGCATAATCACTCAGGCCACATAACAAAATAGCACTTATAAATAATTTGCATATTATTCTGCTTATTAATATGTTGCATATCTTTATAGTCTTACAGATATCGATTGTCTTGCCTTTGCATATTGGAAGGTTTAATTTTTAAACCCTCTCACTTCAGTTCCTCTTTCCCAGCTGAAAGGAGAATGGCTTAGGTAGTTTCTAGCTTACCTTCTTTTCTAATTTACTATTAAAATGATGTCAATTAAAAAAAACACCCAACAACCACACTTTGTCAGTTTCTTCCAACCATTAAATGTATGTTTTTATCATCAAACTGAATAGAGATGCAGTAGAAGCTGCTGCATCTAACCTACTAAACAAAGAATGGAAAAACCTACAATTTTTGATCACGAAATTTTGAAAAAGTACCTTACATGGCTTCTTTCATTCCCTATTGTGATAATACATCAGAAGCAAAGCAGAGTTTCCAAATGAAAAGACAGGTAATTAACAATTTTCTGTATCGATTAAATTTAATCCACATGGATTCATCAAGCAACATTTTAGTACGTTAATGGTCTATTATAATTTGCAGTGCACTTCTATGTGTTGGGATTAATAAACATCTACTGGGCATCATTCAAGCTGATCTGAAACAATATAGGATGGATGGTGGTTGCATTTAGGCAGTTGCAAAATTGTATATAGAGATGCTTTTGTGAGCCTTGCAACATAATAATAACTGTTGACTTGGGAGTTGGCTGCCTATGTGTTTATAGGAAGTAGTATCCAATTGATTAGTAATAGCAATGTGTTTTGTGAACAATTTCTTTGTCCATGATTGTCTTTTTTCTTCCATAAATTATTTTGATTTGTTTTTCATTGACATTTTAATTTTATATACCATATTTTCCCATCTAGAAGCCACTGCCACTTTTAAGACCCCAAATTAAGAAAATTAATAAATCCTCATTGAACACTCACAGAAAGAAAATAAAACAGCAGGGAGTGGTAAACATTAGGGAGTGGGGTGGAGGAGAATCCAACTGACCTCACAGTTTCACTTCCTCTCCAGCAGTGCTTGATTGCCCTTCTCTCTGCTTTATTCTTGCAGGATCGGACCCTTTTTTAGTGTGAAAAGGCACTTCTTAATGGGTTGCTCCACCTCCAAGCCTTTCTGTGCTGAAAAAAGGGTTGATTCTTGCAAGAACAAAGCAGAGGTGAGCCTTCAGGACATGGACAGGAAAGGAAACCGCAAGGTCTCCTCCACTCCACCCCCACCCCTCGGGCAAGGCTTACTTCCGTGTATGCAATGCCCCTTAATTTTTACTGCCATGATTTTAGAAACAAAAATAGTGTTTTATAAATGGAAAAATACGCTAGTTAGTTACATAGCCTGTTTGCTGTGCAAAACACTACCATTGCACTTTAGGTTTATTATTTATTATTATTATTTATTTGTTATATTTATATACCGCCCATCTTCCAGACGGAACTCTGGGCGGTTTACAGTAAAATAAAACAACAGAAAAGAAAACAAAAAAGGCAAGAGTACCAATAAAATAAGGAGGGACAATACCCTCCACGAAAGATGATGTGAGCATCAAAAAAAGGAAAAGAAAAAAATAAATAAAAAATTAAATAAAAAGGCCCCAGTTCCTCTGGTTAAACTGCAGTATTGCCATCACAACTCTGCTGAGGACTTGGGTTCAATTCTGGGTAGCCAGCTTGAGGTTCACTCAGTGTTCCATCCTTCCAAATCAGTTAAATTGTTTAACTAGCTCACTGGGGGTAGGGGCAATGTCTAACTTGCATAAATTAAACTGCCCAGAGAGTGCTTTAAATGCTATGGGGCCGTACTGTATATAAGCAGCACAGTTTGTTTTTTCCTTTAAAAAAATCATTTTCATTCTTGAGCTTCCTATAATAATCACATTGCTACTTCTACTTTCATCAAGAGGCTGTAGTTGCTGCATTTGTATGATTCTATTTCCTTTCTGTCATCTCTTATTTAGAGAATATTTGGTAGCAGATCCTGACAAGAAATCTGCCAAGAAAACTGGTAATTGGAGTGTGAGTTGACATTGATGTGATGGTATACGGCAGCTCTTTTTATTATACATTTGATGCCCACAGTAGTATCATAAAAACAGTCTTGTCATGCTATTGACATTGGTCACCAGTTGACGCTTGTCATGGTTTAACAAGCGATAGTCTTCCTGTCTTTAGACAGCTGTGGAACGAAAGCCTTGGGTGCCCCTGAATTTCCTATTGCATTTCTACCGCTGTTCTGAAATGTGGATTCATTTTTTTCTTGGGGAAGATTTCAAGCTGCATATTTCAATTTTTGAAGGATTCTAGCTACCTGCAATGCAAGGATTATGCTGATAGCCAACCAGTTCCCTGTATTTCTAATATAGTAACCCTGAATGTCCCTGTCATTCTTTTTTGCTTCTGCCTCTCTCTAAAGCCTGTATCTGAGCATTATAGCTGGTGAGATTTCTTTTGAAGTCTCAGCAGCCTTGTTCCATCATACCAGTTAATCACAGACAAGCGCAGGATGGACAAAAAGAAATAGTTTGCGTAAAACTCAGTTTATCACACAAACATGGGAAGATGGACAGGTGTCTCAGTGGCCCAAGTTGTTGACCTCCATGCCATATCTCCATCTATTTCTTAGTATGTGGTGGGTTAGCTGTTCTTATATTAAAGCCCAGCCAATCTTGGATGTTACTTGTCGTAGAATTCCATTTACTCTTTTACAGTAGGACCCCAGTATCCACTGAGGATTGGTTCCAAGCCTTCCCATGGATAATGAAAACTGTGGATCAGAGAGAACGCCAAAATGTCCCCAAAACTACTGTTTTGTGAGAGTAACTTGCTTTACAGCTGCTGTTTTGCAACAGTAACTTGCTTTACAGCTGCTGTTTTGCAACAGTAGCTTGCTTTACAGCTGCTGTTTGTAACCGTAGCTTGCTTTACAGTTGCTCTTTTATGACAGTAGCTTGCTTTACAGCTGCTCTTTGTGACAGTAGCTTGCTCTGCGGCTGCTGAATTATTTATTTATTTATTCCTCTGCCAGCTGTGGATAACTGACTCAGTGGATAATGAATCAGTGAATACGGGGGTCCTATTGTACTCTTGACGTTCCATTCAGTGAGATGTTGCACTGTACTGTACTTCTCATGACAAAATATGTGTCCAAGATATGAGAACTTTAGTTGCTTAATACTCAGCCCTCATTTCTTTTCCTTTTCCTATGCAATGAAATACTTCTTCATTTTTGTAAAAAGGATTTTGGAGCCATGCAACCATTAAAACAAACAAAGTCAAAACTAGACTATGGGTGATACCTTCATAGGTTGCTAGTAGAAAAATAAAAAAAGTTGCTGAGCTTTTTTTGCTGTAGGACATTAACACTAGGTACTGTGATATCGTTTTCCTCCTATTCAGCCTTAATTGGATCTACCTAGTGGGACATTTTTAAATTCTTTCCCCCCAAAATAACTTCCTCCCCCCCCCCAGCCTGTATTTTGTGGTTTTCCATCAACCTCCTGCTTCTAACTCGTCTCTGGCCAACCAGGAACCTTGTGCTTCGAAGAGCCAATAGAGATGATGGTTATAAGCAGAGAGGAGGGGCCCACACCATGCAGCTCTTTGTTTGAATCAGCCTGTTTAGTCCAGCACCAACGGACCATGTACCATGCTGCTGTGTGCCTTCCATGAAGAAAACCTGGCATCCATCTTACCAGATGAACTTTTAAGAACTCTCCTGGCAAGTTACATCCCTTGCCATGTTTGGACTTTTATAACCGCTTTGAGAAAGAGGACTTGTGTTCTCGAAAGCTCAGCAACTTTTTTATTTTTTCTACTAGCAACCTATGAAGGTATCACCCATAGTCTAGTTTTGACTTTGTTTCTTCATTTTTGATTCTATTGGTCCATGGGATGCTTCTGTATGGACACATCTCAAAAGCACTTATTCTGTTGAGCATCTTCTTAGCAGCAAGGAAGACTTGCTTTAAAAAGGAGGCATGCTCGTGAAAAATAAGTCTGTCATTAGTGAGCACCATAAACCAAAGTTTGGAGATTTTCAGTGGCTTTAACTTCAGCCTGAAAAATCTCCCAGCCAGTATAGCCTCTGGCCACCCTAGTGTGGCATTTTGGGAGTTCTAGTCTAAGAAAGTAATGTCTTCATTAATGTGTTATAAACAGCCACAGCTAAAGAAAACCTCCACAATAGGCAATGTTTCTCTGAATGCCCATTGATGGAGTCATGTAGGAAAAGTTGTTGCATTCATGCTTTGCTTGCTATCTCTGGAAGGCATCTGTCTGTCTGTCATGGCATGATAGAAAGGGCAAGATGAGCTTTTTGGATGAGGTCAAAAAGAACCATGAGATGTGTCTGTGAAGATTCTCAGTCATCCACGTGATCTTATCTGGAAGTTGAATCATGGCAACTGGACTACTTTTCTTGAGAAACTGAAACGTTTCGCTGCTCATTCAAGCAGCTTCGTCAGTCGGAGGGAAGCTAGTGGCGAGTCCTCCGTCTTATAGTTAACTATGACCTCATGTCACCCTGGTCTGAAATAGGCTCATAAGATGGGCAATGTCCTGAATAGGCTCGTTAGGTGGACAATAGCCTCAATAGCCTCCTTAGGTGAACAGTGGCCTAAGGTGGTGAAAGTCGCACCTAAAGGAACTTTCTCAATGTCACAACCACCAGATGCTTTCAATTTAGCGCTGCTCTTTATGCTGCTAATTTGTTTCTTTCAGAGTTTTTTTTTTTAAACTTTGGTGCTGGAATCTCTGTGTACTCTTTCAAAACAAGGTTACTGGTGACAAATGAGACATGCATCAAAAGGTTGCAGTGTAGGAGTGTTCTTGTTAATTATTTGAACCAACCAACCAGTTGATTCTGTCATTCTATTTCCCCCTCCATCTGGTGCTCTTCTATTTCCCCTTTCATCTACTTTTCTGTTCCGCTGGCAATCAGCTGAATTCTGTGACCAACTAAGCACACTTAGTCCTTATTGGTCTGTTTTTAGGGAATGCCTCATTTTCCCCCTTTCTGTTGCACTTTCCCTTTCTCTAGGTATGTTGAGATCATCCTTTTATATGGGAGTGATGTCATTTCTCATATATAATTATCAATACTTGGAATATTGAGATAGCTACTGATATAAATGGAGGAACACAGCATTCTTTGCAGAAATGTATCTTAATGATGAAATGTTGATTAACAAACCAGGAAACTTTGCAGTGTGCTTTGTATAGCTAGACTCAATCCTTTGAATCACAAATGGATATTTAAGGTACCCCTTTAGAGGCACCCAGATTTGTGTGGGAACAGGTTTACCATGGAATTTGTCTAAGAAGGTGGAAACCATATCTTGCTAATGGTAGAACCACATGAGGGGTGCTAACCAGTTTATTAACTACAATACTCCTATATTGCTGCACTGTTCAGACAGGTCTTACGGAAAAGAATCCAGAGAAGCACTGGAATAGGGGAGGTTGTCTAAAATCCATCAGGTGCACAGAGTGAGCCAACTGTGTATCTCTGTTGATATCATATTATGTGTTGTTTGTTTGTTTGTTTGTTTGTTTGTTTGTTGTGTCATTGCAGTCATGACCAACTCTTCGTAATCCCATGTCCATAGAGGGTTTTTGTCAGGAATACTCGAGTGGCTTGCCAGTTCCTACTCCAGGCGCCTACAGCACCTTGCCATATTTTAATTTATAAATGGTTTTGAATAATAATCAGGATTGGTACATTGTGTGGCAAAAAAAAACCCTTTCAAAATTCTCTTCTATGAACAGCTGGTTCCTGCAGGTTAAGAGGCAAATATTCATCATATATAAATCATAGGAAAGGCAGAAACTTCCAAAAAAGGACAGGATGTTGTGAGCCCTGGAAAAAGGTTCATTGTTCTTCCTCTGTGCCTCAGTTTTGTTCAATCTGACAAAACTGGAATTCTGAGGAGCTGCTGTTAATAGCTTTCATTTTTGTGTTGTTAATTATTAATGATGTTGATAAGAGCTATTCTGCTTGTAACAAAGAAGATCTCTCCCAGAACTAAATCACAGTATCTAAACCAGCCCCACAATTATGGCTTTTTAATATTTGTACTTACTGGAAGAAATGTACTGTATAAATATTCTAAACATAAATAGTATAAAATGTTCTGCTTCCTAATCTTTGAGGCTTTTCAAAACCTGGTATTTAAATCAGAACCAGTCTGAGACATTTTGCTGACCTTTCCTTGTTCATTCCCCACACAAACACAGGTGTATAGGTGCTGCCCAGCTATCTTAATATCTGAGGTAAAAAATACCAAAAAATAGATCTTCTTGTTTCTTACAGTAAAATTCTGTTTGTTACACCCTCCAACATCACACCATTGACATTACTTTCAGAGAAGAATTGCCACTAGAGATGGGCACGACTTAGCGGAATTTTCGTTTCCGTTTCCGTTTTTCGTTTCCGTTACGTAACGAAACGAAAAACGAAAAACGGCTCAAAACTGGAACGAAAACAGAAACGAAACGACTAATTTTGAGCCAATTTTCGTTTTTCGTTACTGGAAAAGCACTTAATGGAGCTAAATGGGAAGAAACGAAAAAAATTCGTTTTCATTTTCGTTTGTCATTTTCGTTACGCAACAAAACGAAAACGAAAAATTTTGAAAATTAGCTCACGAAAACGGAAATGAGCTGAAACGGACCCCTAGACGAAAACAAAAATGAAAACGAACAATTTTTCTGAGTCGTGCCCATCTCTAATTGCCACTAGTTAAGAAGTCACTTGCAGTATTTGCTGCCATGCACCCTGGAAAGGCATGTGTTAACTTCTTAGCATGTTGGAATTCACTGATGATGTTATGCTGACAAGTGTAATGAGGGATGCTTAAATCTATAATAAATAATAGTTTATTGACACCACAAATCAGTTAGCTGTTAGAATCGCCTCACACTAGGCAGTGACAAAACCACTTGTGATCTGGATGATGTCAGAGCTACTGGCATGAAAAATAAATCTCTGGATCCCGTGGAATAGTCTGCTACTATAAAATCTCTGTGTAGAAGACTCACCCTGCATGTTCATGGGAGGAAAGACAACTACAACAGTTAAGCTATAAAATAGCAGATCAAGTTAGATTACATTTTCTTAAACACATGTCTAGACAATGTTTATTTCTCCTAGGCACATCCACCCATCCTGATAACATGCCAAGAAAATATCCTTGCCTTTAACGGAAGTGAATAATTGTGACCTTCATTCTCCAAAGTTTAGAAGGGAAGAAGGGAACTTGAGTAAAACTGCACTAAGGGCTTCTTCTGAACGATGGATAATAGCTAGAGTGCTGCTCTCGATAATGTATTTTGCAAAATATACTTGATATGTAGATTTGGCAGAATATTTTAACAAAGTGTACAGAACAAACAGCATTGACTCTCAAAGCACTCAAAAATCTGATGTGCCCGGGCCTCTGTAATTAGGCTTTGAGGCCCTGCATGTGAAAACTTGAAAGCTCCAGTATCGAACAGCACTTTTTTGTTGACTTTGTTGTTGTCTAGTGGGTTTCAGTAAACAGTACTCCAGAAATGTATTTTGTTTACCAGAATTCATAATTATATCCAACCTTTTGCTTAAGGATTGTTGAAATTATGGCAAAGTATCGGTATAAATCATAGCAAGGCTGCGGATATTAAAACAATGAAAGAGTAAAAGCACAATAATGGCAATGTAGCAAATACTAAAACTCCACAGTGAGCACAGAAAACAGTATTACTCAGTTATGGATAATTCCTGATATATTTGTTACAGAGTGGAATTGTTTCTGCTGTTTGGTTGTGTGGTAGTAACTGGCCGCTTTGACTTTACGGATTTCTTTTCTTTTACAGGAAACAGAATGAAGAGTATAGTCCCGTTCAAAATTCTATATGTGGCTATATGTCTTGCTGTACCAAGCCCTAAGAGTGGTGTGGCAGATGCTTTGCATGCAAAAGGCTCCAGGTTCAGTGCCTTGTATGGAACTGAATTTGTGGGAACAGAAGTGAGAAGCCTCAGCTAGTCAGAGTAGACAGCACTCGCATGCAAACATGTAGTTTGAAATATTCTCCTAGAAACCAGAATGGTTTTCCAGATATCTTCTGGAGATGAACATCTAATCAGCCCGACCATCCCTATCACCCCTGCTCTATCTAAAGCTTAATGCAGGTTAGATTGGCCTCTCATGTGGCGAGAACTGACTACCTTTAGGCTTCAGTTAGGCACCTGGCTAACTACTGCCGCTGAGAAATTTCATAGAATTATAGAATTGGAAGATACCTCAAAGGCCATCCAGTCCAACACCTTGCCATGCAGCAATCACCCATCAAAGTACTCCCAACAGATGGCCATCCAGCCTCTGCCTAGAAACCCACAAAGAAGGGCAGCATGTTTCACTGCCAAACAGCTCTAACCGTCAGGAAGTTCTTTCTAATGTTCAAATGGGGTATCCATATTTCCAGTAGTCCTTGCAGTGTGACATACTTAATTT
The DNA here is from genome assembly GCA_023846285.1 of Phrynocephalus versicolor. Taxonomy (NCBI): domain Eukaryota; kingdom Metazoa; phylum Chordata; class Lepidosauria; order Squamata; family Agamidae; genus Phrynocephalus; species Phrynocephalus versicolor. The sequence continues at coordinate 21,081,324 of JAHTLZ010000015.1, forward strand.
TTGTAGATCATGCCCAAAACAAAAGAAATAATCTTTTTTTTTTTTGGATGAGATTGGATATCACCCGCTGTTCACATGCATTATAGAATTAGAATGACATTTGCCCTCCTATGGCATCAGCCTCAACCTTAGGGGTATTATATATCCTGATCAGTAGCTAGAATCATAATACTGTATAACTGAACCCAAGATGAAGATTGATGTTAGTTTGCAGGCCTTGTTCTTCCTCTCCTCCTTTCAGGTACTAATGTTGAAATGTTGTGTTTATGCTTTACTAGCAAGCCATATGTTTACACTTGATCTTTGAATGATGTTGCCATAGCTCCTACAACCCTTGTGGACATTTTGAGATTTATGTTTCACACCAGAACCACAATGACCTGAATGGAATTGCCGCAAATCTAGTTCCATACTGATCTCTCTGATGCTGAAGGGCTTCCAAAAGTGAGAATTTGTTAGCTGTTTTCTCATTTGGTACCATATGGTTCGATCTCTCCTTCAGTCTTGAGAGTCTTTAGTAGATCAAGAACTGAAGCTAATGGCAGGAAAGGTTATGCATGTGTGTGCAGGCATGTGCTTGTGTGTGCAATGTTTTTAAAAATAGTTTCCTTGTCTGACAAGTTAATGTTAAATGAAATTGGAATTATTTGTCCTGTTTACAGTCTGGGGGATAGCTTTGTTTTGCAATCAGGTGCCAGAATCCCTGCTACTGAAAAGTGTTTTTTCATCAAGAGAGAAACTATCTAATGGTTGCTTCAGCTCTAACGGGAAGTGGTGGTGGAAGGCTTGGCCACACTTTTGAAAAAAAAAACTGCAGGCACGTTCCTGAATTTTGTTAGTCACAAGTCTCTGCAGAGTCAATAAGATGAAAATGAATAAGCTGAGCGGGGTGGCAGTGTTTCCGAAACCAAACACTTTGAACATTGATTCAGTAATGAGAATTGCCAAATGCAATTCGATTTTTATGTTGCAAGGCCCTAAGGTCCATATCTTGTGGTATTTTCTTTGTAATACCTTGGCAAAAGTCCTCCTATGGATGTTTGCCCCTTTTCCTTGCAAGGTGAACAGACTGATGACTAGCTTTACACTGCAGTATATATATTTGATTCGATTACTACTGTACTTCCAGGTAACTTTTGTTATGACTATGGGCGCTTTTACACGACCTCTAAAATCTGTTGGCAACTTAAATTCAGACCAGAGATCATGGGGGTTTGTTCTGCTTCCTGTGTTCCCACCCTTCCGCACTCCATTGCTCCTGTCTGCGGTGAGGGGAGGGAGAAAAAAAGGGAGAAAAGAATGCAGGCTCACCTCTGCTCACCTTCATATGCCATCAGAGCAGCCCCATAGGGATTCCAGACTGTTAAAGGGGCGGAGGGGACAAAAAAAAATCAAACAGAAAGCGAGGAAAGCCCGGCATCCACAGCTTTATAATCCGCATTGGAATTTTTTTTTACCTCCAGAGACCAGGTACTTGTAAAATGCGCTGGGGTGCACTTAGGTGGGCGTGGTCATACTTAATTTTTTTTTAAAAAGTCCGCAGCTGGTGGGAAAACAATTTTAAGCTCTGCATCTGGGAGCCCTTTGCCTTGGATTTTAGGGGCCGTGTAAAAGCAGCCTAAATGAACAACAACTGATGATTTATCTCAGATATTCCCTTTAGTTTGGCCAAGTGCACACCTCTTGTTAAGATGGAAATAGGGGCAGACCTCACAAATGCTACCAATAATGTGTGTGCTGCTTCCTTGTGTAGTCACTTCTTTTTATTGACACTTGAGAAAGCAGTGAAATGTTGGACCTCTTCTCTTTACTATTCAACAGCAATTTTGAAAAAATTAAGGGCGGGGGCGTGTTGAAACAAAGAACTGAGTTCATCTGGACAATAATAAATAGCAAATTTACTAATAGTAAACATGTTTTTTCAAAACTGCTCTGAAGCTGGCTCAGGGTTCTGCTCAAACCTTGTGGCACAGTAGGACCCTGTATCCACTGACTCGCTATCCGTGGATTGCATGGGGCAAGGGCCCTGCTGTCAGCCGTGGCAGCGCGAGCACCCTGTTGGTGGCCATGGCGGTACATGAGCACCCTCTCAGCACTATGGCATTGCGAGGGGCCAGTGGCTGCGTGGTTTCACCTCTTTCACCCTACCACTACTGCACTGCTCTTGCCGCTGCCCCTCGCCACTACTGCCACATCACCCTCAGATAAGAGTATGCAAATACAAAAGTAGAACAAAGGTAGAACAGGTGACACCTTTAGGCTACTAGAAAAAAAACAAAAAGTTGCTAGTATTTTGAGGGCAAAATCCCTCTTCTTCAGAACTGTACCAACAGGTTAAAACATAGCAATGGTGAAGTTTCTAGGAGTTATTTATTCAATGTAAAGTCCTTGGCAAGATGGAAAATGTGCCAGGTAGTACCTTAATTGAGGCCTGGAGCTTAGATGTTCTGAGGGTGCATTTAAAGTGAAGGGTGGTGTTTTTTTTAATTGTCCCATTCCTTCAAACAAGATGTCAGGGCTCATGTAAACACTTTCACACCCATTCTCCATGTGGCTCATCGAGGCTAATGTCTCCTTCTTGGCCAGGGAAGGACGAGGGTTGGTGTAGAAGACCCATGCATTTTGTTTCGGGTTTGGGATAAAATTTGGAAAAGTCCACTAGGTGCAGCACAAATAATATACAGTAGGACCCCAGTAACCGAGTGGGATTGGTTCCGGGCCTTCCTATGGATAACAAAAACTGTGGATAAGAGAGAACAATAAAAAACCCCAACACTGCTATTTTATGACAGTTGCTTGCTTTATGGTTGCTGTTTTGCAACAATAGCTTGCTTTGCAGCTGCTGTTTTGCCACAGTAGCTTGCTTTACAGGTGCTGTTTGTGACAGTAGCTTTGCAGCTGCTGGATTATTTATTTAATTTTTTTTCTCTGCCAACTGTGGATAACTGAATCAGTGGATGATGAAACAGTGGATATGGGGGTCATACTGTATCCACAATGCAGTAACATAACATGGCATAGAAATGAATAGTATAATATGAGTTATTTTGGCCAGCAGTCATATAGACTAATTATTTATTGAGCTATATGGGCTATTGGTTCATCTAAGCCAGGATGGAGAACTAGCTCTGGGCCTCCTGCCACTCTTTGTACCACTTAAATTTCGTAACAGAAATACAAAGAAGCAAACAAATGTATGTATGGGTTAAAGCAAGGCATATGGGTAGCATGAGACTTGTTTTAAAGAAACAACAGCATTCCAACTGCCTTTCAGGACCTGAATGCTTCTTTAAGCCAAGGGACACACACTTTGTTTTAACTTGGAAATGTGGGGAAATTTAATTGCTACCACACTTTAGGGGGTCGAAGATATGAGTTAAAATTGTCGCTTGGAGCAACTAAAATTATGGTGATATTTTAATTCAGTGACAACTCCCCCTTCAACACACAGTGAAAATGGTGCCAGGTTTGTGTTCTTCCCTTGTAATATTGAGATTAATTCAAGTCCTTGACTGACAGTGCTCTTCTGAATATATGAAAGCTTTTTTTCACACTGCTTGCTATTTGGTCCTTTAACTTAAGACGTCCGAAATTGTACATAGGGCTTCTACATGCAAGATGTATTATTATCCATAACATTTTGTTTTCTGCATCCCAGGGAATAGGAGAAAGAAATCAAAGTGCCTTGGGTGCCACGCAGGGGAGTGAGCTCCCGCTGTTAAACCCAGCTCCTGCCAGCCTAGCAGTTCGAAAGCATGTAAATGCAAGTAAATAAATAGTTCCTGCTGTAAAATAGCAGGAAGGTAAAACAGTGTTTCCTTGCAGCCATGCTGGCCAATTGGCCATGGACTTGCACAACACTGGCTCCATCCTTGCTTTTGGGATGCCCAAAGCTGCGTAGCTGGAGAATAAACGGGAGCTACGAAGGAGCCCACAAACCACTGCCTCCCCTTTGCCCTTCTCTCTCCATGCAGAATGCTGGGGGGCAAAGGGGAGGCAGTGATTTGTGGGCTCCTTCATAGCACCCGTTTGCTCTCCAGCCCTGCCCCTTTTGGGATGCCCAGAGTTGTGTGGCTGGAGAGTAAAGTGGAGCTGTGAATGAGCCCCCAAGCCACTGCCTCCCCTTCGCCCGGCTCTCTGCACGGAGCACAGTGGTGTCCTCCGAGTGGAGGGGGAAGTGCCGTGGCTGTGAGAAGGTGATGTCATGGGCTCACAAAAAGGGCTCCGCGTGCCCCCTCTGGCACCCGTACCATAGATTTGCCAACACCATACTAGGAAATTTTACTTACTGTATATAATCAAATATAAGCCTAGTTTTTCAGCCCTAATTTTGGGCTGAAAAAAGGGGGCCTCGGCTTATATTTGGGTCAGTACTTTTAGCCATTGAGGCAAGTGCTTGGGTCGGTGGCTAAAAGTCATTTTAAAAACTGTGCGCCACTTCTCCTGACACCTCCCCATGTTGCAGGGGAGTGGCCTACAATGTTTAAAATGACTTTTAGCCACCAACCCAAGCACTTGCCTCGGTGGCTAAAAAGTCATTTTAAACATAACACACACCCCCAGCTTACAAAGGAGGAGTTGCCAGGCCCTGCTGCATTTCCCACCCTAGACTTATACTTGAGTCAATAAATCTTCCCAGTTTTGGGGGGTTAAATTAGGGGCCCTGACTTATACTCGGGTTGACTTATACTCGAGTATATACGGTACTTAATATGTAGAATAAATATTTTTATATAAGAGAATTTGCAGCCTTAAACAGTGTTGCTTGTTCTTCAGAGTTCACTGTTTTCAGTTTTATCCAAAATATCAAACTTGATATGCAGATTTTATGCTCACTGCTGCTGCTGCTGTTCTGTTAACTCAATAAGCATCCCCCAAGTTTACAATATTTGCAGCATTAAACGATTTAAAACTTGTTCAATTATTGGTTTCTGTTTTCCACTGTTGGCTTATTACTTTTAAGAAAGGTAGAATACAGGCTTGCCAGAAATGGTTTTTGTTTTGTTTTGGGGGTTTTCAAACTTGTGCTTATAAAAACTTTAACCCTTTTCATATTTTTGAAGTTGCAGTCCTATGTGAGCTTGATTTGGAAAAAAAAAAGCTCCACCTACATGAGCTATGCTTCCCAGAGAGTGAACCTGCATACGTTTTTATGTGAGATGTCTTGGGAGCAGCTATGCTCTAGAGATGGCCAAAAATATGTAAATAAAGTAGTCTGTGACTTTTATAAGTATACAACTAGTGCAAAGTTGTGTGCCAAATTTTAAATTGCATGCATTGTATGTTGTTAAACCAATAAAATATGAAGTTTAGGTTTGCTAAGAAAATACTCCATACATTTCATTTCTCATGCCATTTTTCCCTGGGGGTGGAATTAACAACACTTATTGGAAGTCAGATGAGAAACCAAGTACAGTGGTACCTTGTATAAAGGAATTAATTTGTTCCAAATGAAATTATGTTAAGCAAATTTTCCTTTATACAAATTTCTCATAGGAATGCATTCAAAGCAGAGTAATCCCTAATGGTGACCATTTTTATGTTGTGCGGATTTGCCCCATAGATGATTCTGTTAAGCAAATTTCCCCTATCTCTGGAATTTTTATGTTGTAGATTTTATGTTATACACACCGTTTGTTATACGAGGGTCCACTGTACTGTGAAGCTGAATTGTTGCAAAATATGCGATGTAATTTAACATTAGTAAAGTTACAAAGATGTGCATCCAAGTATGAAGACAGAATTGAAACCCAGGCACTGTTCATTTGAGTCCAGAGAGTTGTGTGGTATTGTGCAGGTAGATCACTAGAACCATTCTGAGAAAGAGTCCTTAGGTCTCAGAGGTAAATTGTGTGGTTTTTTTGTTTTGTTTTGTTTTTGCCTTCCTGTTCCCTGTTTTTGGTTGGTTTCAGCTCTCTGGACTGGCATTTTGTATTTCCTAGAAAAGTCATTTTATTGTTGGAACAGCTCAGGGGAGTTGTGATCAGCATAACAGTGTTGTGAACACTGAAACTCCAGTTCTTACTTTACTGAGAGAAGACTCAGTAAAGAACAAATATGGAGTTTTCTGTATAGAATGCCAAGTCAGGTAGGGAAGGGGAAGAGGTTTAAACCATCCCATTTGTCTGCTTATTATCTGCAAGTGACCCTTCCGAAAGGTTTAAAAAAAGAAAAACAATCTATTAGCACCAACCAACCTGTTGTTAATATTAATGAGAGAGGCCAAAGCAAGTGTTAAACCTCCCCTTTGATGTTGAGGTCCTGATCCGCATGTCAATTTAGAGTAAAAAATTACAGCAAAGGGAAACAAGGTGCAGATAGAGATATTAGTAGCTGCTCCATCAAAAAGAAATGCCTACAGTATTGCAGGCAAGAAACATGAATAGGAGTCTGCAGGAGCACAAAGACTTTTAAATTTTTATTTCTAAATTTGGATGGATTTGGCAGGCAAAATTCATTAACAAAAAGCTAAATTCTTGCTCACACATCTTTCTTGGAAATTCCATGCTGACTTCCTGTATACTGACATATCAATTTTACTCCTATACATAGATTCCCCTCCAAATTCATTTGCACAGAGGACAACGCAAAGGCAAGACAGTTAGATCAAAATCATTGTTGACAGTTAGCATCCCAGTTTAAAGGCAAAAGTGTGGGATGGGATGAGGTGTATAATTCGGAGTTTCGCTGAGTGTCTCAAACTCAGCATGGGTGCTAAGATTTACTTCCCAAGGAGTTGAATGATGTTGGGAAGGTAGGTTGCTGTTCAGGAGATAGATAAGTCCCACTCTTTGATTGCCTTAGGAAGACAGGCCTCATAGATTCTTGTACTCTTAGCAGATATGTTTGACCAGAAAGTTACTGAAGAAGACAACAACAAGAAGAAGACTAGGAGTCATTTCCTTTTTGTGGTTTTCCCAAAAGGAAGCATCGCTGGCCTCTGTGATGCTTAGGGAGAAGCCTCTGATCCAGCATGGCCCTTCTTGCCATCTTCAAGATTTTCCTAATTTTTCAGTTGATTTGAAGTTGGCAGTTCTGCAAAGTGGGTTGACATGGTAGAGCAACGAAACATGTGATTGCAGCAGTGCTTTTGTGTTCTTATGTGGGCCACAACTCTCCCTTCTCGACATTTGTTTTAAAATTATGTTCTTAAGGTTAAATTGCCCCAGATTTCTCAGGTCTTGGGTGCTGAAGATAAATGTGGAATGATAAGAGGCGTGCTTTGCTGCCCTTCTTTATATCATAGGTAGCCCTCCCTCTGTTTTGTATTCACAGTAGTACAGTTAGCTTGCATGTCTCAGTTTGCCCTTTCATTGAAATGGTTTCCTCCAGTACATTACAACTATTATGAATCCTTTGTTCTGCTTGTCTTCGGACCCTGTTCTGTACACCCCAGTGGGCTCTAGTTGCCAGTGCCTATGTCTCTTTGAAATAAATCAGTGTGAAACATAACATGCCAGCCTAGCAGTTCAAAAGCATGTAAATGCAAGTAGATAAATAGGTACTGCCGTAAAAAAGCGGAAAGGTAAAACAGTGTTCCATGCAGCCATGCTGGCCACATGGCCATGAACTTGCACAACACTGGCTCTTTGGCTTGAAAACGGAGATGAGCATCGCCCTTAGAGTTGGACACGACTAGTACACATGTGTGGCGGGAACCTTTACCTTTAATCATAACAGAATGTAACTAACTTATGGTAGCTTAAATCTAGGTCATGGTGAACAAGCTTCTAATATCTGACTTTGATTATTGCTTGATTACAATGGATATTGCCTGATTGTGAATCCCTCCATTTCATATGAAAATGCATCAAGGCAAAACTTCCATTAATTTTAATCAGCCATTTTTAGAGTGTGATTGATATGAGGAATGTCCCTTTCTAATAAATGCTGACAGTCATCTTTTCCTTTCTGTAGGGACACCAAGCCGGAGATGTCCGACAAGATGTCAAGCTTCTTGCACATTGGAGACATTTGTTCTTTGTACGCGGAGGGTTCAACGAATGGATTTATCAGCACTTTGGGGTAAGGGTGGCCATTTATGTACACTGTGTAATTAGTTGCTTTAATGAGCTCTCAGTGGAGAAAGGTGGGACTAGTCGTCTAGAGAACCAGATTGCATCATCCTGTGTTTAACAGTACTGGGTGTCTCTTTCTTCCCTACAGCTGTAAATCCTGGGTTACGAAGTTTCCCAGGTGAGTGACTCTATTTCAGCAGAATCTTAAATTACTCTCTTTTAGCAGAATCACTTAACCTCACCCCATCCTGACAACTCCCATTTTTCATGCTTCTGCTGCTGGGAGCAGCCTTGAAGGTCTATTGGAAGCTGGAGCCATGTAGTTTCTTATCCGGATGAAGAACTTACTGGGAAGACAAAAGAAGGAGTGAGAATATTGTTGGTGTCCTTTGTTGGTTAGTCAGCACTCTTGTGGCCAAGGAAATCGAGGAGGGGCTGAGAATGGGGAGGAGGGATCTGTATGTCATATTACAGCTACACAGGTATTGGGGGAAAAGGAGGGCCCTTGTTGTTTGATATCATATCATATTGCTAGAGGTTGCATGGAAAATAACTGTGCAAAACTACTGGAAGATCAGAATATCAGGCTAATGAGTATTAATTGCACAGTACACACAACAATAAAAACCCTCTTCTTAAATGACAATATGCAATAAAACCTAGCAATAACCAAGACTATTTATCTTCTATACGCTGCTGTGTAGAAATGCATGTCACTTGTGTAGTGGAATAGCAGTCTGCAGTGTCCAAGGGCCCAACAAAACAATTCTTTCATATGTCCTTTCCTGTTCTGAATCCCTGCTGGAATTTCATACTTCTCTATTCAGGAAGAGAATCCCAGAGCCTCAGGCAGCAACACAGAAATATGTGTATTTTTGTATACAAGCTGGACTGCTTTAATGATTTGCACCTTTGAAACAGTAGCTCCAGATGACCTCAGTTGGCGCAGGAGCTCCTACGGGTAGAGGGTGCCAAGCCATGGGGTTTTAGGAATAATAACCAACATCTTCAACTGAACCTAGATAGCCACTGACAACAAATGCAGGTAGCACAAAATTGATGTGGTATGGTCATGATGACACGAAGCACCTGTCAACATTTCAGCTGCTACAGTGGTAGTTTCCAAAGTGTCTTCAAAAAAGCCACATGTAGAGCAAGTTACATTATAATCTTGAGGTTACATTGCATGGATCAGTGCAGCCACACTGACTGGGCATGACCTTCCTACACCCCTCACCCTGCTTTTACCCATTGCTTACTGTCATAGCAACAAGCTGCAGTGAGATGTAAGCTAACTTCTTTGTAGAATGAACTTCTGAGGGAAAATTAAAAAAAATTGCTTTTAGTTTTCATTAATCTCACGTAACCTTATCTGAACCTGACAAACTGTGATTAGATGAGGGAAACAAACTAATGTTAAACATTGCATATTGTCTATAAATGGACAATATACAGGAGCATATGGGTATAATTAAATAGGAAGTCATGCCCTGAGCAAGATTGTTAATGATAGGACCTCTTGGAAATCATTCGTTGAGAGGGATTGCCTTATACGTGAACTGCCCCATCATAGCTCTGTGGCTTTGGTATTTGGCTGTAGTGCTTGTGATTGGGATTTCAGTTCTCCACTGTGCCTCCTTGATAGGACCTGGACTTGATCCATAGAGTCTCTTCCAGCTCTGTAGCTTTAAGATGATGAAGATGATGACAACAGTGATTAAATAGGAAGCAGTTAAGATGACAGATAATGTCATTGGCTCATCACCAAATCTCAGTAGTAGCAGCTGCTGGCAAAATTAACTTTTAAAAGTAAAACTTTTAAAAGTAAAATTAAAAGAAACATTTACTTCATCGCTATAGTTCAGCAGTGTGTTTTTGGTCCAAGTTTGGCACTGTAATAATGGTGGGGCCATGTACAGGGTAGGGTTTTAGGGTGCGGAATGCGCAGACTATGTTTGTAGTGCTGGCACAGCTTATGTGAAGGACAATATTGTTGTTGCCTTTACCAATGTTAAATGGAGTCACAGAGGGAAAAATTGATTTCTTTATTTCACAAACCTCATTTGCTCAACTCTGGGCCATTTCAACGGCCAGTGTTGGCTCTCGCAGAATTTATTTGGTCTCTCTACAAAATGAGCATGGCAGAGATATAATAATTGCTGCTAGAGACCTCCCTTTTAGAGTTTATGAAAACACCACTGAATATTGTAGCTTGAACTCTGCATTCCTCTGAGCTCCAATTCTAGAATCCAGTGGAACATGCCCAGTACGGATACACCCCATGGAGAAATTAATTTTTTAAAGAAAAAGGAAGAACATGGTGCAAAGGAGAAAGACAGGAAACGGTTATTGAAGCAGCAGCCATATGATCTGCTACAATTGTGGGGCACAGGAACCAAAATTGACATGCTGAATTGAAATATTAATGGAAGCATTATCTTTCATACCTTCCAGATGTTATCCAACAAAGAAGCTGAAGTCACAAATGCTATAATTAATTCATCTGTGCTTGGCAAAACTGGTTTTCTTTTGTTTACTAGTATTTTTAAAATACTCTACATGTTCACTTGAAGGTCATTTTGAGCCCTTATCACTGGAAAAGAAGTATTTAATCAACTCTGGTTAGACAGCATGATTTCAGCTTTTGCAAAACAATTAAGCACTGCAAAACAATTTACTGAGTACAGTTGTTCACCCTGTGTATGGCATCTTCTGGAACCACACTGAAATGGTTTATAGTGATCATGATTGCCCTCATAAAAGATAGCAAAGAAATTTCAGCAGAAATGGGAAAAGACTCAAGTGGAACTCTAGAACACTGATTTGTCTATTGGAAAATATGAGGCCAGGTGATTTGAATATAGAACTGTTGTGTAGGATGATTAATTTATTTATTCATGTATTTATTGTAATATCCTGCCTGTCGGGCCAAACTGTCATGATGGGTGGCTAACAACAAAAGAAAATGTAAGAAAGAACATAACATATATCAAAGCATATCACATCAAAACTGGCAACAATTACAATTAAAAATAAAATATGAGAAATCACAATTACAATTAGACAATCACAATTCCGGGCTCCCCCAAAGATAGTGAAATCCGTGGATTAGAGCAGATGCTTTTATCCAGGTTGATGGTAGTGATGGGGTAGTGGGGTGCTGGTTGAAAGCTTTTGCCTCCCAACACCCCACAAATGGCAAGGAGGGAAGAAAGTTAACCCCCCCTTCTTTCTCCTCACCACTGGGCTTGGCTACGGCAAGGAGAGAAAAAAGAAAAAAACCTTATTCCCTCCTTGCCACTGCCGCCACCACCGCTAACCAGCCAGCCGAGGGTGGAGGAGGTGAGTCCCCACCTCACCTTATTGCCACCACCTCACCTTACTGCCACCACAGCCGCTGGCGCTGCTGGCCAGGCACCCTGTGGAGGGGTGAGGTAGGGAATTTAAAGACCCTCCCGGCCTTTGAATTTCCCGCTCACGTCCCCATGCGGCAGATCGGAGGTTTGAGCAGAAAGTTCAGAACTTCTGATCTGCCACCTTGGACCCAACCTGGAAGTTCAAAGGCCGGTTGGCCAGGCAGCCCGAGTCCCAACCTTACTCCTCTACAGGTTGCTTGGTTGGTTTGTGGCGGCGGTGGCAGCAGCGGTGAGGAGGAGGGCGGTGGTCATCGGTGGCCGTAAGTTTTCTTTTCAATTCCTCCCCCCTTGCTGCCCCCTCTGCTGATCACCAACAGCAGATAACTGAATCTGCGGTTGGTGACTCAGCGGATGCACATGTACATGTTAGCTGTTTTAGGCTGAGCACCTATAGTTCTGTTGGTGATGGCAAGCCTAAAGAGCCTGTTTTTACTGACCTTTTAAATGTTATGGTTGTAATCTCAAATGTCCATTTCTTCCTGAATGATATGAACAATCAAGTGCATGCCTACATCCTTATTACTTTTTGTGCTTCATATTTGATCTGACTCAATACCAAAGGGCTCAAAAAGTACTAAATATAAAATAAAACTGTAGAAGTGGTGAGTCCTATATTATTGTTTACTTATTACATTTATACTTTGCAATTGCATTAAAAAGTAGTGCTGGAGGCAGCTTACAAACTTTAAACAGAATAAAAACAGATGTAACCACATTCTGCCAGGACAGTAATAAACCTGTATAAACCCAACCCACCATAAAAGCAGGAAGAGTTTGTTTCAAATATGTATGCTAAAATAGTATTTATTGCAATCATGCTTTTGCAACAAAATTGCTGGGGTTCAAGTTTGAAATCTTTCCAGTAAACCCCTGAAATTTAGAATGGTTTGGGGCTCATGGGACTGAGTTATTAAGCTCAAAAGGGGGTACCCCTAGGAAAAAAATCTTTCTAATTGGAATTGGAAGCCATGCCATGGTGGCGCTACGTTCACCTGCGGCTTGGCTTCCAAAGTTCCAATTCCAATAGAAAGATTTTTTTCCTAGGGGCACCCCATTTGGAGCTTCATAACTCAGCCATCTGAACAGTAAACCTTTCCAAATTTTGAGGACTCACTGCAAGGACTTACTAGAATCACTCCCCTGCCATTTCCTCCAGTAGTAAACATTTCATCCTTTGTGGGGGGGAATGGCGTTTTGTCACAAAACAAAACAAAACACGTCCTACCGTTTCATTAGGTAACAAAGTACAGTGGTACCCCAACTTATGACATTAATCCGTTCTGAGTGCAGGCTTGTAACTCAATTAGCTTGTAAGTTGGGGAGCAGTTTCCCATAGGAATGCATTGAAAATCTATTAATCTGTTCGGGAGGAACAAATTTCAATGCATTCCTATGGGAAACCACTTTAGATGACCCACGGCTTACTCCAATTGGGGGGGGGGGAGCCGCAGGTCACTTAAAATGTCTTGGCTCGGTTGCTTAAGGGCATTTTGTGGAAAAAAGACCCACCACTTCTCCTCCCCCCCCACCACCATCGGGTGCGTAGAGGAAGAAGTGGCGGTGTTTTCAATTTTTTTCCTCCTCCGATGCAAGCGCTAATGGAGGCAGCCTCCCTCAGTGCCTCAAAGACCTTTGAATCAGCGCCCGATTTTCCCCTGGTGAGGGAAAAAGTGTGCGGTGTTTCAAAGGTCTTTGAGCCACTTACCCAAGCGCTTGGATTGGTGGCTCAAAGACCTTTTAAATGACTGACCCCTTCTCCCCCCCCCCCAAGCTGGTATCATTACTCAGGGGAAAACCCATCTTGCTCGTAAGGCGGCTAGGTGGGGGAGACAACTGAAGCCCACTCGTAAGTCAGGATTCTCGGTTGCCAGGCACGTCGTAAGTCGGGGTACCACTGTAATTCCTTATCTAATGAAATGATGAAACAGTGTTTCGTTTTTCATTCCATGCCCATTGCTAGTGGAGAACAAGTTTCAAAAATGAATTGCAATATTTGATAAATGTCACAGATTCATTTGATATTCATCCTTCATGTATGGAAAGGGTGAGGTTCTCTCTTTTAAAGACAGCCACGGGCTGTCTAAAAAACAAAAAACAAAAAACTTATGAACTGATTTCTCAGTTGATCAGTTCACACATGGGTGATTCATTGTTCATTGTTCATCAGCCTTCACGAGCCATGGCAAGCTGGCATTTTGGCAGTTTCTCCCCATCTCTACTTAGGAGCCACACAGAAGGGCTTTTCCTATGCTCTTGTTGGTCAGGTTTCCAAAACTGCTGCTGTTTTTGAAGAGTGTCTCTCAGGAAGGATATAAATAGGTTCATAATAAGCGGGCCCTTAGGTAGCCAGATTCCAAGCTGTTTAGAGCTCTACAGATTTAAATCGCCCCTTTGAATCAGGCCCATTAAGCAGTTGGCAACCCGGGCAGATCTTTCTGTATCAGAGTCATGCAATCACTTTCTCTTGTACCAGTTACCAGCCTGGCTGCTTCATGTTTCAACAATTTAATATCTGATCCTTCTTCAAGGGTCGTTCCACGTAAAGTGCATTGCAGCAGTCTAGACATGGTGTAACTAAGGCATGGGTGACTGTTGCTAAGTTGGATCAATTAAGGGAAGGCAGAGTGGTGCAAAGGCTCCCTTCGTCCCTGCTGCTGCTTGGGAGTCCAGCAACAGTAGGAACATTCCCAGACTACCAGCGTCTATCGACCTAACAATGTAAGTGCAACCCATCCTAGAACAAACAGTTTGAGCCCTAGAAACTTAGTTTCTCCTGAAATGCAGCACCTCCATCTTGTCGGATATAGTTTCTCCTTTCTCCTCATCTGGGCCATTTTCTCCCCATCTGGTCCATCTGTGCTAAAGAAACAACAGCAACAAGCAAACAAGTGGTTATCAGCCATGAAAGGTGTACATATTGCAACACATGTGTGGCAGGAACTGACTATAAAAAGCAAAAAAGGGTGCAACCAAAGGACTGCAAATGAAGGAGAGACAAATGTCCCTGGAGTAGAATATCCACTTCTACTTCCTTCAGCATCCAGAGACGTTTGTCTCTTCTTCATTTGCAGGAACTGACTATAGCAATAATCTGTTGTCATATTTTGCTTGCCTAATTATTTCTCTAAACTGTGTTGTTGTTTAAAATTCCTATGAGATGTTGGCTTTTTGCTAAATTGCCACTATATAACTTGTTTTCCCTCAATACTGTGTTCAGATTATTTTGGTTACTAGTGTGCAATTTATTTAATTGCCTTTTGAATTTTATGCATTTTGCACAGTCCTCATTTTGATTGTCACTATACCTAGAATAATTCTCCCTTGCCTGTGATCTTACTTTGGAAGAAGGTGAATTTTAGAGCTGGTAGAATTGTGTATTCGCTCTGTGATTTTGTTTTCCTCCAAACTCCTGTATGCAGTTTCATAAAGGAATTTATTTCATTTTATTAAAATAAAGTGTCCTTTTTGACTTTTGATAGGGGCTGGCAAGGGAAGATGTTTTACAATCCCTTGGGCACTAAAAGCTTTTAGCCAAAATACAGAGCACAGTAAAGGAGCAATGACTGATCGGCTAATCTTTAGGGATGTCACAAGGGATTATGGGACTGGTAGTTTCTCGGACTACTAGGTTCTTTAAAGGACACCTCACAAAAAACTACCAAGTCTATATTTCCTTGTGGAATTCCTAGAGTGTAGCTACTGCCTGTCATTTCCTTCTTCCAAGGCAGGTGGTCAATTCCTTGGGAGTTTTATCCAGGGCCACCTGTCAGTGTTGAAAATCTCCTCTGTGGGCTTGGCTTCAGTTCCAACAATTCGGAGTGTATGACCACTACTGCACTTTAGATTTGAAACACCTTTTCTTTAAAGACAAATCACCTTAAAAATCACTGTCCGCTTTTCAGATCTCTGTTTCTGAACAGCCCCCTTGGCCATGCCCATGTCTGGCTGCTGTGTCGGTTTTTCTTGAGACGACCACTGGGGGTGGTGTTTTTTTAAAATGAATTCTTGCACCCCCTTTAAAAGCGATTTGGTTGAATTTGTGGACATACTACACCACTTTTTTTCAGCCCCCCCCCCCGTTTCGGCCGGTACCCTGTTGTAGGACATGCCAAAAAAAAAAAAAAAAAGCCTGCCGCAATGTAAACATGTTCACCGACTTTGCCGATGCTGCACTTTCACATTGTGGTCACTGAAAATTGAAGTATAAAGTGGTTCAGCCAAGTGCGGACGGGGAAGCTGATTGCTAAGCAACCGCCAAAGTGCAGACTGCTGAACCACTGTAGCGATCACGTGACCGCGGAAGGAGGTAAGGCGATGCAAAACAAAAAGCGGCTGCTCAAGGAAGTGGGTAGTGGTAATTCATTCCTGATGAATGCTGGGGCATGCAGTGCAATAAATTAGCACGTCCCATGCCTAAGTTAGAAACACACGCATCCCAAATCTATTGAAGGTCTGCCTGAGCAGGCAGCTAGCCCAGGAGAGAGGACGCTGTTTTGTGATCCCAGTCTCAAAGTGTCTCCGCTCTTGTCCTTTGCCGTTGTATCGTATGGGCCGTGGAGGAGTGGGAGTCACACTGTGAACTCAGGCTGTTATTATTAAACAGAATCTAAACTAGGAGCCAGAGACTGTCATTGCATGAATGCATGCCATGGTTTTAGTCCATTTCTTAGATACAGCATTCTGTTTTTGTTTTTGTTCAAGAGGAAAACAAGAGAATTTTCTGGGGAAGTGAGCCGGAAAACAACAGCTACATCTGATTTTATCACAGAATTCACTGGGCTTCATGTAACCGCCAATGGCTGTTTTTGTGACTCCTCGCCTCAACCCCACTCCTTTGCCTCAGCCCAAACTGGTTTTTTTTTTTTAAATCATGAGAGCAAAAAGTGAATTAGCATTCCTGCAAATCTCAAAATTCTCTGAATGTGACCTTCCAGCAATTGATAAGAGAAAGACTAGCCTTTCAAAACAAGAAGTGTTCTTGTGCGACATTTTTGGTGTCCTGTCCAGTCTCTGGAAGATCCCGCATCAGAAAATTTGGCCCTACATCCAGCAGTGAGATAGCTAAATCTGTTAGATTTGCAACCTTCAGGTTTTCATCGAATGTATTTTTTAAAATCACAAGCTTTTTGTACATGATTATAAAAATAAATGGAATGCAGTTGTCAGCCCTCTCAAAAAGTGGGATTCCTTAATTCAGCACCCCAAAGATTGATGAACATACAGGAATTCAAAGCAAATCTTTAAAGTATTAAGCAATCAAAGCTCTTCCTGACTGGGTAAATGTTTCTGCTTGCAATGGGCTTTTCTCAGATTGATGAGATTTAAAAGGACTGGAATACTATTGCATAATTATGCCTGCATGAGGCAAACTGTGTAACTCACAAGGCTTCACCCTGTCAATTAACAAGTCTCCTCTTAGCTTTTCAAGTGCATACCTGTCTGTTGGTGTGTGCCAGAAAAAAAATCTAAGTGGTGGTTTAATCAGAAGCAAGAACCAGCTGATTGCCTTCTGAAGATGTAACTGCAACAAGATTTTGGCCAAAGTTTGGAGTGTTTCTTTAGAACAAAAGGACATTTGTATCCATCCCTGTTTACAGAGCCTGGGTGCCATCAGGCCTGGTGGCTGGCCTTAGACTTTCTACGGTTTTGGGTACATGAATGTTTTTCCCTCCAAACAGTTTTGTTTCCCTTTTCTCAGGATTACACAACATTTACTGTCCTGAGCTCTGCATATGGCAATGGCCGAGGCACATGTGTGCACACAAATGCACATCTGTTGTTCCTCAGCTGCCACCATCCTTTTTGTCTTCCCTTCGCCAGTGCCCACAGAAGAGAGAGGAGTGAAGCACTTCTGAATGTCTACCATGAAAATTCTGAAAAGGGTCACCTTAAGTCTGTATCAACTTGACAGCATGTAATTTCTATTATTTGTTTGTCGAGTGCCTTCTTCCTTCTTTTCTTCTGGCAGTTGGCAGCAGCAGCATGAGAACTGCACTCCAAGATCATAAGCCCCTCCGACAGACACTAAGAGAGCATAACTTAGACTAGAAGGAAGCCTGACCACTAGAATTCAGAGAAGCTCTCTGGAACTCATTCCCAGACTATCTTGGGAGCATCTGCTTGAATAAAACGTACTTGATGCTGGTCATCATTGTGGAGGACTGCTGGGGAGTGGATGTGGAGAAGTGACCAGAAGCGAGGGTGGCTCAGAATATGTTTGATGGCAGTTGAGGGGAGAAATCGGTGGTGGCCCCTTGGCTATACATTTGGCAGTGGGGATCCTTGGGGACAATACAGAATGCTTAAGGTGCAGGTGCAGGCATCCTATAGGCTGTGTTCCGTCATTAAAGGCGTTTTTAAATGTTAAAATATTAGCTCTGTGATTTCTGTGGTGGCTCAGTGGACTAAGGCGCCAAAACAGTCAGCTGCAAAGTTGGCAGCTCTGTTGTTCGAATCCTAGGTGCCACGCAGCGGAGTGATCACCCGTTGTTAACCCCAGCTCCTGCCAACCTAGCAGTTCGAAAGCATGTAAAATGCAAGTAGGTAAATAGGTACTACCGTAAAAAGTGGGAAGGTAAAACAGTGTTTCCATGCAGCCATGCCGGCCACGTTGACTCGGACTTGCACAACACGGGCTCTAAGGCTTGAATACGGAGATGAGCACCGCCCCTAGAGTCAGACAAAACTAGCACACAGGGGGAACCTTTACCTTTACCTTCCATTTTTACAGTGCAATTGAATGAATGAAATAGACTGAAGGTAACACCCTGTGGTGAAAAAGCATGGGAGAACTGGGGGGGAAAGTCTGGAATGGGTGGTGTGTCTTTCCCTTTATTGAATCTGGGTACAGTGGTACCTTGTATAAAGGAATTAATTCGTTCCAAATGAAATTATGTTAAGCAAATCTTCCTTTATACAAATTCCCATAGGAATGCATTGAAAATGGAGTAATCCCATTTTTATGTTGTACGGATTCTCCCCATAGGCGATTATGTTAAGCAAATTTCCCCTATCCCCGGATTTTTTTATGTTGTACAGATTTTATGTTATACGAACTGTTTGTTATACAAGGGTCCACTTAGCTTGAGACATAGAAAAAAGAAACTGCAAACCTAGAGCCTCTGATCAAAGACTGAGTAGATGAAAGTTGGTATTTGAATGGCCCCGGGTACAATCCGAGCCATGCCCAGCTGCACATTTGGATTGTAGATGGGTTTATTCATTTATAGGACTTTTCTTGCAATGTTGTGCTGGTACTGAGTAACTCCTGGGTGTAAAAGTTTTTTTTTTTTTAAACAAATGACATTGGTTGGGACAGCACTGTGTTGTTTTCAAAAATGTGTATGTGTGTTTTATATAATTTCTTGTTCATCTGCAAAAAGTTACATCTGGAATACGCTTTTTTTGTGCTTTCTAACAGGGTAATCTACACTGTGCAAGGCTGTTGATGTAATCAACCATGGTGATATATTTTCCTGCAGAAATTTAAGTATTTCTAGTTTCCTCTGAAGGTTCCTTTCATCTTGGTGAAGCTGTTGCAGGCCACTGGACGGGAAAGGAAGTCTTTCATTTTCAAAAATAGCCATCGCAGTGGTGATAATTTTTGGAAACTGAAGACTTCCTGCAGCCCCCAGTGGTTTACCGTCGTGAATGAGATCCCAAGGGAGCCTTGGGAGCTTCAGGGAGATAGGGAACTGGCTTTTCCTCTTAAAAACTGTGGTGGCAGCTGAAATGTATTACTTTATGTCACAGAAGTCATAGGGCTAGTTTTTTGGCTTTAGTTAAGAACTTTAGGGGAGGTCCCACTCTAGGTTCAATTTATTTGCCAGCTTTAGAGAGGGGAAGGTGGTGGTTAAGGTGTGGAGTAGTATCTAGTCTGTGGTGGAAATCACTCCTCCAAAGAGCCCAGCTTTAAAAATGTCTTGCTGGATTTTTAAAAAAAACGTTACACACGGGAATATGTGGTAGAAGTGCTGCTATTTCTTTTGCCAAATGCCAAAAGGGAAAATACTTATCCAAGATGTATGGCGGATTGATGGTAGCTGCCTGCAGAGCCAACTGGTTAATTTATATTCTATCCATGACAGATGGAACTGAAAAAACGGAATTCAAATTAGGTGAAATTCATTTACAGACTATGGCCAAAATCCAATCAAAGAGGAGCAAAGTGAAAATTCCATTACATATCAGTAGTGGTGATCATATTTCATGTGGCCATGTGAGACATTCCTAGCATAAGTCTTGACAAGTACAGCTATATTGTTCATTCAGGCAGTAGCGTAACGGGGGGGGGGATCTGTCCCCAGGTGCAGCATCTGAGGGGGCACAAATTGATATTTGACTCTGGGTGCTCCTTTGGTCAGTGACCATCCTCCCTTCAGGGAAGGGGGAAGAGGATTCAAGCTGGCCGGCCGGCCCACCTGCCAGTCCCATTGCCTCCCAAGCTCCATCCAGCCAAAGTTGTGCACTCCTCTCTCCTTGAAATATGCAGAGGTGAGAGGGAATGGTTTTTCTGCATTAAACGGGGGGGAGGGGTGGCGAAAGGTGTAGCAGAGGTATGCTGGGAAGTTTAAAACACTTTCTGTAAGCACAGTAAGCCCAGAACTATGAACCATTTAAATACAGTGGTACCCCGACTTAAGAGAAGCTCAACTTAAGAGCAATTCGACTTAAGAGCAGAAAACTGTTGGCATTTTAACTGCTGCCTTACAAATTTTAGATATGGTCTGCTCGACTTACATTTTTTTATTTTTTAACGTATTTTTTAATTTTTTAGATAGGCACCCTGATTTAAGAGTAGTTCGACTTAAGAGCATGTATTTGGAGCAGATTAAATTCGTAAGTCGAGGTACCATTGTACTTCTTAACAGCTTTGGTGGTCGTTCAGATGACCAAGTGGGAGAACAATTCTCCATAGTAAATACATTGTGGACCTTATCTGAGGCAGCATCTTTTCAGTCCATTGCCTACCTACATGAGGCAGTTCTCGCCTCCCCTGCTTCAATACAGAAAAAACCATTCCCTCTCACCTCCTCATATTTCGAGGGAAGAGGAGAACACGCCTGGGGTTTTTCTCCCCCACGTTCCTCCCACACTAAACAGCTTTGTGTGTCACAAGACTCATACTTTTGATTCCCTTGGGAGAAAAATAATACTCCTACGGCACTGTAAGGTATCAGGAGTGTTTGGGTCACCAGAATACCACTCCGCCCGTGCCCTCCACCGCCTCTCCTGGGAATTGAGAGCATCTGTGGGCTGCGGCACACCATGCCGCACATTTGCCTGTGGGCACCCCTTCACATGTCCATAACATGCAGTTTCCCTGCAGCGCCCTCCCTGACACACACACAGGCATGCACCCATGCACACGCACCCACAAACTCCCAATAATCAGCCTCCTGCCACAACTCTCCCATCCCTAAGAGTGACAGAGAGAGAGAGAGAGAGAGAGAGAGAGAGAGAGAGAGAGAGAGAGAAGGCAGTTCCTGAGTAAGGAATAAATTGACTTTGTCCCCGGGCACTGAAAACCGAAGCTACATGCAGGGTTACATGTGCCAGAAATCCTACCTGACAATCTCTGAAGATTTTTAGCTGTTTGGATGTCTGTAAAAATCACTGCCAATTTAGGCCGATATTTGGAATAAATATTTGTTGTTTCCTTCAGTCATGATAACGTCAGTAATCTTCAGCCTGTTTTGGATTCATATATTTCATATCTTTAGATACCTTATTCAGATTATTTTTTATTATTCATTGTTATATGCTTGAGGTGTTGTCATAATTAGGATTAACCATTACAAAATTACATTTCTTGTCTGATCTGTCAACTGGAGGTAATTAAATTATTGTTTATCCCATTCTTTCCCCCAACGAATTCAAGGTTGTATAAACTTGTTTTTACACATATCCTCTTAATAACTCTGTAGCTACATTGTGATAAGATGTAGAAGATGAAGCAAGATCACCCACTTCATGGCTGAATTAAAGAATGAGACTTGGCAGCTTTGTTATTTAATTAATCATTATTATTACATGAAAAAAACAGTACTCATTACCCTCTACATTTCTGTTCAAATGTAAGCCCTACGGATTAAACGAGACATTTTCTTGTGAATGGTATAGATTTGTATTGTCCTCTAGCTTCCACAAGCAGTTTATTCCCCATTTGGAACTCAATGTATTTTGCTGATACTCTGCTTCTTACCCCATATGATGATACAGTACATGAATAGAATCTAAATGGCTGCTTAGTAAGTTAGGAATTTCATTGTGTTAGAACCATAGGTTGGAGCAAACCAGTGTTTCCCAACCGTGGGTCCCCAGATGTTCTTGGACTAAAACTCCCAGAAGCCTTCACCACTAGTTGGCCAGGATTTCTGGAAATGGTAGCCCAATATATTCATCTTCTATTCCAGTGCTTCCCAATCTGGGGATTCAATATTGCGAAATGTTGGAATAGACCTTGGAGATCCTCTAATCCAAAACTCTGCCTGATGCAGGATACTAAGGTACTATAGTCTTTCTGAAGGATGGTACTCCTGTGATGGGTCATTATAAAGGTGCCCCATATAGTCTCTTGCATTGACAAACAGGTCTACAGTTAGGATAGTTTCTCGTAAATCTGCTTCCTTATAGTTACTAAACATTTTGGTAAATCTCTTTGGGATATGTCCTTTTGGGAATACTGATAGCTGTGGATGCCTGCCTGACAGGAACATGGGAGAAGTTTCTCCTAAATTGTTCCCAGACGATGGAACAAACTCCATGCCAAGTTGCAATCAGTTTCCAGTCTCAGTACTTTTAGGAAAGGTTTGATGATGCATATATTTAATAGTTTAGACAACTGTTCAGTTTATTGTGAAGATTTTAACTCTATAGATTAATGTAAGTTGATTTCAATGGGTTTCAGGCTAAATCTGCTGCTACTTTTATTCTGGTATATAATGTTTGTAAGCTGTGTTGAACGCTGCTCCTTAGGGGAAATGTAGGGTAGGAATGTAATGAATAAATGGATAGATCTTTTCTCCAGATTAAATACACCCGGTGCTTTGAACTTTCCTCATAGGATTTATTTTCTTAGCCTCTTCACTGTTTTGATTACTTTTCTGTGGAGGCGCTCCAAATGCTGTAAGATAGGTCATTAAAATTTGAGTTACATGTAGACATCATTTGGTGTCATAGTAAGCCTTCTAGTGTTGGAATGTCTTATCACATTTACATGCAATTTGTCTCTATACTCTCAAGTTATGTGACCTAATTTTTTTCCTTTACAGCAGTATCTTGATTTGAGATCTTCCTCCCAAATAAAGTCAGACGGGCTCTGTCCCTCTTGTCCTTCTATCCGATATTATTTCAAAAGGACTTGAATCTTTAAAACTGGTTTTAAATATGGCATTCTAAGTGTCTTTAAATTATGCAGAACATTTGTCTGTGTTATTATGCACTTGGGAGGGCCCAGAATCAGTGGGCCTACTACCAACTACCTGCATTTGTTTTTTGTGATTTTAAGCTTTCGTTGTTCCGTTTTTATTTCAGGCTTGTAGATGACCGGTGTGTTGTACAGCCAGAGGCAGGAGATCTTAACAACCCTCCTAAAAAGTTCAGAGGTAAGACATTCCTTCACTTACTTGCTTAATCACTCAGATGAATGTTCCTTTGTGTTTGTCAGTCAGTCAGTCAGACTATTTTGAAATAAGCAGCTGCATGTATGAAATTGGAATCATTTTGTTCATTTGTTTGACTTTTTTGGAATGTGACGCCGTGCCATTATTTTGTTTTGGGCTGGAAATCGCTGTCATATATTTCGGTGAAGTTTGTCTGTGGAGACGCTGCACTTGGGTTTCCATTTTTGTTTTGTTTTAACAGACTCTTATCTGTGCTAACAGTCATTGAGAATCTGAGACTGTGCAGTGAGTTATTTGCAGGGTGTCTGTGTAGTTTCATTTCATTTCTTGCAGGTGTGTTTAGACTCAGTTAGTGGTTTATATAGCTTCTAGTATTGGATAAACACAAGCAGAAGAAAAGGTGAACAGACCGGTAACTGGTACTGAGTTGATCCAAACAGCAGTTTTGTGAACAAAAAGCTCAGCAACTTTATGAAATTGTGTTTGTAAAAGACTAGGTCGATCAAGGAGTTACTGTTTTTTGTAAAGAAATCAGCATGTTTCTCATACTAAAATAGAAATGAGAGAAAATGCATCTCCTCCGTTACAAAGGCAAATCTTGCATATGTGTATTTCAGCTCTAGTAATGATAATTAAAATATTAAATTTCCCTATTTTTTCTGGGAGTTATTTGTAGTTGAATTTCACAGTGCATTCATGAGTTGTTAATTAAATTAATGTAGTTGCTTAATGAACATTGTTGCGCATCCTGAGTTTAATTGTGACATTGCTGTTTCATTGTTGTTGCTTTTATAAAGAAAGTGTTTATAGACGGTGTTGGAGAGGGAACACTCATATGTTCTTTTCTGACACTAAAATCATCCAGTAAGTTTCCTTCCCTTTATTTTGGATGTTGTTGGGTTTCTATTCCCATCTATCTCAGATAATGATCAAGGTTGTAATTCTGACAGCCACAGATTTCTCCACCTGTTTTATGCTCTGCTCATCCTTTCAGAAACTCCTGCATTGTCACTGATGGAAAAAAATGGTAGAGTCCATTAACATTTTGATGTGCTCCATTTGGAGTGGCCTTATGTTATGAGGAACTTATAGAAGAGTTTTAATCTTGCATACACTGTTCTGCGTCAGCGGCTGGAAAATGTTTTGAGAACGAGACAATATGTGCACTGACAAAATACAACCACAACACAACCTTGGAACTACAAGGAAATACTACACAGTTTTTTGTGATCCTAGTAAAATATAGATGAATTTTAAATTGGACAAAATTAAAATATGCTTTATTTGAACAGTTGTCATCTGATAACCCTCCACCCAATTTATTTCTTGCCCTTACTTCACATCTCTGTGTAAATATGTGTAGTATGTTGGTTGCTCTGAAGAGGAGCATTATGTATCCAACACAAAAGTTGGTCTGTTTGGTAATGGAACATGAATATTTTAAGGGAGAAGTGGGTGAGTAGCTAGATGCATACAATACTTGTTATGTTTCATACTGATTTGAAATAAAGATAGTCATCAGATAAGCATATACATTAGAACAGGGATGGCGAACCTTTTTGCCACCGAGTGCCCAAATTCAGCGACGGCAACAGCAGGGGGGGGGGAAGGGGCGAAAGCAGCAAGGGTGATGGAGGGGGTGGGGTCAGTGTCATCATCATTGGCAGTGGGAGGGGCAGGGATGGCGGTGGAGGTGGGGTCGGGTTGTTGGCGGCAGGGGCAGCAAGGGCTATGGGGACGGTGGTGGTGGGAGGGTTGGGATCGGCGGCAACGGGGGGTCAGGGGTGGGGCAAGGTCAAGGGCAGCAAGGGCAACGGGGTTAGGGTTATCAGCGGCGGCGGGAGGGGCAGGGATGGCATTGGTGATGGTGGCAGGGTTGGCAGAGGCGGGGTCAGGGGCGGCAGGGGGCAGCCGCAAGGGCGGCGATGGCAATGGCGACGGCAGGGCTGGCCTGGCACCCGACATGCTCCCTGCCCCCCCACTTCCCCCTCCACAAATTCCTCATAGCTGGTCCAACGGAGGGTGAAGTGGGGGGGCAAGGAGCATGTTGCGTGCCAGGCGAAAGCTCTTTCTGTGCCACCTTTGGCACACATGCCATAGGTTCGCCATCCCTGCATTAGAATGATACCTCGATTTATGAGTACCTTGGTTTACGAGTATTTTGATAAACATGAAACATTTCTGTTGAATTTTGCCTTGATTAACTAGCAGTGTCTTGAAAAACGAGCACCAAAGGTGCTCGTTTGGCTGTCACTGCTGCTTGTTCCTCATCACTACACACTCCTTTCCCTCCTGCACGCACCTTGCCTCAGCTGCAGACCCCATTGCTGCCGCGGCTGCTGTTCTTCTGGCCACCAGGGTTCAAGCCTTTTATTTCCCCATACAGCCCTCCCCGGCAGTGCTGCCAGCTCCTCATCCTTGAGCCCAGCCACTAGGCATCTCCATTTACCAAGCAGAAGAGGAGAAACTGAGGGGGAGAAGAAAAGTTGGGACCCGCTAGTAGGATAATTGTGTTAAGTTCAATACAAAATCCAGTGCTTAGAACTAAACAAATGGTTTCGCTGGGATGACCCTAAGTCCTACTAAATTTGTTCAGCACTTATAGGGTGATTCCAGCTGGCAGGGAAAATATGGGTTTGGTTAGAAATAGAAGACAATATTAGATTAAAATTCATGACTGAGACATTGTTTAAACATAATAAAACACCTACCCTTTGGTATATGTTTATTTTTTAAAAACACATGGAATAATTTCTTTGTAAATATATGGCTGATGCAAACAGAAACCATAGTTCCAAGAACCAGCACTAGAAAATTACTTCTGACTTCACTTTTTGGATATTTTTCCTTGTGCAATGTCTTTAAATCAGGGAATTTGTACGGCATGGTAACTTTGCAGCTTCACTCTGCAGGAGCTCTGCATTCCTAAAAAAGTTATGCAAAAAAACTTGATAAAATTATCTACTTCTACTCGCCACATTATTGATGATTGTTAAAATATATAAACCTATTATGACACATAGGGATTAGTTATGTTCAAGAAAAAAAATAAACTACTAGCAGAGATTAGCAGCGTGGTGGAAGAATAAATGCACTTAGTGATTATGGAGCCAGGAGACAAATGAACAAGGCAATAGAGCTTAGTACAAAACTTATATTACATGTGTACATCTGACAAAGAGTAATATACAATAACAATATACAAAGCACAGTGTATAGAGAAGATAGAGCATGGGGAAAGCTGCCTCTCACCTTAGGCAGTCCCCATTATACATTGGTTTGCTTGATACCTTTATTATACACAAAGCAATATGGGGGACTTGATTCATCCAGTTACCTATGTGCACATCAGGCCTCCGAGTTAGCCTTTGCTAGGTGTTTCTGAAGATTAACCTCTATTTAGAGCCAGAATTCTTTGCCCTCTCTCATTCAAACACTGTTTTAGATGGCTGCTCTAAACACATTAGGATTCTTCTTTTGTGATGCCTTGGGCTATGTGGAAGATTGTTGTTGGAGTTGTTGTTCATATTAGTTGTTCAAGGTATGGGAATATTGTTGCTTCCAATGGTCAGGAATAAGGCCTGTGTTTTCTACTGGTCTGCTTGTAAAAAAAAATTCAGTAGAGTTAATATACACCTGGAGAGAGAAGAGTTTCAAGTCTTGCAGGATTGATTTAGCATTAAAATAAACAGCGCTTAAATCTCCGTATCTGATGGGTAGGGTGAGAGCTTCATATCTCATGCTTAGAGATCTATACTGGTAGAAGTATTGATTGCACTGCCTTGTATGCCTGTACTGAAATGCCGGCGTCCACAAATGTGCTTCATAGGGTTAATTTAGAGTATATTACTACTTCTGTTGCTAAGCAACCCCATTTTTTTACAAGTTTCTGGAAGAAGATTGCTCATACAATGTATATATTGTCAAAATAACTTAGGAGTGAAGCTTGAGGGTAAGTAGTTTTAAATTCTGTTTGGTCTTTGTATTGTAAGCTGTTCAGTGTTCCTGAGATTACCAGGTTCTGATACCACACAGTTTTTTTTTATTATGCCAAGGTAGTAGCATATTCCATCTGCTTAGTATCTGACACTTTCAACAAAAAGTGCATATTTAGGAGGGATGATGTGAAGCTTGACATGAAAAATTTGTGCTTGGTTTTCCACACCACACACACAGTTCAGTAGATTTAGAAATAAAAGAGGTTTTTATTTATTTATTTATTTATTTATTTATTTATTTATTTATTTATTTATTTATTTATATACTTGTTAAGCTCCCATCTTTCCCTTGGGAACTTTGAGGGGTGTACAACAAACTGATAAAACAACTTGCCCAAAAAAGAACATGACCCCTGAACAAAACAAATCAAATATAAAAATATAAAAACAGTAACAACAATAATACAAGCAAGCGCAGCATCTGGCAGGAATTGGGCTGGGACAAACAATACAACAAACTAACAACACACAATTGTACACTCAGCGATTACCAAACCTTTCCCTAAAGATCCATGTCTTTAACGGTCTCCTGAAGGCCAACAGGGACTTTGCCACCCTGATCTCCGTAGGCAGTTTGTTTGGGCTTCCCTCAGAGTGGTCACCTGGAGTGACAAGGCAAGCAAAGCTCTGGTCAGTCAGGATGACTCTGACCTCTGGGAGATCTGCTCGGCTAGATAGTCGGGTCCCAAGCCATGGAGGGTTTTGTAAACCAAAACCAATACCTTAAACTTTATTCAGGAGGTAACGGGTAGTCAATGCAGATGAGGAAGGATGGGGATGATGTGGTCAAACCTGCCTGCACCAATCACCAGCCTGGCCATTGCATTCTGCACCCGCTGCAATTGCCAAACTAGCATCAATGTTAACCCCATGTAAAGGGCATTACAGTAATCTATCCTTGAGATCACCAGCACCTGCACTACTAACTACCATCCTAAGGGAATCCACGTCCAGGTACTGGCAAATCTGGGTGATAAGTAAGCCTAAAATGGTAAAAGGCTGTCCTGGAAACAGCTGCTACCTGAGCTTCCAGGGACAAGTCTGGGTCCAGGATGATGCCCAGACTCCTCACTCTCTCCGCCAGGTGCAGGGTAAATCCCCCTAAATTGGGGAGAGGCCCACTGTACCCATCTGGGGATCCCCCAAGGAATAGAACCTCGGTCTTCCCGGGGTTGAGCTTGAGCCTGTTAGACCTGGTCCATTCCATGACCATGGCCAGGCAGTGGTCCAGGGTCCTCACAGCCTCTGTTGCAGAGGTGGAAAAAGAGAGATTGAACTTCGTGTCATCAGCGTACTGATGACAGCAGACCCCATAACTCCGAATGACCTCAGCCAGCGGTCTCATGTAGATGTTAAAGAGCATAGGGGAGATTGCTGACCCCTGGGGTACCCTGCAAGAAGAGTGTCCTTGGGACCGACAAATCATCCCCCATCTCTACTCTCTGGGTTTTCGAGAAAGGACCAGAGCCAGCACAGTGCATGGCCCCCAATACCCTCATCAGACAACCTGCCCAGGAGGATACAGTGGTCAATGGTATCAAAGGCTGCTGACAGATCAAGAAGATCCAACAAGGTAGAGCAACCCCTATCAGCCCACCTCAAGAGGTCATCTTGCTGTCATGATCCCATGCCACAGTCTGAAACTGGACTGGAATGGATCCAGGACATTATCTTCCTCCAGGAATGACTGGAGTCTAACCGCGGCAATCTGATCACCTTGCTCAAAAAGGGAACATTGGCTACTGGACGATAGTTGGAAAAATCCTTGGCAGCCAGGCCAGGTCTTTTAAGAAAGGGCCAGATCATAGTCTCCTTCAGGTGAACGAGAAGAATTCCATTCCTGAAGGAGGCGGACACCATTGCAGCCACCCATTCCAGCATTCTCCCTCCAGCGGTCTTAATCATCCAGGAAGGGCAAGGATTGAACGAAGAAGCCGGCAGTGAGCCAGCATCCTGGAGGCCTCAGCTGGAGTCACAGACCCAAACTCAACAAATTAGGGAGAACGAGGGGCTGCAGCACAAGCAAGTGTTGGGGACAGATTAGTGGACCTGGAGTCCAAATCAGCTGGTATGGCCTCTATTTTGGATTTAATATGGGCTGCAAAGGACTCACTAGTGAAATCACTAGGAGGGGCCCTCCACTGACCAGGATTGGAGAGGTCCCGAACCACCCTGAACAGTTCAGTCTGGCAGCTCAAGGCCTCACCAATTCTCAGGGAGGCATGGGATCTTTTAGCCTCTCTGATTGCCCTGACATAGCGCCTGGTCAGCAGTTTAACCACAGCCCTATTACTTTCCATCAGATCCTTCCTCCATCTGCTCTCCAGCCTCCTCTTATCTTGCTTCATCACATGCAGTTCCGCTGTAAACCACAGCAAAGGGTGGGCTCGGCAATGGATGAGGCGATTGGGGGCGATCCAGTTGACAGCCCTAGTGACATCCCCCTACCATCTATCCACCAAGGCATCGATAGGATCATCAATTAGATCATCCAGGAAGCTCCTGAAGGCCTCCGAGAATCGACCTGGTCCAGAAGCCTCCAGGGGCAGGCACAAATAGAATATATCTATTCAATATAATCAAAAGTTTATAGCAAAGGGGGAAAAGTAAACAGAGGCATCTTTGTTTACCCTGAACTATGCAATACAGCCACTCCTTACTTAACAACTTACCTGTTTAACTTTTAACTTACCGCTCATACTTACAACTGGCAGCAGTGGCCAGAGCTGCAGCCGTCTACAGTAATTGCTACCTCACGAAGAACCTGCTGTTTCAGCTCACAGGGCCTGGGCTAAAGCATCCAGGCTGCTGTTGCTTGTCTGAACCTACCTTGTCAGCAGCTCAAAGTGAGGAAGCAGGGCTACAGCATACCTCCCACACTCTCCTTCCTCTGTCTGTTGTTTCTAAGGGACAGGTGTTGCTGCGAGCATCACAATTCCTCTTCCGGGAGAATTCCATAAGCAGGGTGGAGCATTGACCACTTCCATCTCTATTTTTCCCTCCTTTTTGTTCTGTTTCTCCTGTGGCCTCCTGGGGAGGCTCCTTGCTCTGGACTGCTTGCAAGGAGGGGAGCCTCAACAGACCACAAGACAAGCTCCTCACTTAACAACCAGTTAACTTAATGACCTAGTCATAAAAACTGAATTCTGTCATTAAGTGAGGAGTGCCTGCGTGGTCAATACGCCAGCAGGCCTGAATAGCCTCAAATTATGCCCCACTGACTTTTCCTTTTCACTTGTTCATTTATTCAATTACAACAGGAAACTCCATTATTATCTTCGACATTATCTGAGACATGTGGAATCTGTACATGTGACTTTCTAGGGTCCTGGGTGGGTGTCATTATTTGGCAAAGTAGATCAACAAGTGTGCTACACTTTCTATCTAAGGCTATGGATAGTCTTGGAGAGTTTTGCCATCTAACAATTCACACATTCTCTGTAATTTTTCTGTAGCGAAAGAAGGTGCAGCTTGTCTCTTAGTCACCACCATCCCTGATATGAGCCTGACAGTTGCTATACCAACTGTGACAATTTGGACAGAGACAGTCTCACAACAGTTACTCATTCTCTGGTAGCCTTCTTCTTTGGATTGTTAGTAACAGTGCTGCTTTTGGTAACAGATCAAAAACTTCAGTGAGTCCAAATTAGGTGTCTGTACTGTTCACTAAGGGCTTTACTACACAGGAATGTTGTCCCAGGCTGAGTGTTTTTATACCACATACTCATGGAAGTTTATGCTGCTGAAATAACTGTTGTTTATGTCTTTTTTGAACACATCATACTGTATTTATTTCTTAATTTCTTTATTGGATTTTTATACTGCCCATCTGGCAGCGAGATAAATATTAATGTGATTTTCTTAAGTAATGGAAATTTTAAATACCTACATTTAAGGAGAAAAATTGCTACAATAAACATCTACATAATGGGTGAAATCCTGTTTGCACTAAACAGTGTGTAAGGCTGATGACATCATCATAAAGCAGTATTTTTGGGTGGAGGGAGAGGCAATTAAGCAATAACTACTTCTCTCCCAAAGTTCCCGTAGCATCCTGATACTGATACAAATTATTCAAGAGCTGTGGGGTACTTCAGGACAAAAGTATGTAATGCTCTATTTCTCAACTAGTCACTGCTGCTGTTGATGTCAACCTTAGGTGACATACTTGCATAATGTCATAGAACCTTTTTGCAGAAGTTCATGAACAAATCTGGGCTTGAAAGTTCTTGTGAATTTTTGGGGTCTGTTTCGCCATGTTCTGGAAGTTTTTCTCCCTGATGTTTCGCCAGACTCTGTGGCTGGCCTCTTCTGAGGGCAACTATCAGATCCTGGCGGTGAAAGCCTTCGAGAATAAATATGGGCTTGCTGGATTCTGCAGATTTAAGCTTCCAGTTGAAAACCCCATTTGCACAACCTTCTGTGCTATCCCATCTAAGACTCCCAACCTGAGCTATCCCATCTAAGACTCCCGCATATAGACGTTGAATTATCATGGATGTCAATATACGGTTATTCATAACTTTGATACATTGGCGTAATTTGAGTAGATCTCTCCTTATTTTCCTCACCCAGAAGATGGATTTTTTACAGCATCATGGAATTCTGTCATCGTTATAGTATTCTTGATCTAAAGAGAGTGATGTAAAGGAGTATAAAGCAGTTTTGTCACTGAAATGGTGATCCATTGCATTGCAGGTGTCCAAAGGGAGCCCTCTTGAAAAATGTACAAATGGTAAAACTTGTAAAGGCTCCTTATCATCGAATCATAGTATAATTGGGTCGGAAGGGCCATTGAGTCTAACCCCATGGTCAGTGCAGGAATACAAATCAAATTAGATCTGACAGATGGTTGTCTAAATTTCGCTTAAATGCCTCCAACGTAGAAGCACCTCCCACCTCCCAAGGTAATTGGTTCCATTGGCATACTGTTGCAACAGTCAAGATGTGGAAATATGTACGCTCCATTGGATACTGGGTATCTACCGACTCAACCATGTCACAAATGATGTGTATGGTGGTATCAATTGTAGAGAATATGAGAGAAAGCTGGCTCCACTGGTATGGACATGTGCTCTAAGCAGCACCTTCCATCATCATCCAGCTTACATACCATTTGAAAATTGATGGCCAGCAACTACAGAAATAGCTTGACGCTGTTAATAAGGACATGCAAATCGTCAGTCTACGTCCACTCCATCAGGCAAAGTGGCATTTCAGGATATGAAAAGTAGACCCCACACTTCAGGAAAATGCTAGGAGGAAGGAAGAAGAGGAGGAAGAACAAGGGGAAAGGGAAGAAGAGGAAGTGGTGGCGGTGGTGGCAGGACTTCCTAACTTCAGCTCATTCTTTCCTAATGGTAAACTTGTAAGTTTTTACTACTTGTCTTTACTTGGCAAAGCCTGGCCTTCTTTCCGCTTCATATATGTGTCGTCCCCCCTCCCCCCCAATTCTTCTCTGAGCTTTTGATGAAGCCACACTGTTGTTTTTTATCTTCAGGTCTTTTTTTCTTGTTGGAATTGTTTGTAGTTGTGCCTTTAGAATTTCCATTTTTAGAAACTCCCACCCATCTTTCTATCTAAGGAACAGTGAGGTACCAGTGAAATGTGTGAAGACATGAGCTTCATAGAATTAACCAAAATTAAACATGCTTATCTTTAACCTTCATGCACCCAAAATACTTGAATCCCCAGAGGAACAGTTTATTGTAAAATCCACACAGATCTGTTCCAAAATTTCAGCTTTTTTCCATATATACAGTGCTGCTTCATAAGACGAATTTAATTCATTCTATGGGTCAATTCATTTTATGAAAAATTCATCTTAAGAGGCACTGTTTCCCATAGGAACGCATTGAAAATCAATTAATACATTCCGGAGGGAACAGATTAATAGGTTTTCAATGCATTTTATGGGAAGGCTGACTAAAATTCCCTCAATCAAGGACAGTGGAAGGCTGTTCCCCCCTGCAGCCAACTGACAGCTGAATTTGACAGCTGTCTGAATTTGAACCTACCCGGCAATTAAGATCTAGCCAGGGAGCCTTCCTGAAAGAGCCATCCTTCAAGGAGGTGTAAGGGATGGCTTGTAGGAAGGGGGCCTTTTCAGCAGCTGCCCCCAGATTATGGAATGCCCTCCCAAGTGAGATCCGCCTGGTGCCAACGTTGATGACATTCCAGCGCCAGGTAAAAACATTCCTTTTCCAGAAGTTTTTTAACTGATTATTGTGGGTCCTGATGGTGATTTTAGGTAGTATTTTAATATATTGTATTTATTGTATTTAAATGTTTTATTGTTTTAATTTTATTGCAATTTTGATGTTTTAACTGTCTGAGGTGTTTATTGTGATTGTGAGCTGCCCAGAGACCCCTGGTTAGTGGGCGGCATACAAGTTATTTAAATACATAAATAAATAAATAAATAAAACCAGGTGTCTGGCCTGGCTGCAGGGAGGAACAGCCTTCTGCTGTCCCTTGATTGAGGGGGCAGCCACCTACTCTTTGCACGTGTCTCTGCGCAGAGACTTGGGTGAAGAGGGGGAGTCCCTGCTCTGCCCAACAAAGTGATGGGCACAGCATGGACCGATTGCTCTTTGCCCAGCTTGGGCAACTTGCAAGGGAAGTAGCAGTGGTGCTGATCCGCCTCCACTGCTGATCTCCAGGCTGGGCGAAGATCATTTTTAAAAGGCTCATTTATCTAGGGTGTTTAAAAATGCCCCTTCCAACAGCAAGCCTCTTGGTGTTTCGGGTGGGCGATTTTTAAAAGGGTTCCAGTGGAGTCAAGGCTCCACTTTTAAAAATCACCTGCCTGAAACTCCAAGAGACTCGCTGTTGGGGGGTGGGGGGCATTTGAAAAAGGCTGCAGCCTTTGACAGCTCATCTGGAGCCTTTTTAAAATCGTCCGCTTGGAACAGCAAGCCTCTCAGAGTTTCGTGTGGGCAATTGTTAAAAGGGTTCCAGTGGAGCTTTTTGACAGATCAGGGCCAGACAAGCGCTGGATGACCACCCAATGCTTGCCTGGCAGAGAAGAGCAGTGGAGGCAAGAGCCTTTTGAACTCCCCACCACACCAGCATCTTAGATTCCTTAGATCTCCTTCTCATCCAGGCAAGCATCCAACGACCACCGACACTTGCCTGGTTCAGAAGGAGAGCGGTGGAGGGGTGGATCCTTTGGAATTTCCCGCTGCACCAGCGAGGGTGCTTGTGCGGTGGGAAATTCAAAAGGATCTAGCCCTCCGCCTCCTCTTCACCCAAGTCTCAGTGCCGAGACTCCAGTGAAGAGGAGGAGGAGGAGATATGTGCATGTTCGGGCTGTCTGGATGGGTTGGAAGAGAGGCGTACCTCTCTTCCAACCCACCCGAGCCACCCAAGGATGCTCACGTCCCAGGAATCAGAGCAATCCGAGCAGAATGCGGACCCACAGATTTTCTCCCAGCCCGGGAGGGTTGCAAGGCTAGCAGTGGTAGCAGATTGCCACTGCCACTTGCCTTCCAACCCTCCTGGACT
This sequence comes from Phrynocephalus versicolor, assembly GCA_023846285.1. NCBI lineage: Eukaryota > Metazoa > Chordata > Lepidosauria > Squamata > Agamidae > Phrynocephalus > Phrynocephalus versicolor. Next base: position 21,115,886 of record JAHTLZ010000015.1, read on the forward strand.
GGGAGAAAATCCATTTTAAAATGTCCTGCCACGAGCGGTCTGGCCCCAGCTGGAGCACTTGTGGGAGGACATTTTAAAATGGATGTTCTTCCAGCCTGTGATGCTTGGAAGGCAAGCAGTGGCGGCAGATCACCACTGCTACTTCCCTTCCAAGCAGCACGGGCTGGGTGAAGATTCATAGGTGCTTGGGCAGAGCACGGATCCACGGATCTTCTCCCAGCCTGAGAGGGTTGGAAGGCAAGCGGTGGCCGCAGATTGCCACCCCCGCTTCCCTTCCAAGTCACAGAGGCTGGGCAAAGATCAATGGGACCATGTTTTGCCCAGCAGTTTGGTGGACAAAGCAAGGACCCATTGATCCTCACCCAGCCTGGGCTGTTCCCTTGCAAACAGCTCTGGCTGGGCGAAGATCAATGGTACCTCATAAGACGAATGTGAATGGGAGGAAAAAAATTGTCTTATGAGTTATTCCTATCTCAGGAAATTGTGTTCGTCTTACGAGTTTTTTAAGGGGCATTCGTCTTACGAGGTATTACTGTACTATTACTGCATAGTGGACCCTTGTATAACAAACAGCTTGGATAACATAAAATTTGTACAACATAAAAAATTCCAGAGATAGGGGAAATTTGCTTAACATAATCACATATGGGGCGAATCCGTACAACATAAAAATGGGATCACTCAATTTTCAATGCATTCCTATGGGAATTTGTATAAAGGAAAATTCGCTTAACATAATTTCATTTGGAATGAATTAATTCCTTTATACAAGGTGCCACTGTACTTTTTAACTACTAAGAAACATTAGAAAAATATATCCAATGAATCTATTGATCCCTCCCTGTCCCCTCCACTCGATGCCAGCCAATCTGACATACTGGAGCAAAAAATTGTTCCACACCATTTTTCAGTGGTGTGATGAAGTTACATGCTATTCGGCAGGTCTGATGGGGGGGGGGTTGAAATTGCCATTCCTACCATTGGGTGATTGGGAAGGAGCACACACTGCAAGTGTGCCTTACCTTTTAACTGCCCTAACTCTATATTGGAATTTTCACTGGAGTCAAAGGACTGACATATCAGCTCATGCAAGCATGCGCTCTGTCATAGAGTTAGCATCCCTGTGTTTGGGTTAAGAGTAGTCTTTGTGGATATGTGCATAATTTAAACCCAAGCATCCCTGGACCAGCCCCCATACTGACGCTAACTGAGAGTGCCAGCACTATTAAACAAAGGAAAACATAGGAAGCAACTACGAGAAGCTACAGCAGTGTCTTGTATCTGGGAAGGCTGGTAAACTATTTGCTGTATCTTAAAGGTGTAGCCAATTTGTGTTACTTTCCCCTTTGGGGACTTGCATTTAATCCTTTCTTTGCCTTATGCAAAACGTATAACTTTTTTGGACAGGACTGGGAGCAAGCATGCCAAAAAGGTTGAGTTAGTTATTAAGTAGAACACTGTTGCTAATAAATCTAGCCCCAGTGTTGCCTATGAAGGCATATTACAGTTTTGTTGCCATAGTTCTTGTGTAAAATCTGACCTTAGTGGCAATAACACTGAGTTATAAAGAACTGGATAATCAGTTTTCTAAAATTAGTGTGTCCCCTGCCTAATAAGCCACAATGAGCATGATGTTTAATGAAATATTATACTTGGTTACAAGACGCAGTGGGGCTGAAATACCTTGAAGAGTCTATGGGGAATTAAGATTAGGGCCACTTAGACTCACTTATAGAGTCTGAAAAGAGAGCATATACGTGAGGGAAGTAGAACTTAACTGAAGTAGACTATAACTTGACGAAAAATAATATTCAGGTGGCTTCAGTATCTGCCCTGAGATACTCAGTCTTGGGACCAGGAAATAAAAATTGTATACTAAAAAAAGGTAAAGCAAATTTAGTGCACTTGTATAAATGAAGGGTTGTATTTTTCTTACCTTATAAATTATGTACATTTAAAGCATCTTAGAAATATTGTCTCAGTATTTGTATGTTACTTTTCTTTCAGAAAGAAAATAAAAAAGATTAAAAATATGCCAAAACAGATACAACAACGTGAAGAACAACGACACGAAGCAATATGAATACTATATCTACCAATAACTACTGTACAGTAACATTACTATATCTAAGGGAAAGAGGAAATAATCAGATAAGGGCCAGAGGACGTAAGGGACAGAAGAAATAATACCTCGGTTAATGGATATTATGCAGAACTGATCAGCCTCAAGACCAGCATCCAATAATATCACTGTACTAGTGCATGATCTATTGCATATTATTAAAGTTAGTACAAAGGTTGTATCTAGGAGTACTGTGCAAATGTCTGTGGAAGCTAGTGGGGATTTTTGTTCTTTAGTGTTATGTTGGATTTTGCCCTAAATTGGTACATTTCTACATTGTGAACATTTAAGTAACTCACTAAAGGTTAGTAAAATACAAAGTGTCAAATAAAGGCAATTGATTAGACCACTAGAAAAGCGCACGGTAGCTTTTTGTCCTGTATGGATTGAAATGTCTCTCCCAATCTTGTTAGATGAAAAGTTGCCCAGCAAAACTCCTAAAAAACTCTTGAATATCAGACCTGCCATCTCAGTACAGGTTAAAATGGAGGCAGTGAAAAGAGGTGTGACTGAGACATAGGGATCTGTGTGGTAGCTGTGACCTGGCAGCTTAATCTACAAGGTGCCTTCTGGTGGTGGTGGGGGATTCTCAGTGGTCTTCTACTCGTTGGGCTTCCAGTCAGATCCTGCTACAGCAGCTGGTTTCCTCAGATATATCACCAACTCCCTCTTTGTCCCCTCCTGCAGCTGGAGGGCATTGTTTTTTTAGTGAATTTCATCAAAGTTCTATAATCCATCATTTTACATTACGTCGTTTGCAATTTATATTTCTTCAGGGAGTACAAACAGCTTTCTTCCTCTCCACTGTGTCCTCTACAGTATTTATTTATTTATTTATTTATTCGATTTATATCCTGACCAAGGGCTACTCCTTTTCCAAGGAGAAAGGTGGGGTAAAAATGCTCTAAAATAAATAAAATAAATAAATACTCTCATAATAAGCCTAGCTGTAGATCAGGCTGAGAATGTGTGACTAGACAATGGTAATCCAGTGAGTTTCAAACGAGATCTCTATAGCCACCTCACCATGCTGGCTTTCTATGTTTTATGTTGAATTTCACTGACTCGAGGCTCTTGTGATTAAAGGCAAAATAGAGATCGTGTCATCTCTGCTACAGGACTGCCTCTAAAGTATCCCTTATGTAATGATAATAATCATGTCCTATCAAATCAATTCTGACTTCTGGTGACTCTTTTCAGGTTTTCTAGGTAGAGAAAGTGGCTCACCGTTTCCTTCTTCTGGAACTGCCCTGGGGCTGTACATCTTGTCCAAGGCCACACAGTGCTTCTACTTATAGGAGGCAGGGTGATGAATCAAATACCATAACAAACTACTGAGCTATGCGGCCAAGCATCCCTTAATTAATTAATTAACTAACTTATATACTGCACCATCTGGCATAAAGGCCACTCTGGGTGGTTTACAAAATTTTAAGATAATGAAGCATAATAACAAACAAAAATAACAGACCATGATTAAAATCAATATCAACGCCAGAATTTAAAAACAGTATTACAAACCATATCACACGGAACGTGATACTGGCAAAGGAAATAAAGACAAATTTCTAGACGAGGACATCATAAAGGTTATGTTTTTAAAAAATTACCTGTGCTTAACTGTGCAAGCATATCAGACAAAAATTCCAAAAACACCCATGAGATAGGAATGTTGTGGCACCTTCAAGACATACTGCTGTGTGCGGTTTTATCCACCAAGTCTGAGGAACTGAATTTGATGCACAAATCCTCACATTTGTAGATACCACAATAGTACTAGCTGATAGTTTGGCCATTTTGCTAAGCCTTTTCTGCAAAGTGAGTGAAGCTAAGTGATAAATATTGTTTGAAGCACAGGAAGTACTAATCAGTGAATAGTTAAGCCAGTCTACATATCTATTGGTCTATCTCTTGTACTTTAAATAATTTGTTTTAACAGTTAAAAATGAACACACCAATATTTATTTATTTATTTATTTATTTATTTATTTATTTATTTATTATGCATTTCTATGCCTCTCTAGTGGTTCACAACAGTCACATTTACAATTACTGTCAAGAATCAAGAATCACTGCATGCCAACGTACTCTCCTTGTATGCCTTGAGAGAGCACTTCTTTTTACAAATGAATGACAGAAATCACAAGCTTCCAAATTCCACTTTTCTTTCCTCTATATGGCCAACCAGTTCCTCAGCTCTGTCCCCTTTCGCCCTAATGATTAAACTTCCATGCCAATTCACCTATGCAAATGTATATTGTGCACTTTCTCACATTCTTGCTGCTTACATTATTCTAACTAGAGATGGGCACGACTTAGCGGTATTTCCGTTTCCGTTACTCGGTTCCGTTACTCTATGGAAACGGTAACGGGAATTACTCCGCCAGACTTCGAGCTCGAACCGACGAACGAACAATTTGGTCTGATTTGTCGTGCTTGTTACTTGCATCGCGCGATCATGCGCGATGCCAAGCGGCACAGAAAAAAAGTTTTTAAAAGTTAAAAAACCCGGTTCCCGGCCAAAAAGCAGGCGGAAAAATGCCTGCCGTGCCTCAGGGCACCTACCAGAGGGGTGGTTTCTGGAGGTCCCCGGCCTCCCCCCCTCCTCCCTCCTGGGCTGCTCTGGTGGGACTCGCCGCAGGCTCTCAGCAGCAGCAACAAGCCGCACGGCACGGACGGCACAGGAAAAAACTTTTAAACTCTCCCCCCACCCATTCCCGCACGGCACGAGTCTCGCCACCGGCTCAAGCGGCACGGACGGCACAGGAAAAAACTTTTAAACTCTCCCCCCACCCATTCCCGGGCCAAAAAGCAGGCGGAAAATGCCTGCCGTGCCTCAGGGCACCTACCGGAGGGGGGGTTTCTGGTCTGGAGGGGGGGTCCCGGCCTCCCTCCCCTCCGTCCTGGGATGCTCTGGTCTGGTGTGGTGGGACTCGCCGCAGGCTCACCCGCCGCAAAAAGCCCAGTCTCGCCGCCGGCCGCCAAAGCACAAGCAAGCGGCACGGGCGGAACAGGAAAAAACTTTTTTAAACTCTCCCGGGTCTCCCCCCCACCCATTCCCAGGCCAAAAAGCAGGCAGAAA
>JAHTLZ010000015.1:21124111-21167130 GCA_023846285.1 Phrynocephalus versicolor
CACACACACACACACACACACACACACACACACACACACACACACACACACACACACACACACACACCTCCAAATTTTGGGGGCTTGCAGGGAAGACTCTAAACCATTTCTGCTCCTATAGGATGAATTGTTTTATTTGTAAAAGAAAAATGGTGTTTCGTTTTGTAATGAAGCGCGTCCTACCGTTTCATTACGTAACAAAGTAATTCATTATGTAATGAAACAATGAAATGCATTTTGTTTTTTGTTTTGTGCCCATCTCTACAATAAACACAGTATCTGGCAAAGCTTTGGATCGGAGTTAGGCCTATAAATTAGTGTGAATTCACAAGTGTAAAGCGGCAGTTCTAGAGTTTATTTTTGGCTCATTACATATCTGCCCTCGATTGCCACAGACACATTTTTCCTCCCAAGTTCTGTTGCCTATGTAAATAATTTGGGGCAAGGTAGGATACTTTTCTCTGCCTTCGTGTTAGGTGTCTGTGGAAGGAAGACTGAATACTGTAGCCTTCTTTTTCCTGAATTCTCAGAGTACCTGGTTGGTATAGGTAGTTGTTGGAGGAGGCACAGGATGTGACTAAATTTTCAAGTAGATTTTATTGAAGATATCATCTATTGTAACTTTCCTTTTTTTGTTGTTATATGAAACGAGTTTTCAAATTAAAAGAGTAGTCCTTAGTTATTTTATGGGAGCCTGAAATTCAACTAGTTGGCCATATAGGTTGAAAATGATAACACATCCTTACTTTGACTTTTGGTTTCTTAATGGAAGACTTACATGCACCAGCTAGACAGGCTGTCCTAAAGATTCCTGCCTTGTATAATTAAAGCAGATTTTTTTCTCAACTCTATACCTGATGTCGTGAGCTTTAAAATAGACTTTATAACCTTTTTGTTGATTAAATCCTTTTTCACGTTGAGGTTTGGCAACATCTCTTTGCACCACAGGCCTTTCAGTATAAGCTACAAAAGGTATTTTTATCGGCAAGTACATGACAATATAAATACAGTTTCCCCCAATAGTCGACGGATGCATCATTAGCATCTGAAGCAGAAGAGAAAATAACCTTCTGCCTTGTTACAGAAGACAGAATTCTTGTATAATGCAGTCCTCATTCTGGGGCTATATCTTATTAGCATGTTTCTGTTATTCTAAGGTCCATATGTGGATGTTTTCCTCTTGTATTATCATAGCCAAGATAGGTCTCATAAGATTGGTTAAATCAGAGGTGATGGAATGACCTTCGTGATTGAGCAAATACGTGAACTAGGTCTTTCTCGCTCTATATAGCAAGAGCCTCGTGGTACAGTGGTAAAACTGCTGTACTGTAACTAGAACTGTGCTCACAAACTGGGGTTCAATCCCAGGTAGCCGGCACAAGGTTCACTCCACCTTCCATCCTTCCGAGGTCAGTAAATGAGTATTCAGCTCATGGGGAGCGGCAATGTGTAGTCTGTATGTATAAATTGTAAACTGCCCAGAGAGTGCTTTAAGCACTATGGGGCGGTATATAAGCAGAACATTTTGCTTTGTTTTTAGTTGAAACATTTTTCCTTAGGGAGCCGTGGCATATTTGAAAGGGGGTACAGATTTGAAGCGGTTATTCACGCACCACCTTATAAGGTTCATTATGAATCAATACAAATACTGATTTTAGCATATTTTCTGTTTTTAATATAATATTTGTTTAACTTAAAAAATTATATACCGCTTTAGCTTTTACATATTGTGTTTTTAATTATGTGAGCCACCTTGGTTCCCTTTTAAGGTGAAAAAGGAGAATAAAATATTTTGAATAAATAAATTCTGATTCAGCCTATATTTCTTTCAAATTCTGTTTTTGGCCGTGACTAAAAAAACAAAACAAAACAAAAGGTTGAAAATGGCTGCTATACTCCAACAATTCACCTCACTAACTGTTGACTGTAAAATCAGGGTGAGAAAAATCAATTTTAATTTTAAAAATCAATATAAATAAAAATATTCTTTTTTAATTGTCAAAAACCCACTGAGTTTTAAAATATATATTATTTAGGGTACTGTGAGATTGGATTTACCAAGATGCATGCAAGAATGCTGGTACTGATTGGTAAAAATGTTAATTAATGGATTAGATTAACTAGATGATAAGTAAATTTTAAAATCTCGTTTTAAAATATAGTATCTGGAACATCTCTAATGTTAGTACTTTGCACAGTGCTTAAATAACTATGAGCTTAGTAGAAAATAATGACACACCACTTCCATAATTCATAGGTACATTGCCTCTGTTTTCAAATGGGTTGACTATGATACTGGAAGGGTGTGGCATTTATTAATCCCCCACTCAGTGTTAACAAATAATCCAGATGACCACTTGGAATGTTCCTCATTTCCTTTTTTCTCACCTCCTCCTACATGTTCAAGTACCCAATTCCGGTATTTGTTTTTCTTCTGCTAAAGTTCTACTGCAGTTATCTTAGGTATAAGGACCAGATTGTGGTGCCACTGTCTATTCTGGTTTAAAGAAGTGGCCTGAATTATAGTTGAAAAATAAATATTTAACTCTGCCACTTCCCTTTCCAAAAAGCCTAGCCTATAGATGGCATCTTTTTTGGTAACAGTGTTAACGCTACTCTGCAGTGAGTCCAGATAAGCCTCGGTGATCCCTGTGTTCTGCCCGCATGTCCTTTTAGAAAAAGGAAACATCTTCGTGCTCTTCCTCATACTCCCCTGTTCCCTCTTTGTTCCACTTTGTTGTGGAAAATCATGGAATTTACCAGGATTTACACCAATAATCTTCATTTTTCTCATGTGGAAATATTAAAACGAATACCTGTTTTACTCTCGAATACACATGTGTCAGATTGCATGAATCAAAAATGTTCTTTCTGTTTGATAGCCTCCAAATAAAAAGTACAGATTCATTTTAATCGTCTTTCTGCTCCCTAAACCAATGGTTTACTTGCTTGAATGGCTTTGCTAACTCCTGTTGCAAAGGGTAAAAGTGGAAAAGAAATTCATATACCAAAACTGCTTCCTGTAAGATTGATGTTTCAGAATGTCTGTATCTGGAGTGGGAAGGAGTGAAGCTTGTGACCAGGAACCCCTCAACTATGTTGAAATTTTAAAGCTGTATTCAAAATGGCAGGGAAGGACAGAAAGCTTTGCAGTTTCCCAGATTTGTCCCCCAGGGCAAAGAGGTAAAAACCAAATAAACCAGGGTTTGGGTGGAGAAAGGGAGCAAAAGAGAAAGGTTTGGGAATTCATGGAGATTTAAAAAAAAAAAACTCTGGCTGAACCCATATGCTGTACTGGGTAAAAGCCAGATGGAATTTGAAGCAACATTGGTTACTTCTCAGGACATAAGCCCTGCTGTGATTTAAAATGATACCCAGTGTGCACAACTTGGAACTGCAATAGGGCATCCTGTCTGATCGGCTCGGGTGAGCCTTTCCATAGTCTGGGGAGCTTCTTTGTCCAGCAGACAGCTGAATGGTAACTTCTTGGATGGGGGCATGGTGGTGGTAACAGCCCCATCTTTCTACCTTTTGGTTAAATGTGAGGAATCCTATTAAAACAAAGGATGTGTGTTTTAAGCAGGTTTGCTCTTATTGGCTTGTAACCTGTAGGGGGAAAAAAAACTTTTTGTGCAACTTGCATCAAATGTATAGTTTAAGCTCATGTGCATATTGAGAAAGACAAATGACAGGCCAGTGGTAGAGAAATACTAATAGGATCAGCATAGAATCCGCTGCCTTTAGAGAGCCAGTGTTCATCTGGTAGATAGAACTCTTGGCTGGATTATCATTTTATGCCTACCAAGCAAGCGCTGTTCATGGACTCCAACCCCAGCTGTGGTGGCCGTCAAAAAGGCAATTTGGATGAGGTCACCGGAGAAAAGAAGCACTTGCTGTGATTGTGGGTCTTTTTATACCTCCGCAGGCTTTCCCCGCTGTACTTAGGAGTTGTTGGCTGAAGGTGTCCCTTAGTGCTTTGTTGATAGTAAAAAGAATGTGAATGTCTTGACAGGCTTGTAAATCTTTGGAGCGTTGCTTGCCTTAAACAGATTATTTTTTTAAAGCCACACACACCAGATAGCTTCATGGCCTCCTTTGCAGGTATGTTAAAGGTAAGCAATGCTTTGCAACGTAGGTATGGTAAATGAAAAGAGACGTACAGCATTGCAGTGTTGTGTTTTACAGAGTTTTCTGATCGCCAGAAAATATATGTCAATTTCTCACAAAGAAAAACAGCTGCTTATTTTGAATGTAATCCCAACTAAGGCCAAGAAAGGTTGGCCTTACACATAGTTTTCTCCTTACATACCACCCCATTGTGCTTAAAGCACTCTTTGGGTGGTTTGCAAATTTTTATTACGCCATGTTACTGAGCCGGTTACTCCGTTTACCAACCTTGAAAGGATGGGAGGCTGAGTCTACCTTGAGCCAGCTACCGGATCAAATTCAGGTTATGAACAGTCTTCACTACAGTTGTGCAATTTAATCATTATCCCACAAGGCAACAACAGCTATCAAACTCTACTAATGTGGATCGTATTTGAAAAACAGTGCATGCCAGAGCTTTTCTCACGAGCATGACATTGAAGTATTGAATACTACTGAACTATTTAGCATGCACTGGAAATGTGTAAAACCACCAAACTCCATATTTGTATATGTTTGTTAATGCCAGCTAAGAACCAGAGTAACAGTTTGCTGACATTAGACAAAGTTGTATAATAGTAACAAATACTGGATGTGTAATAACTGAAAAGGGTAACTCCGTTTTATTTATTTATTTAAAATATTTTTACTCTGCCTTTCTCCTTGAAAGGACCCATGTTAAAAAATCGCCATCTACCACATAGATGTATTTTCAGTGGCTGCACTTTTTATGTAAATTAGGATGTGTGGCAGGACTGGATAAATCTGAAATCCCTTCGCTGCAGGCAAGAAGAAATAAAAGACAGATTTGATTAATGCCCGAGTGCTTCTGTCTGCCCTAACCTGGTGCCTTCCAGATATTTTGAAAGACTGTACAACTGCTTGCATTTGTAACTGCTAGCTATTCTTTGCCTACGGCTGCTGGGAGTTAAAGTCTAAAACATCTGGAGGGTGGCAGATTGGTGAAGGCTAGTGACATTTGCCTTTTAGGTGGATTGGATATCTTCCTCCTATTCTCTGTGGTCTCCATAGTAACCAGCTATACTCTGTCCCTCTCACTCCTGTCTGCTTACTCCCACATAAGCTAGAGAGGCCCACAGGTTCCTACTGAGCATAAATGACAACACACCTTGTAAATCCCCCCCCCCAATGGGATTGCCTGGGCTGAAGAGTTCAGATGGGATTTTAGTAGAAACTTGCAAATGTCTCATACAAATTCTTTGCCAGTCCCCTCAGTGTTGCATGTTTCTTGAAGGCTGCAAAGGAACAGACCGTGCTAGTCAAGGTGATGGAAGTAAAGCATCAAATTTTAATCTGTAAAGAAAGCACATTGCAGCTCATAATCCAAATGGGGCACCTTCAAACTGACCTCATCTACACTGGCCAGCTTCTCTTCAAAACACTGAGCTGTTTTCCAGGTATACATTGCAGGAGCTTATCCTCCCCCTTTGCAATTTCTGGAATAATGTAGTTGGGTCAACTCTATAGGTTGGCCCACTTGTGCATCCTATTATTGTATAAAGCAGCAAAATGTCTGCTACTATTACACTGAAGATATATGTTTAGATGTGTGGAAGGAGTGCTTCTATACTCCTCCAGTTGAAGAGTTCACTTTTACTGAAGCAATAGCTCTCAATTTGTAGTTATGCTGCCAGCCCAAAGGTCTTTTGTGCATCCCATTCTTCCCTCAGTGTCCTAAATTTTTATTGCTAAATGATTGTTCAGATTCCTGTGGACATCCGACTGGCCAAATGTAAACTGAAAAAGGAACAAAGGGGCCGGTGTGCGCCAGCTTAGTTAATTGTGGAAAATTCCTGCCTGGAGAGTCAGACTGAAGAGGAAATTCAGGAAGTAGTACTACTGTATAAACTTTATCGAACAGTGTGTGTTTGTGTGTTGTGTCGTTACAGTCATGACCGACTCTTCGTGATTCTGTGTCCATGGGGTTTTCTTGGCAGGAATACTGGAGTAGTTTGCCAATTCCTACTCCAGGCGCCTACAGCACCTGGTATTCCCCGGTGGTTTCCCATCCAAGTACTAACCAGGGCCGACCCTGCTTAGCTTCTGAAATCAGGCGAGATCGGATGTGCTTAGGACATAGTACTTTATCCCTAAAATTGGTTAGACAGAAACAAGGCTGGAATCAAGACAGCAGCTGCGCAGGGATTAGCAACAAACGGTGTGTGTGTGTGTGTGAGAGAGAGAGAGAGAGCGAGAGCGTGTGCATGCGTGCATGCATGCGTGCATGTACGTGTACACACACACTTCAAGTTCTTACCCAAATACCCAACATTCCTATATTTTGGTTTGAAGTCATAGAGAGTGTTAAGAATCAGTTCCTGTTGCCATCCAGCCATTCAGGACTGTTAACAAATGACATTCCTTCCAAAATAAAGGTCACCCTGCAACATATAATGGAAATTGCAGATATGTAATTTACAATGTAGTGAAACAGGGGTCATAGGGTAGAAAACACAGGAGTTTCTGTGTAGCAAAGATTATGACATCATCTGTTCCTATCCCCCACCCTATCCCTGGCCTCTTGGAGTTTAGCTGCTATTCTGATAGCAGCTGAGAAAGACATTGATCACCCCAAGAACAGTGTATTCTTGGAAGATAATCCTGATGCAATTAGGGATGTACATTCAGATTTGAAATATTGGGAATTCACCAAATAATGCCATATTCAAATACTTCTGGATATATCTGAATCTGAATCCAATATTTCCATACAATATCAAGTAATAATTCCCAACGCAGTATTTCGAGTCTCATTTACTCCTGTAAATTAGAAAGTAAAAGGTTAGGTTTCTGCTTGCTAGAGGAAGAAGTGAAACTGGAAACTATTTCTAAAGCATCCTGGTGAAGCAAAACTTACAAGACACCGAGCCACCAAGAGTAATGGGGGCAGAGAACTCAGTGTCACCTGACTGTGATTCCCATGGGCTTCCAAAGGGGGCAGGGGGGCTGGAGTGAGAGCAACATCTGTAAAGGATGTCTGTATACACCAATTAAATCTAGAAACACAAGCAGACACCTGAAGATTTGTTTTCATATTAGTCTTTTTCCAGTGTTAATATATCTTCTGAACATTTGCTGTCAGGTTATGCTCTGGTGCAAGCCTGCAGAGGGGCAGTTTTCTCTGTGCCTTTTTCTGAACTTCAATTTATATTTACATTCTCTACATCCCACTGTATATTGTTTACTTAATATAATTGGAAATGAGATTTTGGATTAGTAGAGTAGTAGATTGATAGATTAATAATGTTCTAAATATTATATGAAGTTTGAGCTCATTTTGTGTATACCAGGTGCGTGCACGGGGTGGGGGGAATGGATTTTCATGTATATAGACAGAAGTTTAACATAATCATGTGTCTGTGTTTGTAACAGATTTTGTGTCTCTCTATGTGCATATGTGATTTTTATTGGAAGAGTTTCTCTTCTGGTATAGCAGAAAGAGACACTGTTGTTATTTTGGGGAGAATCTGCTGGCGATATGACATGTGGGTGTGGTAGCAGAAGTAGGCATTTGAGGAAGAGCATCATCATCCACTGAGAGGAATGGTAGAAAGAGAGGGAAAAAGATAACCTACAGCGGCTATTATGAGCCCCGTCCCACTTCCAAACAAAATCTGTCACCCAGCTGCCTTGTTCATCACTGACACTATGAAAGAACAGCAGGATGAAGTTGGGCCAGATATGAATGAACCTCAGATATGTTCCAGTGACTTCTTTATGCAATCCATCCAGGGCAGCCCGGAAAAAGGACCCAAAAAGACGGCAAGGAAGGCATTATCTCCCCCAAAGGTTTATGAAGAGCACCAGACATTGCCTTCCGTATCCATAGCCTGCAGCTCCATCTTATTCCCATGCAAAGCAGCATTGGGAAAGTGGGAACTCACCTTCAAATTAGAGATGGGCATGAAACAATTTCATTTCGTTTTGTTTTTCATTTTGTTTCCGAGGCTGCCTTGGTGGCTCCAAGACATTTTAAAGGACTTGCACATTTCCCCATCTTCTCCTTTTCTGTTCCTCTTCTTATCTATTGTATCTATATATACTGTATATGGTACAATAGATGAGAAGATTACCTGGGCTCCAAAGCCCTTGAGTTGCCTTCCCAGAGCTTCAAAGTTTGACGTACAGTGGAACCTTGACTTACATGCTGCTTGACTTACAGCATATTTAACTTGCAGCAAGAAGGGGCCTGTTTGACTTGCGCCACGGGCTCTGACTTACAGGTCGGAGCCCTGGCTCAAGGCCCTGGAATCGGGCGGCAGCCATGACCCAGTATCGCAGCTGCTGCCTCGAAACTGCTCCTGCCTTCCTTCTCTTCTCCAGCAGTGGCGGCTCCGGCGAGGCCAGCTCAGAGCACCTGGAGCTGGTCCTCGGCCTCACCGAACCCCTGCTGCCACTGGAGGAGGAGAAGGGACGGGAGCTCGGGGCTGGCCTCACTGGTTAGATAGTCGGCTCAGTCTTGTAAAAAATCTGCTTAACATAATTTCATTTGGAGCGAATTAATTCCTTTATACAAGGTGCCACTGTAACTTCTTTGTAATTCCTCGAGGCTAATGACTATATAGTATTCATATTGTAACAAATATCTGGAAATTTTAAAATTCCAAATTCTGAATTCCAAACCTGAATTCTGAATCTGAATGTTGGTGTTGCTGTACACCCCTAGTTGTAATGCAGCGTGTTTGAGGATGTTTTGGTCTTTTATAGGCATTTAAGAGCCTTTACTTTGCATAACTTAAAATCACTACCTCTTTGTGGTAGAAACAAAAAGTATAATTCATTTGTTAATAATTGGTCAGTCGAGCTCTCTGTGTTTGTGTGGCTACTCCTTGCCGAATGAGTGGGTGTGAGCTGACGATGGGGTCTTTCATGATGAGTACCTGCACTTCAAAATTGTCATGTTCCTGAGAATTCATAACACCCTCCCTGCCCCTTATAAATAAATTGGTGTAGATTATGAGAAAGCAAGCAAGAACGCAGGCATAGCTTAATCCACATTGCCTGTATTTTTTGCTCCTGTGCTTTCATTCCAAATGAATATGAAATGTTACTTGGCAGAACTCATCCAGTGCCCCATTTTTTAAATTTGTGTACAGTACTGTATGTCTCAGCTACTTCTTAACAAACTAGTTTTCCTGCCCATTTCTCTTCTATACCAGTCTCATATAGAAATACATCAACAGTGACCTCTTTGGCAGTCTATTTCTTAACCAACAGTTGTTTGAATCCCACAGAGCAAAGGGGAAAAAAATAAAAAAAGCAAATTGAAAATGTGGATTGAAAAAGAAGAAAGGCGTTTTGTCACTGAAAATTTAGATGAAGGAAAGCTAAATATATATGTTGAAGCTCAAGGGTGAATTGGTTTTTGCAAATTGAGTGCCACAATAAGTCAAATGCTGACTAGCGTTTTGAGATTTTCATCTACATAGAAACTGGAAAGACATTGTTTCAAATCTCCTCTGTGGGAGGCCTAATATCAGATGGTGGCATTTCAATGTTCTGTTAGGGTTGGGAGCCAATTTTCTTCTGTGGTAGAGAACAGGAATTAGCAAGGTAGCATGTGCAATATATCAAATGTCACTGCTAATACAGTCTTGGTGGACTGCTTCTGAAGTAGGTGGACCTTGATGATTCTCTAGAACACTTAATAGCTAGAAAACAGGTGGTAGAACATCCAGTGCAAACATTTATATTTCCTGTTTTCTTTCTGTTTTCTGTACCACCACCACCCTTTCATGATTCAGAATGCAGATTTGCAACCATTTGTATGAGGACCATGGTTTTTTTCCTGAGCAAATGATATAGCATAGAAGATATTCAGTGTTCAGTAGCATCCAAACCTATGGCTAGATATCCAGCTCAGATGTGCAGATCCATATAATTTTGCTTTAGAAAAAGAGAGTTTGGAATAGTTATTTAGATTTGAATGTTTCCTGTGAATGCACAGGAACACTTTGGACATTGTGATGCACTGGAAGACTCTGTAAGTATGTCTTCTGCTGCTGCTCTGCCATGAGTGAGTCCTGGTTGATGAAAAGCTTGCAAAAAGTATTTTCAGCCTGTCTGAAAGGGGCCAGCCTTTGACACTGATAGATTTCTGCTGGCAGGTTATTTTCACAAGTTAGATGCTACTGCACAGGCTACCTTACTTCACTGCAGCCACCCACCTATATTTGCTGAAGCAAATGATGATTGCTTATAATTGTGTATATTTGGTTGCCCATAATTTCCTCCCAAAATAATGGAGGCCCCCTCTCAATCAGGGCACCATCGTAGCCTCCTTCAGTCTAGGTGTCTCCCTTTAATAAAGCATTACTTGGGACTAGCTAGAAGTATTCATGAATTTTAGGCTGACCTGGCTTTCCCTACATCCTAGGAAGGAAACCACTGAAACAAAAATTTGAATTTATTCCCGTGAAAGGTAGGCAGGACAGACTTCAACACTTCTCTTATTCACTTTGAAGATTATGCTTGCTTTTCTGATACATGTCAAGAAGATTGTTCATCTTACTGATTGACTTGCATAAGTGCTTGTGTGAATGAGGAGGGCGTTCAAATTGTTCTAATGTTCTTGCTCTGATGAGATCCATTACTGCAACAGAATTCTTGACCTCTTAAATTCACTTTTCCAGTTTAAATTTTCTGGAGGGAGGTAGTTGAGTTGCAGAACAAGAAAGTGATATATCTAGTCTATTAAAGGCCTCCTGAATAAGTGGGACTTGATAAGCCAACACATGTGTAGGAGCTGTTGATTTAGTCAGATTTTTAGTCTTGTGATGTCTTAAAAATGAGCTGGTTTGCTGTGGCATAACTTGTTGTGGACTAAGCTTCCATGTTGTTTCTATCCAGCAAATAATTCTAAATGAAGTATCTGAGTTCTGTGTAAGGATATTTCATGGCCGAAAATGTTACAGCTTGGATGTTTGAGATTTTTTTTCCAGCTAATTCAATACACACAGCATTGCTTGCTCGTGTGTTTTAAACAGCCATAAATCTCTTCAGTTCTGCTGCATGGGCTGATGGTGTACTTCTTCCAAACTTTGAAGAGTCTGCAAATACATGCTTTTTTCATGGTTCATGGTTCATGGCACATTTTAACAAGTGGACGTGGAAAGAAATGTTTATATCGAAACCTTGGGTCATTAAACACGAAATGCAATATTATTTCTTATTCCTATTTTTCTTGGGTGCCAACTAACCATAGCTGCTCCGCATAGTAATCAAATAAATGACTATGGGCGCTTTTACATGACATCTAAGATCCGCTGGCCACTTAAATTTGGACCAGAGATCTTGGGGGTTTGTCACTCTTCCTGTGTTCCCACCCCCTCCGCACTTCCTTGCTCCTGTCTGCGTGAGGGGAGGGAGAAAAAAGGGGAGAAAAAACGCAGGCTCACCTCCATTTGCCGGTGGAAGCCGCCCCGAGCCCCGTCGTCGTCATGATTCCTGTCTCTTAAAGGGGCGGCGGGGACTAAAAAACAAACACAAGGCGAGGAGAGCCCGGCACTCACTACTTTACATCCGCATCAGAAATTTTTCAGCTATGGAGACCAGGTACTTGAAAAGTGCGCTGGGATGTGCTTAGGTGGGCGTGGTCGCACTTAATTTTTTGTAAACTCCGGAGCTGGTGGGGAAACAATGGATCTGGGAGCCATTTGCCGCGGATTTTAGGGGTCGTGTGAAAAGGCCCTATGATAATTATTTGATGTCGCATCTTTCTTCAAGAATTTATGATGTCAAACTTTAGCTTAACGGCCCTCATTGAGTTGCATTAGGGTTTTTTTTGAAAATGATCTTCCATACTAAACCATAACTTTATATCCAGTTTCATTATATGCAAATTATATTTAGTTTTATTTTTATTTATTTATTTTATAATATATATACCACACCAATTTTCCCAGAGGGAACTCTGGGCGGTTTACTAATAGAACAACATAAACTATTAGAAACACCACAGATTCAAATCAGATAATAAACAACAAAGAAGGAAAATAAAAGAATCCGGCAAGAGGTACAAAACAAATAACAGCAATAAACAAACTGCAAGAAGCACAAGACAAACATTAGCGATTGCCATAAGTTTCTTTAAACAGCAAGGTTTTCAATGCGTTCTTGAAGGCTGTGAGGGATTGAGCCAGGCAGATGTCGCTGGGCAATTTGTTCCATTTGATCAGGCCGACCATTGAGAAAGCCCGATTGCATGTCACAGCCTTATGGGCCTTCGGGTGGCCACCTGAAGCGAGAAGGCCAATGAGTCTCTGGTGGGTCTGGCTAGCTCTGACCTTTGGGAGATACGCTCTGTCAGATATTCAGGTCCCAAGCCATGGAGGGTTTTGTAAGCCAAAACCAACACCTTGAACCTGATTCAGGAGGCAACGGGCAGCCAGTGCAGGCAGGCCAGAATTGGGGTGATGTGGTCAAATCTTCTCCAAGAACAGAACCTTCGTCTTCTCAGGGTTGAATTTGAGCCTGCTGGTCCTGGTCAACTCCAGAACCATGGCCAGGCAGCAATCAAGAGTCTGGATGGCCTCCATTGCAGAGGTGGACAAGGAGTGTTAGAGCTGCACGTCTTCAGCGTACTGATGACAGCAGACTCCAAAACTCTGGATGACGTCAGCCAGCAGCCTCATATAGATGTTAAAGAGCATGATGTTAAAGATGCAGCCTAAACCCGGACTGGAAGGGATCCAGGGTTAGGTCTTCCTCTAGGAATGACTGGAGCCACATGGTGGCAACTCATTCCACCACCTTTTCCAGAAAGGGAACATTGGCTATGGGACAATAATTGGACATCTTGACCACAGCCAAGCCAGGTCTCTTAAGAATGGGCTTCAGCAGTGTCTCCTTCAGACGTCAAGGAAAAATCCCCACCCACCCCTGAAGGAGGCAGTGGCGATCAATGAAGCCTGTTCCGGCATGCTCCCTCCGGCGATCTTAATAAACCAAGACTTATTACGTTTGAACCATATGAAACATTAAGCACAGTATCATTGGCATATATTAACTTCTTTGAAACTGAGATGTAGTTTGAAATGTAATAATAATATAAATAAATATACATTTTACTATACTAAATTATATTGCTACCTTTATTCTTTTGAATCTGGCTGCTTTGAAAGTAGCTATGAGTTTCAAAGGCTTGGCTGTTCAGGGCTTCAGCATACTTCAGTGATGGTGAATAGGCAATGATGGTGACTAGGCAATAAAAATAAAACTGTGCAATTGTTTTCTTAAAGTAATGTGATAGAAAGAATGTGTTAGTTTTCTTCTGATGAATAATGGTGGGATTATATCCATACACAGGTACAAACTGGATTTTTGCAGTGAGATTGCTTCTTGCCTTAGGTGCTCAAGCAAGAAGTATTGCATTGTTATGCTGATGGAGTTTTATACCTAACAAGGTCGCAGCCAGAGGGGCAGAAGCACTGCATTGGCTGATGAACTTGTCAAAGTAATGACTCAGAATCACCTGGCCTGACCTTCATGCCACCACCACCCCTTATATAAGTGCCGCTTAAACTCATCCGAGTCAGTAAGTTTCCCAGGTTTTGTACCTGTTTAACTGTTACAGTGAAATGAGGCATTTGAAAGAGAGCTGTTGAATTACCAACAAATGACACATGTGCTGTTTATCATCCTAGGGCAGTGATTGTGAACCTTTGACATTCCAGATGTTTTGGACCACAACTCCCAGAATTCTAAGCCTAGATTGTCAATGACAAAGGACTGTGGGAGCTGTGGTCCAAAACATCTGGAGAGGTGTAGGTTCACCACCACTGTCCTAGGGTGTATTTTGCATTTTAAGTTTGCAGCATACAAGTCACAATTCGTCTGCCGTGGTAAGCTATTAAACTTCAATTAGTTCTGAGCTATCAAGTTGAAACCGACTTACTGTGACCCAAAAAGTGACATATTTATGGAGTGGTTTTAACTATTCCATTCTCCCATTGGGTTTCTATGTCTGAGCAGAGATTCAAACCCCGTTTTTCCAAGTCCTGATCCATCACTCTGTCTTCTACCCCACACGAAGTACTGAACTTTTGTTATACCACTGAAAAAGACATTGGGAGACACTGAGTGTTTAACTGGAATCTCTAATATTTCTTCTGTGTCTAAAAATACATTGCAGCTCTCTGAAGCCTGGGTTAAATTCCTGTTAGGTTCCCTGTTTGGCAGATCTGACTTCCGTTCATGGTTTTTGAACATTTGTTCTTTTTCTTCTTTGAAAAGCACTCTAATAATACTGGTATATTCTTATTTTCTATTACCCGGATGTCTAATGTTTCACTTTCTCTCAAACACAACCACGATGGGGCCTCCTTCAATCTGGCATTTAGTTTTAACTGGCCTTATTTGGTAAAGCTCTGCTCCTCGTTGCCTCTGGAAGGAGTTCCTTCTGCTAGTTTGGGACTCTTTTCTTACTTTTGTTTCTCTTCTGCCAAGGTTAAAGAGATTGTTTTCAGTAACAGAGAAATATTCAGCACTAATCACGTTAAGAGTACAGTATTGTAAATTTGAAATAGGCTTCACAGAAAGGCATTTAGTATACAGCCATGTCACTGAATCTTAGTGGTTGAGGAGATTAAAGTTCAGTTACTTCAGTACATTCTGAACAACCATTCTTGTGCTCTTCAGATAATAACTTTTTGCTGTTATAAAAATGTGGAAGCAATTGCATTGCTGTGTTGATTTCCGCCCTGTAATTTTAGAAAACCAAATTGTGGGGAGAAATTTGGGTTGTGGCAAGACTGCCTGCATAATCCCCAGCATTTCTTATCTTTTCCACTAATACTCACAGATGATTCCTATATTATGCCTCCAGTCTTTTGCTTTGCTCTTCCTACACTCCACAGGCAGGCAAGCTTTGATGAGAACAAGAAGGAGGGACTCCAGCATTTGCTTCCTTGCCTTCAGAGGTTCGGCTTCTTAAAGATGGATCCTCCTGAGGCAACATAGGTTGATACTGTGTGTTTATGACCCTGTGGTCTCTCTTCCCTAGTTTTATCTTCCTCCTTTCCATTTCCTGAATTGTATTCCAAAGCGAACCAAAAAATCATAATCCCCAATAATTGTGTGTGTGTGTGTGTGTGTGTGTGTGTGTGAGAGAGAGAGAGAGAGAGAGAGAGAGAGAGAGAGAGAGAGGGAGGGAGGGAGGGAGAGAGAGAGAGAGAGAGAGAGAGAGAGAGAGAGAGAGATGTCTTTTTTTAAGGGCATTGTCACTTTTACCACACACAAATGGAGTAGTAAATTTGATGAGATTTATTTATGTATACACTTAGTGTAATGGAATGTACTCTAATTGCTACCTGGCACATAATGCTGTATGAAGTAAATCCTGGTAATCTGTTTAGCTAGATCTACCTTCTTGACAAATTTCATGTTTCCAGGGTAATTGAACTAGTTCCATGCTGCCGTTCTTATACGACTGCAATTTTAAAACTCATCACCTTCCGTGTGAAGTCTGCAATGTGTTATTGAAAGTTCTTAGTGAATGGTGGTGAACAATCCTTTTTCATGAAAAATGTTATGTTTAATTAGCAGGTTTCTTGTTAATATTGGTAATTGTTACTGCTAGAGCTGCAGGGATTGCTTGAGGGATTTTGGGAGAGGGAGTCTGGATGGCATTGGTGTGCATTTGTCAATGGTTTAATTCCAACACTCATATTCCAGTGTGGTTTAATGGGTAGAATAATGGACTAGGACTCATTACTCTAAGTCTTGGGTCCTTTTTCAAGGAGAAGGGTAAAAATGCTCTAAAATAAAAATAAATAAAATGCTATAAAGGTCACTATAGTCAGTTCTGACTTGATGGCACATAAAAATAACAAGAAGGTTAAATTACATAACTCACTGTTGCCACTAAGTGATGAATAGTCACATACACTACTATGCAGGTGTATGTTGCGCAGTTGGGCACGTGCAACGTAACCGAATCAGCACCTTGTTGTCGTCGTCGTTCAGTCGTGTCCGACTCTTCGTGACCCCATGGACCAGAGCTCGCCAGGCTTTCCTATCTTCCACTGCCTCCCGGAGTTTGATCAAATCCATATTGGTTGCATCGATGACACCGTCCGTTTCATTCTCTGCCGTCCTCTTTTCCTTTTGCCTTCAATCTTTCCCAACATCAGGGACTTTTCCAAGGACTCCTCTCTACTCATGAGGTGGCCAAAGTACAGGAGCCTCAGCTTCAAAATCTGTCCTTCCAGTGAACATTCAGGGTTGATTTCTTTCAGGATGAATAG
The DNA here is from genome assembly GCA_023846285.1 of Phrynocephalus versicolor. Classification (NCBI taxonomy): domain Eukaryota; kingdom Metazoa; phylum Chordata; class Lepidosauria; order Squamata; family Agamidae; genus Phrynocephalus; species Phrynocephalus versicolor. The sequence continues at coordinate 21,140,524 of JAHTLZ010000015.1, forward strand.
GTTTGATCTCCTTGCAGTCCAGGGGAATCTCAAGACTCTCCTCCAGCACCACAGCTCAAAAGCATCGATTCTGCGGCAATCAGCCTTCTTTATAGTCCAGCTCTCACTTCCATACATCACTACTGGAAAAACCATAGCTTTGACTATCCTGACCTTAGTTGGCAAATTGATGTCTCTGCTCCTTAGGATGCTACCTAGGTTTGCCATTGCTTTCCTCCCAAGAAGCAGGTGTCTTTTAATTTTGTTGCTGCAGTTGCCATCTGCAAGTGATCAAGGAGCCCAAGAAAATAAATTCTGCCATTGCCTCCATTTCTTCCCCTTCTATTTGCCAGGAGGTGATGGGACCGGTGGCCATAATCTTAGTTTTTTTTGAGCTTCAGCCCATTTTTCACTCTCCTCTTTCACCCTCATTAAGAGGTTCTTTAATTCCTCCTCACTTTCTGCTATCAGAGTAGTATCATCTGCATATCTGAGGTTGTTGATTTTTCTTCGGCAATCTTAATTCCTGCTTGTGATTCATCCAGACCTGCCTTTCGCATGATTACTCTGCATATAAGTTAAATAGGCAAGGTGACAGTATACAGCCTTGTCGTACTCCTTTCCCAATTTTAAACCAGTCAGTTGTTCCATATCCAGTTCTGACTGTTTAACCTTGTTAGCTAGCACCAATGATCCACAGTGAGTGGAACTCAATTTAATGAAACAACATGGAAACCATTAACAGGATTATGTCCAATATACAGTATGTGCCATATATCCTGAATTCTAACCCATTACAAAAATGAACAGATTCAAGTACAGTTTCTACCCTAGAGCATTATCTAGGTTAAATTTCCCAGAGTTCCCTCTAGGAAATTGGTGTGGTATACAAATATAAAAATATAAATAAATAAATGTGATGGTACAGTGTTGTATTAAGTAGATTGAGATTGTGTGTTTTTTTCTTTCTTTTCTTTGTTTCTTTGTTTTTAAATTGTATAGTACCGTGAACAGCACCTAATTTCATTGTACATGTTGCGTATGTGTACAATGACAATAAATTGCTATTCTCTTCTATTCTATCCACTGTACCACACTGGGTATCCATGTCAAAGCTAGGAATTTATATTTTGTATTCTTAATTACCTTTTTGTTTCTCTTTAGTTGGTGGAGTCACTGGGTTTAAAGATTCTCGGCCATCTTTCCTTTTTGTTCTGGCAATTTTATCATTTTATTGACTCATGACAAGTAGAACAGTAAGATATAATCTTCGACATGTCTGTTTCCTTTTCATTGTGTGGCAGCTCTCTTTCTCATTTATTAAGCATGATGAGTTAATAAAAATAGATATAAATAATAATGTTTTAAACTATGTTAATTTGAAGGTCTTGTTAAATCTAAAAGCTATCATTGAGTCCCATCTCTCCACCATTGCAGCCACCTCAGATAGGAGTTGTGTGACAGTGCTAGTGATTGCATGAACTGACTCTTTATGATCAGTTTTTTAATATTATTTACTTATTATTTCATTTTCTATACTGCCTATACTCAATGGGTGGTTCAGAATACATTAAAATTTATGCTTTAGTGTGATCATATTCATTCTGATGCAGAGTATTTTGCATACATTTTGAATTACGAAGTCACATTTAAACCTTTTTTTCAATGTAAGACACTGTCCTGCCCACTTCTAATAAATTGTTTGCCTGGTGGGTATGAGGCACAACCTCCCTTGTAATTTTCACTAGAGTGGGATGGGCCCCTGCCGTGTGTGTGTGTCTCTGTGTGTGTACATGTGTGAGAGAGACAGAGAGACAGAGTTGGCATCAGAAGCAAATGGGTGGCAGTTCGGGCTCAGCTGCATGGTGGCCACATGCCCACACAGCTTAGAAGACACATTGGAGAGCATCATGATAAAACATATGGATATGAGCAAAAATGCATGTGCCATCCTTCCGTTGCATATAGCAGTGTCAGTCTATGGCTCACTTATCACTGCCATGTTGACTTAAACCTGGTATACAGTGGTACCTTGTATAAAGGAACTAATTTGTTCCAAATGAAATTCTGTTAAGCAAATTTTCCTTTCCACAAATTTCCCATAGGAATGCATTGTTCGCAACCGTTTTTCTGTTGTACGGATTTGCCCCTGTTAAGCGATTTCCCCCTATCTCTGGAATATTTTTCCTTTAAGCGGATTTTCTGCTGAACAAACCACTTGTTATACAAGGGTCCACTGAATACATCTTCATGGTAGAAGGCTGTCCCCCCTTTTTAACAGGACATTGACATGCCTCCTAATCAGCTGGCTGGAACAAAACACACAGAGAAGTCAGTCTCTAAGGAAGTCATATGAATATCATTGTTAGAACCTGAAGCCGCTTAACATCTAAGACCCATGCAGACTTAGAAAACTGTGGGCCAGATGTCTAGGATATGCTTTTGCTTTCTGGTTCTTTGGGTTGGTGCCTCATTAAATTTCTGGAAGTGCTGCTTGCTTGTTGCTGGCAGTGCAAGAGTACATTTCTCCTCCAGGCAGAAAGGAGGATTCTTGATGGACAGCATGTTGATTACAATTTGCAGTACTAAAATAAGAGCCTGAAGTGTCGCTAGAATCTTAGTCACAGCTGTCAGTCATCGCTGCAAATGGTTTTGATGTAAGTTCAAAACATTAGTGCCTGGGGAGCAAAAACCTTGAAATCTTAACCTTGTTCCATTCCCCACTTCTGTTAATCCTTTTTTGTTTTGATTTATAGAACTATACAAATGCTAGGAGGGTGTACCATAAAAATATCTGGGGAGAACATGGGTGAAAGAGAGTGAGCAGTAGGTGAACTTTTCCTCATTTGAAGGATCCCAAGGCATTTATGCAAAGGCATATTCTGTCTTTCCTCCAAGCCCCACAGTGCAGCACCTTCAATATTGGTTTCTCAGTGGGTTGGTATGACTCTTGCCCTCATGTTTCATTGCATGGCATATATTCAGCTACTGACATTGCATTATTCAGTTGCTGGCCTGCATATTCCTCACTCTTTGTCCCAGTCTCCTACGACTGATGTCTGAGCAGGAAAGAGAGAACTGTCAAGTAGTGGTAGTTTGGTGGCAGTTCAGCTTTTCACTTGGCTGACTTTAAAGGCATGTTTACTTACATAAATTGAAACAGTTTGAGCAAGTACCTGGAGTAGGTTTTGCAGTGCTAAGAAATGCAGACTGTGATGTTGTGTTACTGCCTTCATTGAAGTCCAACTTAAGCATCGCCAAATGAAGATTTCTTGGATTCGAGAATGCCTAAATCTGGTCTCTTGTGTCTTTGAACGTCATCGCAAAAACATTTTTGTACAACGAACTACTCTTTTAGTTGATGATCTTTTAGTTGCATACAAGTGATTGTGCAAGCGTTCCCTATGTCTAGAGCTGGCGCTCCATTATTTGCCTATATTAAATGGTATGTGGCTGTTGTCTGTTCATATTGAAATCTAACCATTTTATGTGCTCTATAGTGTTGTTGAAGGCTGCCCAGATTCCCCCTTTTCAGTCAGCTTACATCTTTAACATGGGTTTAGAGACGTAACTGTGTGACTTAGTGGCCCTGAGTGAACATTAATAATCGATAGTACAGTATTTTGGCGTGGTAACTTGTTTGATTGTGAGGCCTCCTAGATGTCAAGGAGAAAAGTAGTAGGTAGCAGGCCCATGGATTTTTGTCAGTAATTTCATCTGGATACCACATTTTTGGAGTCTAAACCCTAAAATAATTCTCCAGCCAGCCAGCCTGGCCAATTGCCCATTGTCTGAATGTTGTGGGAATATATGGCTCCAAAAAGTAACTTTTCCAAACTTCTGGCAGCTTAAGTCATCTTGAAATGAGTTTTTCTCATTAATTTAATGTTGCCCCATTTCTTTACTCTTGTACAAAAATTATGGCAGAATGTATTATTTATTTATTTATTTATTTATTTATTTATTTATTTATTTATTTTCATATTTTATATTTTTACCCCACCTTTCTCCTTGGAAAAAGACCCAAGGCGGCTTACAGCAATAAGAGACAATGTATCATTTAGTACAATTAAGACATATTCAAGTTTGAGAACAGAGAATGTAAATAATGATCTATCATTATGTGTCTTTTATATGAATCTATAGGTTCACATAGACTTTTGTTTATAACTACTTATAACCTTGTAGCTTTAATGTAATGTTGTCTATTAATGCTGTAAGATGTCCCTCAATTCCTTGTTCTCAATACTTGAACATGTCTTAGTCGTATTGGACTGTATATTATCATGTCTTAATTGTAATGGATGTTATATTATCCCTCATTACTGTAAGCCGCCTTGGGTCCTTTTTCCAAGGAGAAAGACTGAGTAAAACTACTCTAAAATAATAAATAAATAAATAAATAAATAAATAAATAAATAAATAAATAAATAAATAAATAAATAAATAAGGCAGCTGTATACAGTATAACTCTGCATTATCGATCACAAGGCTGCCCAACTTTGAGCAGCCCGCAGTCTACTTTAAACCATCCACGGTCTACTTTCAGAAGCGTGCTAGCCCCTCCCCGATGTTCCAGATTAGGAGGGTGGAGACTACTGGAGGCAGAGGAAGAGAGAAGAGTGCTTTCTATTTGGGGAGTGGGAGAAGGGCCAAGCCCCCCATCTTTCCCTCCTATACGCCAAGGAAAGTGGCATTCCCTTTCCACTCGACGTCCTCAGGTGACCCCCGTAGACCTGGGTGGTTGCTCTCCCCAGTTCAATCCCCTCCCCCAATAGAAGCCCTTGGGAGGGGGTGGCAATGAGGCCTGTGGTGTCCCATCACCCCACTTCCATAGAGAGATCCCCTTACCATTTTGGTGGGATGGAGGCAGCAGTTTTGGGGAGGCATGTGGGGCGGCTGGAGAGGGGGGTGATGGAGGGGGAGAGGAGGAGGCAATGCCCTCCTTCCTCCCCCTCCACTTCCCCTGGATGGTGGCTCAGGCTCCTACTCCATGGCAGTCAGGAGGAGGGCAGCGGGAGCGCCCATCACCACCACCACCACCACTCTAGCTCCACGCCTGGCTTTCCTCATCCACCTCCTACCTCGTTCGCTCGTCCGGCTGGCCCTCCTCCTCCTCCTCCTCCTCCCGCCGTTGCTGCTGTCGTTGGTGGTGGTTGCACGTCTCACTGATGTTCTGGAGCATCTAAGTGAGGGTATGGCAAAAAAAAATCCCCCGAACACGACACCGCTGGCAGTGGATCGGGAGGCTGGTAGGAACCTTGCAAGCTACTACAAACAGCCCCGCGGGCTACTGGTCATCCACGGTTGACGTGTTGCGCAGTCCGTATCTATCATTATTACATAACAACAGGCTGAAGTTTTATTTCTGCATAATTACAAAGAGGCACTTGAAACAGCTGTTTCATTTTTCACATTTCTGGCAGCTAGAAGTTCTAATGGTTACTTGGAACATTCAATTTTGAATGTGCTGGATTTAATTTTTGCATTATCAGTTGCTTGGCAACTGATGAGGGGGAAATTAGATGCACTGAGTTCTGAAACAGGGGATCTCTTTTCGTCTTCTCAGCCCACCCCCCTCAACCCCGATTTTGGATTCCCAAGTTGTTAGTGCCAATAGCATTTTGAACTTGATGAAACACATTTTACTTAATACCGTCTCAGCTGAACCTTGCCAAACAGGAATAGCTTAAGTTCATGCCACAATGACAATGTCAGGTGATGATCAGTGACTGGCAACTTACAGTCCTTAAACAGCCCATAGAAGGTCACCATCTGCTTCCCCACTTAGCTGTACTCTCCTCTCCTTTGTGTTGCTAGGTCACATAAGAACTAAATGTCCTAAGTGAGACCATTTCTGCGTGTAGGAACAAGCAAAGCAGCAGCAAGACAGTAGAGAGAAATTTAGACATTTGCTTGTCCAGAGACTCGCCTATTGATTCAAATGGCCCTGCTCTGTCTGTCTGTATATCTGTGTACCTATCTGTCCGTCATCAGTCTTTTTTTATAACACCCATCTGGCATCTAGTTGTGATTAACTATTCTGTATTAATTTACACATAGAGTGGGTCCATTCAAACCTATGGAGGAGTTGACTTCAAATCCTCAGTGATTCAATGGGCCTGCTTTAGTTGCAACTTAATAAGAGGATTTCAGCCACTGTGTGATACAATAAAAGTTCTCAATGATGTGCTGTGCTTTTACAAAATTCCTTGAACTTAACGCTTCAATGTGTGTAACAGTTCTTTTTTAGCATGACATCAGTTCGTCCCTACCTGTTAGGTCTACTGATGGTGTTTCTGTGTGTCTTAGATTTTCATGCTTGAAGAAGGCAATTCATGCTCTTACCCAGATTTTATTGGTGCTGGGTCTAAGCTGTAAGAAGAAAATGTCAGATCTAAAAGAGCTGCTTAAACAATAAATAAATCCAAAGCGAATATGGCACTGAAGCATGAATAGCAATTTTGAAACGTACACAGCTGTTCATTTGTAGGGAAGGAAGTCCTTTTGTTGCCATATGTCTGTGGAGACGACGTGCTGCCTATCACCTTAGCTAACCAATATATTATATTTGACTGCTTCCCACAAGTTGTGTCGCTAGTGAATGTATGCTGTTCCATTAGAGACTGAAGGAGGAATTAAGTGAGAATGAAACAGTTGGAGTGCTCTTTAGAATGTGTCTGAATGGTCTTTTTCAGTACACTTGCAGACTGTTTGTTAAATTTGTGAGTTGTTTAGTTCCAACCAATAAAGACAGAAACCATGGTTCAGCATGTGCCTCTGAGGTAGCGTGTGAACCAGAAAATCATTACTCAAAAATTTGGCACTTAAATTGTTAGAACAGGACTGGGTAATATCAGTAGTCATTTATATAATTTCCTTTACCTGGAGGGCTTCCATGTGGAGGGATGTGGCCAGATATGTTAATTTGCATATTGTGTGTATGTGTGTGTGTGTTTAAATAATGTAGAATTTATGTACTGTATTGTAAAGGTTACCACAGTGAGTTTTTCCTTATCAGAAAAAATGAGTTCAGCTTAAAAATGGGAGTGGAGATGGATGAAAAAGATCCTTTGCATCCTTCTGCAGCTAATAGTTTTTTAAAATTCCTTTTGAGGCAGAGGCCTTTCCTCCCAACATTACAACATTGTCTGCTAAAAGACGTACAAGTTTTTTTTGTTGAGAAAATCAAGATTTTTTTCAAATACACATTTTACCATGGAAATTCTAAATGTTCTTCTCTTCTATCAGAAGAATAACCATTAAACCTGAATGACATTTTAAAAGAACCTGATTATATAGGAATCAATATTCTGTTTGAAAATGTCCAGTCAAATGCCACTACTTCATACTCTAGTGTTATGTATGTTATGTTTCATCATGTCAGAACCAATTTACAAGAACCCTAGCAGGGCTCTTAAGGTAAGTCCTTTTCCAAGGAGAAAAGCGGGGTAAAATACTGTAAAATAAATAAAAAATAAAAATAAGTGAGATATTTAAGGAGTGATTTTATGAATGTCACACAAGCAGGCCTTGCCAGTGAGTTTTGGTGGCTTTGAAGGGATTCAGGCCCAGATCTCCTCAGTCCTGGTCTACCACTCTGTCCAGTGCACCACACTAAATAGTTAATATAACTGGTGGTTAGCTAGTCTTTGGTTAGAGAAATGCCAAAGCCAGCTTGCAAACAGCAAAGCTTCTACCAGATCTGTAGAATGTAATTGTCATAAGGGAAAATGTATATACAGTACTGTACTGTATTTCTTTTATTGTCACCAGATAGAAAAAGCCTGACCGGATTTAATGTCATTTGAAATGTTGGTGGTTTTAAAAAAACATCAGATTTATGCATAAAATTCTCTTGGAAATTAATCCTTAATAGTTATGGCTGAAACTGTCTTTATGTCTTGTTATATAGATTGCCTCTTTAAATTATGTCCCATGAACCGCTACTCTGCACAGAAGCAGTTTTGGAAAGCTGCTAAACCAGGAGCCAACAGTACAACTGATGCCGTATTGCTCAACAAGTTACATGTGAGTATGACTTAGAGATGTGTATATCCAGTCTTGCTTCATTTTTTAGCCACCAAACAGATAGGCGTTTATGCATTCTGTTTGTTTGGATGGTTTTGGATGGTCTCATTTCGTAAAATGTAAACAACGCAAATACTGTAAAGCACTTTTGAATTTGAATTACTTTTGAATTTGAATTGTTGTGGAAATGTCTGTAGTCAAAGTAGAAAGCAATAGAGAGGCTTTGTGACACTTAGACCCAAAGTGTTCATTTCTGTTTCCCTGGAAAGTGGAGATAAAGAACCAGCAGCTGTCTTTTGTTCATTCTGCTTTCTTTCCTGTGGTCTGATGCTGCCGGGTGGTAGGCCTGTACATTTCAGCTGGCGGGAAAGGCTTTGGGTGACAGAGCTGGGGCGAAAGAAGGCAGGGAAGGAGCTGTGGGTGTGGATGTGTTTCTGTGGGTGTGACAGAGAGAGACTGAGATAGGTTGCACGTGATAGTTCTCAACCCTGCTGCTAAGTGATCTTCAACTCTTAAGGAGTACTATATGTGTCTAGTTTTCTTCCTCACATGGAAGAGGTGTTCCACCTTTTTAATGACTGCAGGAGTAACTTCTGAGAAATAAGGTGGGGACAGGGTTAAGCCATGGCCTACCATCCCCTCACTTGTATTTTTTATGTATATGTTGTTTGTCAGTGGACCCTCATATAACAAACAGTTTGTATAACATAAAATCTGTCCAACATAAAAAATCTCTCTGTGTGTGTTGCGTCATTACATTCGTGACCGACTCTTTGTGACTTCATGTCCATGGAGTTTTCTTGGCAGGAGTACTGGAGTGGCTTGCCAGTTCCTACTCCAGGTGCCTACAAAAAATTCCGTAGACAGGGGAAATTTGCTTAACAGAATCACCTAAGGGGCGAATCCATACAACATAAAAATAGTCGTGATTAGGGATTACTCCGTTTTCAATGCATTCCTATGGGAAGTTTGTATGAAGGAAAATTTGCTTAACATAATTTCATTTGGAACAGATTAATTCCTTTATACAAGGTACCACTGTATGTCAGTGCAAATGCTAGAAAAACTGAAACCAGTGGGTTCTCCCCTTCCCCAGTAACAGCAGTCTAGTTAAATTTATTGGAGAGTACAAGAAACTGACAGCATGGACGTGAGAGGCAGGAGCCTTGAATAAATTTTGTGTGGGAAGAGACTAGCGCCCCTGAATCATTAAAGGAATAAGAGTCAATTTTAAAGGTATTTCCTCATAAAGACCCTACATGCTTGGAGGTTGGTTAACAAGTTGACTGTGTCTGGATCTGCCTCTTTAATAAATTATATTTTCCTGGTTCATTTATCACATTGGTTGCTACAAAAATATGCTACCGTAAATAAAATGTCAAGAATATTTGAAAGGAAGCTGTGTTACTTTGGTTGTGATGTGAAGAAAAATCTGAGTTGCAGATACTGCTTCTTTGTATTAAAAATAGATAGAACCTTATAACTGAAGCTATTACTTCATATTTCCCTATTGTTGCAATTAGTTTTATATGATGCAGATATCAAAGCAAACACTTGTTATTTTGCACAGGGTGGAACCATCAAGGTGCGACCAGTATATTTTTAATAAATAATATTTTCATGGGGTTTATTTCCTCAAACAGAAAAGGTGATTCCTTTTCAAGAAAATACCTACAAAATGGGAGTTTTCCTTTTGTCCTATTTCTCTTCTTTTTGTGCCATAACTAAATCTGCAATTGTGTAATCAATAGCCTAGAAGAGAATCAATGAGTTTTGCATCTGAGTTGTCTTGCCACGCTTGTTCATGTCCAATTGCTAGAATTAAAAAAAGTTACCTAATATGTAAACATGTAAACTGTGCTCACAACCTGGGGTTCAATCCCGGTAGCTGGCTCAGGGTTGACTCCGCCTTCCATCCTTCCGAGGTCCGTAAAATGAGTACTCAGCTTGCTTGGTGGTTGTGGGGCAACGTGTAGCCTGCATAATTAAACTGTAAACTGCCTAGAGACTACTTGAAGTGGTATGGGGCGGTATATAAGCAGAACACTTTGCTTTGCTTTGCTTTAATGCAATAGCGTATGTTATAAATCTCTATAGTTCTGCTATGGGCTGCCAAGTGTGGTGTAGTGGATAGAGTGATGGGTTAGGACTCAAGAGGCCTGGTTTCAATTCCCCGCTCAGCTGTGGAGAGTCACTACTGGGTGTGTGTGTGGAACTGGTAAAGGCACTTATTAAATATCTCACTTACCTTGACAGCCCTATTAAGGTGGCTATAAGTGAGTTCAAACAGCAGTTCTGGGTTAGTCACGATTTACATTTGAAATGTTTTGGATATGTTATTTATCAGTTAGGCCCAAATACATGCCATGTTCACTAAACTCTATTAAATTCTTCCAGAAAAAGAATGAGTCAAAGTTAATCCAAAGAAGCAGCAATGTATATAACTACCAAAGACATTATCTCTCAATGTTAATATTTTGATGGATGTTCGGTCTGTTTCCCCAAGTTAAAAAGAACAATTGCACTTTATACTTCTTCATCTTAATTCCTGTAGCTGCATTATAGGGGAGGGAGGGAAAACCTGCCTATTCAAAAAAGTAAATTCAAGGAGATGACAATGTTTCATGACTTTTGAAACTGAACAGTCTTATTAAAAAAAAACCAGTTTGATACGGCCGGAGCTATGCAAAGAATACAAGACTGCAGAAAACAGCAACAACACTGGGCAAGCCTGAACAGGTCTTTGGATCTCTTCCCATATTTAGCAGCACGGCCAATTGCCCAATTCTTTCCCCCTTTCACAAGAGTAAGCTGTCATCCAGAAAGACCTGCAAACATTACTGATGCCTGCTAGAGGTTTCACCCAGTTGTGTTTTGGGGGAAGAGAACATCACTTCGTTTAGTTTATGCACTACTTTTCTGTTAACAAATGAGACTCAAGAAAGACAGCGATGGTAAAACCAAATTTAAAAAAGTTTGGTTTTGATATGGGGAAAAGATTTAAATAGCTGATGGATTTGTGCCTGTCATCAGTTGTCCTATGCTTCTTCTTGCCAATTACTTGTTTGTTGTTGGCCATTTCCCCCTTTATTTTATTATTATTGTTATTTCATTTATTATTATTATTTTGTGGATTTCCTGTGTTTTTATGTGAACCGCCCAGAGTTCCGTCTTGGGAAATTGGCGTGGTAAATAAATAAATAAATAAATAAATAAATAATGAAAAAATGAAAAAATGAAAAATGCCTCAATAAAAAGGAAACACTGCCCCCCTTTATCAAAGCCTTCACCCTTTGGCCAATGACACTAAAGGCCGGCATGGATTAAAAACTATGGTATTTGCCCACAGGACAACCCTGCATACGACCCGGGTCAGCTGTGTACCGGCAGCTTTGGGAGTTGATTTCTAAACACTTCTCCAAGGCACAAGCATATGAAGCCTGTTGCAGTCATCCAAATGGGGTATAACTGAAGCAAACATCGATATAGATAAATCCAGAAATCTTTGGTAAAAGAAGAAGGGCTTTAGTTGACACAGAGCTCTTAGCAGTTCAGACGCACTCCTAGCCTGTCCCTGCTCTCAAATAGGATCTAGCCAGTGGTGGCAAACCTTCGGCACTCCAGATGCTTTGGACCACAACTCCCACAGTCCTTTGCCATTGGCAATCTAGGCTCGGAATTCTGGGAGTTGTGGTCCAAAACATCTGGAGTGCCGAAGGTTCGCCACCACAGATCTAGACTCAGAACTAAATCTTCCAGTACACTGAAGCGAACACAAAGCAAACTGCTATTGAAGCACAACTGAAGTATGTGTCTCTGCATTACAGATCCTAAGTTACATACTTTTTTTTGTCTTGAAGAGATAGCACCACAGTCCTGGTTTTGGTACAACTGATAGCCTTGTAACTTTGATGGACCATGATATTGGCTCCTGTGAAGAAAGAAGTATTCTGTTTTTATTGGCACAGCTGTTGCCCCTGTTCCCATAAACTGCTGGATGTGGGCTGTCCATTGACAATTTAAACAACTTAAAAGCATTTTCCTTTCTTGCTACATTTGTGCCCATGTGGTTTAGAATCACTTAACTCTGGTCTGAATCATTTGCATTTTGGGGTCTTTGTTTCTGTTGATGAAATTCAGGATCTTCTGCTGTAGATAAAATGATGCAAAGGGTCAGGTTATTTTAAGCTAATACCATTTAAAGGATTTAGGAATCTGGGACGCTTCCGTTTTTAATTGTCATCAAAAATCGATACACCTTTTGAAAAGCTGACACCTAGTGGTCATTGTCTGTAATTACTGATATGACCTTGAATGGCGGAGAGCTATATTACACGAGAGTCATGTCATTTTATTTGCTGATATTGAATACTTATAGCAGAGTAAGTTTTTAAAAGAATGTGCTGGACTGCTTATAAGGAATTAAGTATAAGAATGTCAGAACATACCACGCAACATAGGATTCTATTAACACTGTGGACTGTGTGAAGCTCACAAGTCACACTCTCCAGCAAATTCTTTTATGTGCCTCAAAGTTGCTTCCAATTAATGGTGACCCTATGAATTACTGACTTTTGAATCTTTCTGCCCTGTTCCCCATTCCTAGCCATTCAAGGCCATGGCTTCCATTACTGGGTCAATCTCATATTTCATCTTCCTCTTTTTCTGCTGCCTTCAGTGTTTTCCAATATTATTGTCTTTTTCAATGAACCTTTTCTTCTCATGATACGTCCAGATAATGATACCAGCAGTTTAGTAATTTCTATTTTTAGAGAGAGTTCAGCCTTGATTTTATCTGGAGTTTTGTTCCTCTGGACCAGTGGTTCTCAACCTTCCTAATGCTGCAACCCTTTAATACAGTTCCTCATGTTGTGGTGACCCCTTGCCCTGCTTGGAACAGGCCACAAGCCCCCTTTGGCAGGCCACTGCCGCAGGTGCCATAGAGAACTTCCCTCTACAGGGACCCTCAGCCAATCGCAGCCTCCGGTGCCAATGACTGACATCCCCTCCAACCTATCAAGCTGTAGTTCACTCTTTTTCCCCTTCCTCCCCCCCTCCTCCAGACCGAAGCCGTTTGTGCCTTTTTTTCACTGGCTCATGGTGACCCCTGTGAAATGGTCGTTCAACCCCCAAAGGGGTCCCGGCCCCCAGATTTTACAGCATGCCATGCTTGATGAACTTTACCTTGTGGGTTTTTTTGTTTTTCTTTAATGTTTGGTTGTAAACTGAAAGCTGATTGGTTTCCAGGCACATTTCCATTGTCTCAGATGTGGGCGGGATCCAACATTTCATTGTCAGAACTATTTCTCTCCGGAGAGCTGGGAGGACCCACTATCCTTCTCTCCATGATCATTGCTGAGTGCCCAGAAACTGCCTCAGCAGGTGTTTCAGATCCTTTGACTACTGTTAAAAGTCTTGCAGCCAACTTCAGGAAGGAGGTGTATGGTCTACTCATTGTACACATGCTATTTTGAGAATCTTTTTTCTTTTTGATCACTTAAGTGTAACAAACACAAAAGCCCAACCTGTGACTCAATTAACACAACTCATAATTCTACTTTTGCTATGGACTATTTATTACAGTACAGTAGGTGTTACTGTCTTTTAAAATTTTACACATTTGTGGATATCAGGAAGCATCTGTGTTGCGAATGAGAAAATGTTTCTCTAAGAATGACCCAAAGAATCTGCCTGTCTTGCTTCAAGGACAAACCATGTCACAGTTTGCATCCCTAGGTAAAGATGACTGTAAAATGCACAGGAAAACCCATTAAATATCTGCAAATAGCTATTACTCATTAACCGTCATAGTTAAATGGAACTTCCAGATGTTGTGCTTCTGTCTGTCTGTCTGTCTGTGTGTGTGTGTGTGTGAGAGAGAGAGAGAATGAGAGAGAGAATGAGAGAGGCAGGCAGGCAGGCAGGCAGGCAGAAAGGGATGGAGATTTTGAACAGGCATATAGGATGCATCCCAAAGGCAGCTGTGTTTCTTTTCATAATTTCCATTGGCCAGCTATATCTTCCTGGAGGATATTGTAACATGTTGCAGGCTAAAGAGGACAAGGCATAACTTCTCCTCCCTGCCCAAGCTCAATTTCTTTGCCAGTTGACATCCAGCCTCTTCTGGTTCCTGGAATACGAGTGAGCGCAATGTTTATTGGACTGTTTCCTCCAGGGCTTTGTCATTACCCTGATACTAAAATTTGTATACTGGGAAATCCTAACTGTGTGGAAACTATTGCCATATTTGGCGAGCGGCCTGGTTCCCTCCCCAACTGATAGGCATTCAGTCCCCTAATCTTGTCAGTAACAAAGGCCGGCTAGGAAGTGATGCAGCAAGGTTTTGCCTTACTCCCCCCCCCATTCACTATTAGCAGATAAGTGAACAGCATTGAGCTATTTTATAGTACTCCTTAGAGATTTTATGGGCTAGAAAAGAGTCTCAGGAGAAAGAAGGGGGGGGGGGAGAGGCCACTTTCTCAGCCTCATGCATCCTAATGTAAAGCACAAGAGACCTGTCTTTTTAAAAAACCTATAACATTTGATAGTTTTCATGTTCTGATGGGAGGAGAGAAAAGATCCAGTTCTGGGCATGAAACCACCCCTACGTAAAGCAGAGATGTGTGCTTTTTTAAACTTTCCATCTTAGTAAATTGGCTGCCCAGTGTGACTCTTTCCCACAGCACCCCCCCCACACTTTTTATCATGTGCTTTAGTGGGCCTATTTTTTTAAAGAAAGGGTGGTTTTTGACTGAAATCCTAATGTCCTGCATTCCTTGTCTCACCAATTCGTGACCTATAAACTTCTCTGATAAATTCATACATCCCATTCAGGCATTATATACCAGACTGAAACTGACCAGTGGGGTGCCCCAGGGTTCTGTTCTGGGTCTGGTGCTATTTAATATCCTTATTAATGACTTGGAGGAAGGAATAGAGAATAGGCTGATCAAATTTGCAGATGAGACCAAATTGGGTGGGGTTGCTAATTCTCTAGAGGATAGGATGAAAATCCAAAAGGACCTTGAAACATTAGAATGCTGGGCCAAAGCTAAAGGAATGGGTTTCAACAGAGGGAAATGTATGGTGGTGCATCTAGGTAAAAAGAATGAATTGCACAGATATCGGATGGGGGACACCTGGCTGGAAAATAGTACCTGTGAAAGGGATCTGGGAATCTTGGTGGACCACAAATTGAACATGAGTCAGCAGTGTGATGCGGCGGCCAGGAAAGCCAATGTGATTCTTGGTTGCATCAACAGAATCATAGTGTCTAGATCAAGGGAAGTGATAGTACCACTCTTCTGCTCTGGTCAGACCCCATCTGGAGTACTTTGTCCAGTTCTGTGCACCTCAGTTTAAAAATGATGTAGACAATCTTGAATGGGTCCAGACTCAGAGGGCGACCAGAATGATTCAGGGTCTGGAAGAAATGTCTTATGAGGGAGCTGGGAATGTTTAGCCTTACAAAAAGAAGACTGAGACGTGATATGATAGCTACCGTATGTTTAAATATTTGAAAGGATGTCATATTGAAGAAGGGACTGGTTTATTTTCCATGGCTTCAGATTAGGATGCGGAGCAGTGGTCTCAAACTTCAGGAAAAGAGATTCAATTTAAATATGACAGTTAGAGCTGTTTGGCAGTGGAATATGCTGCCACGGAGGGTGGTGGAGCCTCCTTCTTTGGAGGTTTTTAAGCAGAGGCTGGATGGCCATCTGTTGGAAATATTGTGATGGGGGTTCCTGCATGGCAGGGGGTTGGACTGGATGGCCCTTGAGGTCTCTTCCAACTCTGTGATTCCATGATTCTATGGACATGTCATGAAATATTGTGGGAATGGAGGCACAGACATAAATCACACACCCCCTGCCCCCAACCCAGAATCGACCCAGAACTTTTTTTGCATTTAGTGTGAAAGCCAGAACAGTTGCCTCGAGGAAGCATGGTCACCTGACATTGCTTGTTGTATGCAGTTGTGTGGTAAGGAGGATAGTCTAATCATGTGGTCATACTTGCATGAGTCCTGTCTGAAGGGGTAAAGATGTAGAGGACGTTGGGAGTGGTGTCTTACTACAGTGATATAAAAAGTTTACACACCCCTATTAAATGTCAAGTGTCTGTGATTTAAATAAATGAGTCAAAGATAAACCATTTCAGAAATTTTCCCACCTTTAATGAGACCTATGAACTGTACAACTCAGTTGAACCACAAACTGAAATATTTTAAGAGGAGGAAGGAAAAATAAAAAACTGAAATAATATATTCAAATACATTCAAATTCATGTTAAGTAAGAGTCGGTACACACCTGCCATAATTTAATAAAGTGCCTCTGAGGAATCCTAAATAAAGATTATCCGTGCTAGTAGGCCTTTCCTGACATTTTCTTAGTCACATCCTGCAGCAGAAGCTATGGTCCACAGAGAGCTTCCAAAGCATCAGAGGGATCTTATTGTTAAAAGACATCAGTAGGGAGAAGGATACCAAGGAATTTCCAAGGCATTATATACCATGGAACACAGTGAAGACACTCATCACCAAGTGGAGAAAATATGGCACAACAGTGACATTGCTGAGAACTGGATGTCCCTGCAAAATTGATGAAAAGAAAATTGGTCAGGGAGGCTGCCAAGAGGCCTAGAGCAACATTAAAGGGGCTACAGAATTATCTGGCAAGTATTGACTGTGTGGTACACGTGACAATCATCTCCTGTATTCTTCATATGTCTGGGCTATGGGGTAGAGTGGCAAGACCAGAAGCCTTATTTTATGGATTCTGCAAAAACATATCTGAAGTCTTCCAAAAGCATGTGGGAAAAAGTGGTATGGTCTGATGAAACCAAGGTTGAACTTTTTCGGCCATTATTCCAAAAGATATGTTTGGCACAGAAACAGCACTGCACATCACCAAAAGAACACCATACCCACAGTGAAGCATGGTGGAGGCAGCATCAATCATGCTTTGGGGTTGTTTTTCTTCAACTGAGACAAGGGCCTTAGTCAAGGTAGAGGGAATTAGGAACCGTTCCAAATACCAGCCAATATTGGCACAAAACCTTCAGGCTTCTGCTAGAAAGCTGAACAGGAGGAACTTTCAGCATGACAATGACTCAAAGCATACATCCAAATCAACAAAGGTATGGCTTCATCACAAGATTAGCATTTTCGAATGGCCCAACCAGAGCCTAGACCTGAATCTGGTTGAGTATCTGTGGAGTGATCTGAAAAACAGAAAAAGGGGGATTTGAAAATGCTATATTGGAACATTTTGGTTCAAAATGTTCATGACACTGAAACATGTGTGTAAATAGAAGTTTGGCCTAGTCCTAAATGGTTTAGCCCTGACTTCTGTTATGAAATGTAATTTTTCCCTTCGTCTTTCTTGCTTCTCACTTTTCCTGTTCTCTTTCTCCCCATGTTCAATACATTCTTTGTAACAGAACAGATTAATCTTTTCCAAAAAGCCAAACCGCTGCATTTTTCTTCTGTCCTTATTTATCAGCACATAACTTCCCGCAATTTTTTTTTTGCTTGTTTTAGCATGCTGCAGATTTGGAAAAGAAGCAGAATGAGACAGAAAATAAGAAGCTGCTTGGTACAGTTATCCAGTATGGGAACGTTATTCAGGTATGCTGTGGCTGCCTTCAAGACGTGTGGGTTTGAACGCGAGAGACCCTGCATAAAATCCTTCCAAAGCCCTAAGATGTATCGAGAGCCCTTGGCTTTCTACCAAATTTAAGCATAGTATTCTATGGGCTGTGGGAAGGATAACTGCAGTATTTGTTAAGTGCTGATAAACAACATTCTTTAACACAGTGGTTCCCAACCTTGGGTCTCCAGATGGTTCTTGGACTGGAATTCCCAGAAGCCTAGACCACTATCTGGTGCTGGCCAGGATTTATGGGAGTTGTAGTCCAGGAACGTGAAGGGATCCAAGGCTTGGAACCATTGCTTCAAAGCATCCCATGTGGTGCATCCCACTCTACTGCTCTTCTGTAGACAATAACAATGACAATATCCCATCAAGCGTTATAGCATTTTGTTTGGGGGTTCTCTCAGTAGTGAGTACTCAGACGTTGTTTACCATTCCCTCTGGTGATATCCTGGGACTGTGAAGCTTGCCCAAGACCATACAGGGTGGCTCTTCTAGGATACACAATTGGGAGTTCAGTTCCCCACTGTTTATCCCAGAAGAAGCAACCTGTGTTTATTTGTTCATTCGTTCATTCATTCTACCTCCCATCCAGTGAAAGGCTGCTGCCCTGGGTGGTTTGCAACAGTTGAAAAAATAAAAACCCAGCGCCCTTGCCATCTAACAAACAGTAAAATGAGATTTAAATACAACAAACTAATAGAAAATAACAACAATAAAGCTGTGTCAATAGGAATGGTAGAGGATGCAAATACAGTAAGGGTCAACAGAAAACTATCAAAGGGAAATGTACATGTTTGCATTAATTAATTGCTTATATCTCAACATTTGTTGCATGGGTTCTTCAAGGTAGTTTCCTCAGCTTTCTTTTAATCTCACAACCACTCTGTCAGGCAGCTCAAGCTGAAAGGTAATGTCTGCCTGAAGGCCATCTGGTGAATGTCAAGGCTCTGTGGGGATCTTCTAACTTGGATCTTCCAAGTCCTCACCTAGCTCTCTCCTGGTGGATGTTATTCATTCTGCCCTGAAGAATTTTGAGAAAGGGACCATTGGCAGTAACCCCTACAGATTAGAATGACTGTGTGTGTTGGGTGGGGGGGTGTCATTCATTGATTCTTGTCCAGGAAACAGCCTTTGTTTCCTGGACACACCGGGATATTAAAAGCATGAAATAATTAAAGTACAGTAGGACCCCAGTATCCGCTGGGGATTCGTTCCAGGCCTTCCCGTAGATAATGAAAACCGTGGATAAGAGAGAACACCAAAAAGTCCCCCAAACTGCTGTTTTATGACAGTAGCTTGCTTTATAGCGGCTGTTTGGTGTCAGTAGCTTGCTTTATGGCTGCTGTTTTATAATAGTAGCTTGCTTTACAGCAGCTGCTTTATGGCAGTAGCTTGCTTTGCAGCTGCTGTTTTATGACAGTAGCTTGCTTTGCAGCTACTGGATTATGTATTTATTTTTTCCTTTGCCAACCATGAATAACTGAATCAGTGGATAATGAATCAGTGGATACAGGGGTCCTACTGTACTTCACATTGGCAAAATGATGAATATGGCATATAGCAACAATAGGATGTAGAAGGTTTTATGAAACCTGGTCACTGATGACCCTTCTTTTCTCTTTCTGATTTTCTTTGTTTTAGCTTTTACACTTAAAAAGCAACAAATACTTAACGGTAAACAAGAGGTTGCCAGCTCTTCTAGAGAAGAATGCTATGAGAGTAACGCTGGATGAGGCTGGCAATGAAGGCTCCTGGTTTTATATACAACCATTCTACAAACTGCGTTCCATAGGAGATAGCGTAAGTTCACAAGACCATCAGGAGAAAAATAATGATGTGTGATATTGAAAAGTTGTTCATTTCTAGTTTACTTGATCGTGACTAATTAAATGCACAATAGTTTATATAATGCACTTTCCTCTCTCTCTCTCTCTCTCTCTCTCTCTCTCTCATCCTTTTTGCTGGATTATAAAGAGTGGGAGGAGAATTACTATGGAAACAAATGTTTTGAAAACAAAGAACATTTTTACAGGCTGAAACAGTAGCCGTTTAAATCTTCACTGATTTTCAAGTGCTTACAAAATACAAAGTTGTTTTGTTAACTTAAGAAAGCATAACTATATTAAGATATTTTGGTTTATTGAATCAGCAGGCGTTTTGGCTCCAAACTATAAAGTAACTGAGAAACTAATGAAACTTTTAATTTATATTCATTGTAGCATGAAAAGGCTTAATACAATTTAATAGGTGTCATGGGACTTTCTTCATTGCTTTTCAGTCACCGACTAACATGGTTTACTTCTTCATTAAATTGTTGAAAACATTTGTATTCCTTGCTTCATCAGACTGTCCCTAGCGGTGCAGGAAAAAACAAGGCAACCTAGTAAGTTTTATCTGAGTGTTTCAAGAGAGGAAGCTAAATTTAAATAAATTCTAACGCTGGAAGAGTAAAATGTATTTTGCCTGGCTAATGCCCTGAATCCAATTACCAGGTCTAGCTAGAGTATACCTAAGGCCTCTATCCCGTGTCCACTAAAATCCGCTGCAGAGTGCTCTCTGATGTGGAGCATAAAATTGTTCTCCCACCTCCTGCGGACTTTTGGAAAAATAAAGTAAGACCATGCCCCCTGAAGTGGGACTCGGTGCGTTTTCCAAGTACCCGGCCTCGAGGTGGTAAAATCTTGTCGCTGTTCCGATGTGGATTTTAAACTGGTACACGAGCCCTTGGGTACTCGGTAAATCCGCAGCAAGAAACGCACTAGCCCTCAGGTCGTGCGAGCGCTGCCAGTCAAGTAGCCATGAGGGAGGCCCTGTCTCTTTAAGAGTTGGCAAGGCGCTTGCCACAAGAAGCTGGGAAGGAGCCACCACTCAGGGGAGAGCCGCTCACCTTCTTGGGACGAGGGCACACCAAGGGTTCTCCCTCGGAGACCAGGCACATTCCCAAGGCCGAAGTGCAGGGGCTCCTGGGTAGTCCAGCAGAGCGATAAAGCAAGGGGAAGGGAAGGGAAAGTGAGCAGGCGGTCAATGCGGGGAGGCTTCGGAAGGCACCTGCGCCCATGATGTGAGTGTCAAGTCCCGAGCCCAGAGCGCAGGAGAGGAGGCGAGACTCCTCCAGAGAGCCGAGCTCCACACGCATTCATGATCAAGAGCCACTTGTTACTCTGTGCGCTGAATCCGGCCCTGCTCTATTCCCATTTTGGCATGTATCGTTGATTTTTTTTAAAGAAAGGTCTAAGTACATGGGAACGCAGGAACCACAACTTGTACCATGAGATTGCTCGGAGGAAACTCCGCATGGAAGTTTGCAGTGCATTATAACTGTTATGGGATAACAGCCTTAGTGAATTATTGGGGTTTATATAAGTGTTGATTCATGTTCCAACAGTCTATTCACTGGGTACACTGCCAGTGGGATTTATGCTACTGAAAGGAAAACAGAGTTGCCACTACCCAGGTATCCAGAGGGCACAGAGACAGTGCAATGACACTGAGACTGTATTCTCTCTAATTGCCCCTCGCCTGATCATGGAAGGTGGGCACCCCTGAGGGAAAATCCTTGAAGAAGAAGCAGACGTCACTTTAGTTACCAGGGTCCTAAGACGTGGGAGACACATACGATCTGTAACTCCCATCACTCTATACTAGAGATGGGCACAAAATGAATTTATTTCATTTTTGTTTTCGTTTTTGTATTCATTTCAAAACTAAACAAAAAATGAACTGATTGGTAAAAGAAAAACGATCAAAGTGAACTTGATTTTTTTTTGTTTCCTTTCGTTTTTCATTCCCCCATTTGAGTGCATCTTTAAAAGGGGTCCTTACCTGAGGCCTCTTGGCGCCCGCTGCCGCCACTCTCAAGCCCCTGTGGGAGGCTTCCGAGGCCGCAGGGAGACCTCCTGGTGCCTGACGCCGGCGCCGCCACTGAGCCCCCTCTGGCCCATTGGCGCTTGCTTTGGTGGCTAAAAAAGTTTGAAAACCCCATGCTATTTCCCCCAACATGCCCAATTGGGGGGGGGGAGGCACAGAGTTTTTAAACTTATTTTTAGCCACCAAAGCAAGCAGCGGCTGAGGCCAAGCGGCGAGTGAGCCAAAGCTTGTGCGGAGCGTGGCAGCAGGTCCTGGATGCGCCTGGGAGCGCTGAGCTCCGCAGAGTCCTGCAGAAGGAAGCTCTCCACCTGCCTGCCCCCCTCCTGCTGTTCTTCCTCCCCCTGCAATGCTTCTTGTGGGAAGCCCGACAGTGTAAACAGGCGAGGGAGGGAGGGAGACACGGTGGAAGAGTGGCTGGCTACCTGCCTGCCCAGAGGGACCATCAGCTGGCTGGGCATTGTGAGGTGGCAGCGGCCGGGTTGCCCTCAGCCAGAGGCTCGGTTCACCTGGCACGCCGTCCACGCGTGGAGCCCCGCTTGCCGAGGCCAACATGCAGGAGGTGGCAGAGGAGCAAGGCGTGGGGGTGGATCCCTGGCGGAGCAGGAGAGCCCTATGCCCAAGAGCTTCACTAGGCGATGGACCGTCGTCATGGGGATCCTAGTGAGTGAGTGAGTGGGTGAGGGGCTGCTACGAGGTGAGAGCGAGCGAGAAGGGAGAATGTGTGGTGTCTGCCCAGGACGGGACGTGGTGGCTTAGTTGGGCATTGCTTCTCCAGGCCTCCCAGAGCATGATGGGGGTGGGTGGGAGAGGGTTTTAAAACTTATTTTTAGCCACTTGAAAGAAGCAGTGGCCGGGGCCATCATCGCTTGCTTCGGAGGCTACAAATAAGTTTTAAAAGCCCAAGCCATCCCTCCCATGCTCCCAATGGAGGGGGAGGCATGGGGTTTTTTAACTTATTTTTAACCACCGAAGGAACACAACAAAAAATGAAAAACGAAGAATGAAACTATGTTTTTTTCTTTAAAAAAGGTTTCCAACGGAATGAAAAAGAAAAAAAGAAATGAAAAATGAAACAAAACACCATTTTGGCATTTCATGCCCATCTCTACTCTTTACCATTGGGCAGTCTGGTTAAGGACTGGTAACAACTGGGATTGCATAATTGGGACCAGGCTGTTTCTCCGAAGGAAAAGCCGTTGCTGCTTTACAACTGAAAGACACTTTTTTGCCACAGAGGTACCAGGGTTTCTAGCAACGCTGCTGGATATAAGAGAGGTTCTGGATTACAAGTTTATATCTTCAAGGGAAATACAACTTTAGCGAGAGCAGGCGTAGCCTACACAAGTGGGTTTGGCCCACTGTTCATTGTATGTGTGTCGTATGCAGTCTCAATCCAATCTCAAAATTTTAACAGGCTGAAGCAATATAACTTCAGTTCCCTTCAAATAACCCACTAATGCCAATGGTGGAAGCATTATTGAGCACTGCCTTTGGCATTTATTTTGCATGTTTAACTAGTGCATCTGTATATTTTTTTTCTTCCAGGTGGTCATAGGGGACAAAGTAGTCTTGAATCCTGTTAATGCTGGCCAGCCGCTCCATGCCAGCAGTCATCAACTAATAGACAATCCAGGTTGCAATGAAGTAAGTCAGAACACCCTAATGAGTCAACCAATGTATATGAGTTATATGTTGCTTTTACATAGGGGTTTCTCAGAACTATAGAAATAATTTATGCATGAAATGTATAAATAATTTCATTGAAGCATAAATAGTGTTTAACCACTTGTTTTGCAAGGTACCAGATCACCCTGAATGCACTGATCTCATGTAGTTTTAGAAACTAGGCAGGGTCAGATGATGATAACAATGATAAGAGACCACCAGGTGAGAAGCAATCTTGCCTGAAAAACCACAGTTCTGTTGCCAGTCAAACTTAACAACACTGACCAAAAGTCTTTCTTGACATAAAGTAGCAGATTATGTACCTTTCAGAGTCCCCACCATCAGCTAAATCTATTCCCTAAGCCTTGTCATTAGACCTAATCACGGAGAACTAGTATAGCATTATGTGTATGTATTTAGGATTCAGTCCCAGCAAGATTTTGATTATCTGAATCCCATGGTCAGATTTCATATATATATATGGCACGTGCTGGATCTGTATATTTATACAAGGATCCAGCATGTGCCTGGGACAAAACCTGGATTTAGTGCCACCAACTCCTCCCCAGCTGCTGTGAACATTTTATTATTTACTTGATGGTGCTGCAAAAAGTCGCGGCAAAAACAAAGTTCTAACCAGTTTCAAAAGTCAATTCAAAAGGCTTAAAAGCAAGAGAAACAAAACAAAACTGTGAAACCAATACTTATTCAAAAAAGTAAGTCGATTCAAGAAAAACCTAAAAATACAGCAGAGTTCAAGAATATGGACAGACTGCAGAGTAAAGAGCGCAACTGTCTCCTTAGAGAAGCCAAGCCAAAGCAAGTCCTTTATGCAGTTTATAAACTCATCACCATTCGCCTTTCCTGACATTTCAAAGGTAATCCGCCAAGTTACCTTGAACCTTCTAGGAGGGAGTAAATTTTCTTTGAATTACCTTCACTTATATTACTTTCCCCCTCCCTTCAGCCAGGGTCACTTAAATGAGGTACCAAAAGTAGAAACATTTATGACCTTGGTTCCCACCAGATCAAGCCCATCTGCCAGTTGTCTTTTATTTAACAAGCAGTTCTTCCTCCTTCCTTTCCACTTATCTCTGGAGCAAATCAACAGTCCTGAATTTTACAGGGCAACTGAAACCTATTGTCCCTCTCTTGCCAGTTTCTGGACAGTTTTTAAGCTCTTGTGCATGCATTCACTCCAGATCAGAGCTTGGAAAAGTTTTTTTTTGGACTTTGTCCCAAAAAATACCTAACCAGTGGCCATTTTAGGATCATAATTCCAAGAGGTTGCTCCAGAAAACCCTTATAGGTGAGTATTCTTGCTTTCTTAACCCATAGTTTTGTGGTTGGATGAGATATGGGGTTGCTTGCTGTCATCAGACATCTTCCAGTCAAAACCAAGTTAGTAGATTCTGGTGGAGGGAAGAAAAATCGTCAACAGTAACCATGGCTAGCATTGTTTTCTACAGATTCAATATATGTTCCTCTTTTTAAAGCTTGAAACCATTAAGAAATAGACTTAAAAAGAAATTGAACCGAGGTACTTGATGATACTTTATTGTTTCTTTTTATCCCGGTTTTAATTCCTTGTGATTCCATTTTGTAGGTGAATTCAGTGAACTGCAATACAAGTTGGAAAATCGTTCTCTTTATGAAATGGAGTGACAATAAGGATGATATCCTAAAAGGGGTAAAATGAACATGGCACTTTATTTGGTTCTTTGCATGCATGTTTGGGTTTTATCATGTCCCTCGAGTGGCATGCCACTATTCTGGGCGGCTTGTCACTTTGTTTTTAACAAAACATCGTTGAGCGTCTTATTGCCTAGTTCTCTTGTTGCTTTTGCAGGGTGATGTAGTAAGGTTGTTCCACGCGGAGCAGGAAAAATTCTTAACTTGTGATGAGCACAGAAAGAAGCAACATGTCTTCCTAAGAACCACCGGGAGGCAGTCGGCAACATCTGCAACTAGCTCAAAAGCTCTGTGGGAAGTTGAGGTAACAATGTCAGTAGTACTTGTTCAAATGTGGTTATTGCTGTTCTTCAATTCATAGATGAAAAGTCTGTTCTGCTCTAAAGAGTCTACTGCCTCGAAATAGCTATTTCTCCAGCTATTTTGTTTGATTTCCCCCCGCTTAGAGGTACAAAGTACAGTGGTATCCCTACTTACAAATTTAATCAGTTCTGAATGCATGCTCTTGTTGAACGACTCTTAAGTAGAGGAGCCCTATCAAAAAATAAAAAAAATAAAAATTAAAAATGACATTTATAAGTAGAGCAGGCCGCATCTACAATTTGTAAGGCAGCAGTTAACATTTTCTGTTATTAAGTCGGATTGTTCTTAAGTCAAGCCGCTCTTAAGTAGAAGTACCACTGTAGATGTGTAAAATGATGGCAAGATGTTTCAAACCTCAGAATATTTGTTTTCAGTTCATTCAATTAGTTTATTTGTATGTTGTTTTATTCTCACAACTAAGACTTGGTTAAAGGCAAGCCAGCAAGTTGTACATCCTCTACTGTGTTTCAAGTGAAGAATGATCAAAGCTGGTCTTTTGTCATTTTAAAACAAGCCACAGTTCATAGGTGTGTTTGTATTTTCTTTTTTGAAAAGGTTTTAAATAAATGTTCTTTAGAAGCCTAATTTGTTAGCCAAAACTCTTCTACTGGAAGAGGAGCACCAGTAAGGTGACAACACACACACCTTTCTCCCTTCCCTGCCTTACCCCTAGTTAAGACACTGAGAGTGTGCGGAAGTGTCAGAAGCAGAGTTTGGGTGGTCCTTCTTGTGTTCAAGGAACATCTGGGCTGGCTGAATTTATCTATTTATTTATTGTAGTGGGATGAGAAAACCCTTCCTTCTCATGAGCACCTGGATGGGAAAGAAAATTCTGTGCAGGGTATGAAGGGAGCCGATTTCCTCCTGGGAGAGTTTCTGCCTGCTGAACATGTGTTTGGCCAAGTGGGCATATAGATAGCCATCTGGTCCTCTGTTAACCTGTGAGGAGTGTTCATACAAGCAGTGATGGTTGACTAAAAGCAGAGGAGGAAAAAGTGGGAGCAATGGGCCACAGATAACCTGAAGCCGTTTCTTGCAGCCCCGCCATGCTTTTTTTTGTACTCCTCAGGGAAAAAAGATTTTAAAATAGTTACACGTAGTAAATTGCTAGATCTAGAGCTAAGGAAACCTCAGCAAAGCAGTGAGAAATTGTTCTGCCTAATGTTAATTGAAGAAAAATAAATACAGTGGTACCTTGTATAGAGGAATTAATTTGTTCCAAATGAAATTGTGTTAATTGGATATTTGTAATAAGAAACTCACTTTTTCTGAGATGCTTTGAATTTAGAATATCTAATGTATGTTGTAGATAGATAGATAGATAGATAGATAGATAGATAGATAGATAGATAG
>JAHTLZ010000015.1:21167140-21203831 GCA_023846285.1 Phrynocephalus versicolor
ATACAGCACCACTTAAGATGAATTTAATTTGTTCTACGGGGTTTAATGCGGTTTAATGCGGTTAATGCGGTTTCTACGGGGTTTAAGCACGGTTTAATGCGGATTCCCATAGGAATGCATTGAATTCATCTTACGAAGCATCCCATAGGAAAATTTGTCTTATGAGGTTTTCCTATTCCCAGACATTTCATTTGTCTTATGAATTTTTTGTCTTAAAGGGTATTCGTCTTATGAGGTATTACTGTATTTACTTTTAGCAAAGCAAAAAGTCATTTGTTTTCCATGATTCATTGTTTCTACATATTGTAGCAAGATTTATGTGTTTTCAGATCCCACTGAGTACTCCAATACTGCCATCTATGAAGGAAATTAGCTAATTGGGCATTTTTGCCATTTCCCGTTTTGCCAGACCCTCTTGGGAGATCAGGCTCTAAGCAGCTGGACAGTCTGGCAAATTACCCAAATGGTGCCAAAGTTTCCCACACTCATGTAAACGGCACTCTTACTCTCATCTTGGACAAGCTGCTGAGTTGATATATTAAATTCCATTATAGGTAGACATATAATTGTTAATAATTTCTGCTTCTATTATCCATTTGCGTTGTCTCATCTTACTGACTATATCATCTTAATTGGCAAGTATTTTGGCAAGGCTTAATTATTGATGAAAGAACCCCTAGTTGATGAAGCATTCAATGTGGTGCTTCCTGATCCAGGCTGTAGTGAGTGAATAGACACTCCAGAAGTGCCTGAGAGGTCTTAGTGTCTCTTTAAATCACTTTACAGGTTGTACAACATGACCCTTGTCGGGGTGGTGCAGGATATTGGAATAGCCTTTTTCGGTTCAAACATCTTGCTACTGGACACTACTTAGCTGCAGAGGTATGTACCACAAGGGCAGCCATTGTGAGCAATTTTCTATATGTTACTTACCCTCTTCTCACCTAGTGTAGGTACCTGGGAATAAAATTATGAGTTGGACATCATGGCGCTAGAGATCATGAAGCATAAGCCTAGATGGGTTGATGTGAAAGCTCATGGATCAAGACCAGTGGTGTTCCCTTGAGAGAGACTTGAAAGAAACACAGCTTTGTACAAATGATTTACGTACCAGTGAAGATATTCTTCTTAATGGAGCTGAATAAATATGTGCTGTCCCATTTAACAACTGGTTATGAAATTCACACACCTCAAACAAAAATGATAATTGTTAACCCCATTTTTAAAGGCATTGGTTTTTAATGAAATGTTTGGTTCTCATTTCCAGGCTTAAATGGTTCAATTTTTCAATTTTTGTGTGATTCGATGGCAAAGGAGGATTGTGATAAACCCTCACAGATGTCTGAGTAGCACTTCTGCGACAGAATAAAATTTGTTGTGATTGATAATTCCATTTTTGGCTAGGTTTTTAATTTTTATTTTTTATTTTTTGACTGCTTGTGATTCTCTTCCATCAGGTAAATCCTGACTATGTGGAAGATTACCAGGAATGTCAGTCCTCAGTAAGTATAGGCAAGAGTACTCTCCTGCCTCTTTTCAAGGGGTGTTGACAAGTGCTCAAATTACTGGGGGAAGATATTGGGAAATGATTTAAGAAACCACAGGCTCCTTTCCTGTCTCCAAATGGTTTGCCAAAAGATGGCCCATCCACTCCTAATGCTTCTAAAGATTGTCTGTGTGCAGGGTA
This sequence comes from Phrynocephalus versicolor, assembly GCA_023846285.1. Classification (NCBI taxonomy): domain Eukaryota; kingdom Metazoa; phylum Chordata; class Lepidosauria; order Squamata; family Agamidae; genus Phrynocephalus; species Phrynocephalus versicolor. The sequence continues at coordinate 21,168,828 of JAHTLZ010000015.1, forward strand.
GCACCAGTGACAAGAGAGGTCAGTCCTCCCTGCCCCCCTCCCCTGTAATCTGAGCACTAATGTCAACACAAGCCCTGGCATCATCTTGATTGGCAAGCATGTAGACAAATCAAGGCTTAATCATTGATGAAAGGGCTTCTGATTGGTGAAGGGTGTAATGTGGCACTTCCTAATCCAGTTGGTGGTGAGGGTTATGGTTAGTGAGGATTGCATCCACATTTCTGGCTACTGTAAATTGTATCCTATGACACCATCAGCACACACACACACACACACACACACTGCACTCCAGTGGTGCCAGGTCGTTCTGTCCCATGGTTGGGCTGGGGAGATTTATAAACATTGGCTGAAATCCAATAGTAAAGCACAACTCGAGTAAGCCTAATGAATCAGTGCAGATTTTGGTTTGCTATAATTGTTGAGTCTGCAATAATAATGACGATGTGGTGAGTCTGTAATTTCCACTACTTTCTCAAGAGTCAACTCAACTTGTGACATAACTGCCTTATTTATTTCAGCCAGCATTTCTTTTTAAAAGAAAACCAAAATATTGAGACTGGAAGCACTTTGTTATTCTTGCAAAGAATAAAAAAGCCTTATATATTCTTTATCAGTTTGTAGAACTTTAACTTGGCATCCTTTTCTAAGGGCACAACATTCCACTTAATTCTGCTTTTCATTTCACTTTGGGCTGCTAAGGCAAGGGCTGTGGCTTCTGGACAACAATCATATTGTTGTAATTCTGCCCTCAGAACTATAGAGGGGCTACATGAAGGACTCAAGGTCCATCCTCTTGACTAGTACTAAACCGAACGTAAGGGTGAGAGGATGGGAGTGAGCATCATCTCACCCATTGTTGAGTGGTGCAGCCTCTAACCTAGTACAGTAGTCTAATCTTGAGATGAGATCTTTTATGAGGAAAGATTTTTTACAGGTTCTAAACAGGTGGAATTGAAGCATTGCGAATAAAGTTGGGGGACTGAGGCCATATAGTATATGCACGGCAGGTGATGAAGGAGGCTGCATCCCTAGCTGATGTTGTTGTATGACTGCCTGTAGCTGGAAGAACATGGTTTCATTCCTGTACTGTATGCTGTTTTGGGTCTTTACTCAGGAGTTACTTAATCTGTCATTTCATTGCCCAACACAGTTTAATGTAAGACTTTGACAGTTAGACCCTACCACTTCATCTTTCGCTCTCAGTTACCAGAAGAGGGATTTCAGAGGGTGTACTTCCTGTTTCTTTTGGTTGCTTCATCTTGTTGTGCCTGAATTGTGGGTTGTGGTTTATATTAACGTTGGTCAGTCTCAGGAAATCAATTCCATTAACCACTGTCTGAGATGAGCTCAGTTTCAAGTGAAGGGTAGTGATCAGCTATATTCTGATGTAACATCAAGTGGTGTCTGAGGCAAAATTACAGCAGACACCCTTGAAATTCTCTTCCAGCTGCACAGGAGGAAAGAGAAGCAGGGGTTTACACCTGAGGCTCACTCAGGGCTGTCTATATCATGGTAAATTACATTTTAGCATTATGCGAGAACGCAACCGGCACCTCAAGCACTAACTTTATGGGAATGTAATGCATTATTTATGTATTTTAAAAGTATTTTAAATAACATACAAGAATCAATATTCTCTTTCATTTATTTAAAAAATGTCTTCCAGAAGATATAGTGTTGGATATTGCAGTGCTAACTCTAATGTCAGAAAATCTAGAATGAGGGAAGTGGGACAGTGGAGATGGGGGGGGGGGAGAAAATATAGATTTTATTCTGTTTCTTTTGTACTGGAACTTTGTGCTGTAGTGTCCAGGCTGTGGCACCATTTTTGGAAAGTAGGGTGAATGTAAGTTGGATGAGGCGCAAGAGTCTCCAGGTCACCCTTTACAAAAACTTGCAGGTCATGCTGGAGGCAAAAAAAAGGTCTCCTTTTCCTTGGGTTCTCCTGCTTTATACCAGTGTTGGGAAGTAGTATAATGATATGCATGATGGCTTACAGCCAGATGACAAGGTAGCTTCAATGTATTTACCAAAGGGGGTCTTGATAATACTTAATAACTGTGTTCCTTCAAGTCGTTTCTGACTCGTGGCAATCCTTTCAAATGTTTCCTAGTTATAGAATACACTATAGAGCAGGCATGTCCAGACTTCAGCCCTCCTGATGTTTTGGACCACAACTCCCAGAATTCTAAGCTTAGATTACTAATGGCAAAGGACTGTGGGAGTTGTGGTCCAAAACATCTGGAGGGCCGAAGTTTGGTTATGCCTGCCATAGAGTATACAGAAGTTGTTTATGGTGTGCTCTGGGACTGTGTAGCTTGCCCAAGTCTACGTAGGTTGGCTTTTCACTTGAGGAGCCCAACTTGTGGCTCCTCAGCAAAATACCTGACTCACTAGTTGTCTAACCTAGTCATCAGTTAAGTCAAGAATTGATCCGGAGCAGCCTGAGAAGTGGAACTCATGAAAAATGTGGCTTCCACTGCCAAAATTCTAATCCAAATATTGTGCTATGTTTGGACATAGGAATTGGACAGTTGTATTGCTCATCCGTTCTGTTAGGGGGAAGGATCACTAGAGGCCCATGCTAGCTGCCCAAGTCCTGTATTTATGGAACTAATGTATCTTTTGCTCATGAAAGCCAGCTGTGAAAAAAATGTGCTATTCTACCCCTGTTTTCTTTCTTCTCGCCACCAGATGGCGAAATTAAACCACAATTAAGCAGTGTACGGCAAATTATCTTGAGCTGTAAATCTACATCATTCTAAGGCAGTGGTGTCCAAACTTCGGCCCTCCAGATGTTTGGGGCCATAACTCCCATAGTCCTTTGTCATTGGCAATAAAGGCTTGGAATGCTGGGAGTTGTGGTCCAAAACATCTGGAGGGCCGAAGATTGGACACCCCTGTTCTAAGGCATGATAAGGATGTGTGTAATGATTTGGGGTCATAATAAACACATTGGCCAGCATCCTGTTGCACAGAACCATGTGCCTACAGGAAACTTTTTCTTTTTTTTTGTGGCTATTTCTTGCCTGGACATCCTGAGTGCGATATACAGTCCAGAAAATGCTCACTTGTGTTCTACAGATGCAACATCATTCTGGCCATGGTGAAGCAGTGTCGGAGAGCCAACCAACAACACGTCCTTGACCATAATTCATTGTATATTCGTGCAAGGGCATGTGGGCAAAATATCTGTAGATAATCCTTACTGTTCAGTATTGATATTTCCCTGTTCTGCCCATACTTTTCAAGAAGGGTGTGTGGTGATGAGTCTAAACTTCCTTTTCCCCATCAGAGCTTCTTTTCTTAAAAAGGCTGATTATATGTTTCTGATCATTCGTGATAGAATTCAGTCATTCGTTTGCTTGTATTTTATTTTTCTCTCTGCTCAAATAGTTACTAAACATGCCTGTGATTTGTATTTTTAAATGAGCCTTTTAATTACATTGTGATGAATTTATCATGTAGGTGTAGTCATTCTTCATGTTTTCCACAGATGACCCCTTTATGAAGGATTTTTAGGGGAATTCAGGATCACCTCTAAGATGGGGGCACTTACAATCTTAACCAATCATGTGTTTGCATCCACCAAAATTGCTCCACCCTGTGTGTCAAAAGTGTTACAGTTTTGTACCTAGCATTTTTTTTTTTGTAATCCAAATTTCTAACAAGAACAATTTCAGATTACAAAAATCTGAGAAACAAAAAAGACATTAGATTTTTCCTTTATGTCCTTGCCCTACCACTTTTTAATTAACATAATTTATTTTCTTTTATAATTAGCATCCAGGATAATCAACCTACCAGTATTTGTATGTACAAATGATTCATCATTGAAAATCATTCAAAATCATGTGTACAAATGTGTGGAAAGAACATTATTCTGAATCTTTTAAAAATTGTTGATGAAATAATGTTAAGTACTTGCTTTTTGCTGAATGACCTAACTTGACAGCTGCCCTTTTAGCTGCTCCTTTTGCATAAAATTGTCACAAATATTTTATTTATGTATTTATATATTGGACTGGTATACCACCCATCTAGCAGATTGCTATTTGGGTGGTGTCCAAACAAATATCCCTCTGTAGTAGGGGCTAAGAGACTTTGGAAAAATCTAGATCATGTTTTGGCTTCTCAAAGTGATGGCTTGGTGATTTATATTTTTTGTAGCAGCCTTCTACCGGATCTGCCTAATCCTAGTAGTTTGTGATGTATGTTCTTTTGTAGTGTCCGTGTCTGTATTTGAGGTGGCTAAATCAGAAAGCTCAGGACTGATTTTTCTCTGTAAAATAACCCCAGTTGGGCAAGGTAGCTATGCAACTTTGATTTGATTTGAGATTCCTTCCACAGCTGGATCCGGACCAGGATGCAACCCGAAGGGGACTGCACAATACTCCAGAGAAGATGGCTTACTCTTTAGTCTCTGTGCCTGAAGGAAATGATATTTCTTCCATTTTTGAGCTTGATCCCACTACTTTGCGAGGGGGAGACAGCCTTGTCCCAAGGTATGTTGCTACAAGTAATGACAGTGTGAACTTGTCTGCTCCTGTATGAACTCACAGTTTAAAATGCGGTTGTGTCCGTAAGGCAACATTGGATAGCTCAGTGGTTTAGGTCTCCACAGCCTCCACAGCCAGATATTGGAAGTTCAATTCTTCCCTGGGCTTCCCTGTCAGAGGTTGAACTCAATGATCCATGGTATTTCTACCAGCTCTACAGGTTGTTGTTGTTGTTGTTGTTGGTGGTGGTGGTGGTGATGATGATGATGGTGGTGGTGGTGGTGGTGATGATGATGATGATGATGATGATGATGATGATGATGATGATGATGATGATGATGATGATGATAGGTAACTGAGATGGATTTTTGCCAAGCAAAGAATGTTTCCAAAATAATATAGCGACAGAGACACAAGCAAACTTAACCAATTTCTTCTTAGTATTTTATGTGCTTGTTTCGACAAATAAAGCCCTAAATGGCTTAGGACCTAGATACCTGAAGGACTGCCTCCTTCCATACGAACCTACCCGACAATTAAGATCGAGTCAGGGGGGCCTCTTGAAAGAGCCATCCCTCAAGGAGGTGAGAGGGATGGCTTGTAGACACAGGGCCTTCTCGGCACCTGCCCCCAAGCTATGGAATGCCCTCCCAAGTGAGATCCACCTGGCACCAACATTGATGACATTTCGGCGCCAGGTAAAAACTTTCCTGTTCCAGAAGTTTTTTAATTGATACAACATAGATTGTGGGTCCTCTGATGGCAATTTTAGTGTAATGATTTTAGCGTAAGGTTTTTATTATTGTTTTTATTATTTATTGATAATTGATGTTTTAACTGTTTTAATTATTTATTGTAAGCCGCCCAGAGACCTTTGAGTAGTGGGCGGCATATAAGTTGTATAAAATAAATAAATAAATAAATAAATAAATAAATAAATGTGTTTGTTGCCATGAACCTTCTTGCAGTGGGGAGGCTGTTTTTCTGGGTCCTCACTACCACCAAGAGGGAGACTAGGCTTACTGGACACAGGCTAGGACCTTCTCTGGGGTAACACCCTACCAGTGGGACTCTTTGTCCAGAAAAGTTGGAGTAGCCCTATTCTTCATTGGGTTTAGAGTAGGATGCCTAAAGGAGCCTTATGGCACAGTAGCTAAACTGCAGCATTGCAGTCAAGTTTCTGCTCACAACTCTTTGATCCCAATGGGCTCAGTTTGCTGCCACAAGACTGCTTCATCCTTCTGTCCTTCCTAGGTTACTTAATTGAGTATCCAGCTCACTGGATGGTGGGTGGGTGGGAAATGTGTGGGTTGCATAATTAAATTGTGAACCATCTAGGGCAGTGTTGACGAACCCATGGCATGGGTGCCAAAGGTGGCACGCGGAGCCCTTTCAGGGGGGCACCAGACATCGCCCCTTCACAACCACCTGTATTCAGGTTAAATTGCTATATTGGCACTTTGTGAAAAATTGGTGGGTTTTGAATCACAGTTTGGGCACTCAGTCTCTAAAAGGTTCGCCATCACTGATCTAGGGAGTGTTTTAAGTACTGTGTGGCAGTATATAAGCAGCTCACTTTGCTTTTCCTTTTTGCTTTGGATCTTAACATATTTTGTGTTCCATGTAGCTTTTAATTCATTTTGAGTACTTTGTAACAAATGTTGTTCATCTAGAACAGGGCTGTCCAACTTTGAACAGGCCGAGATCTACTTTTTCTGGCCCAAACTGCCTGAGGGCTACTACACTAATACCTATACTTATGAATTTTATCCATTCCAAGCACATGCTCGTAAGTAAAAAAAAAATTGTAAGTAGAGCAGCAGTTTCCCATAGGCATGCATTGAAATCTGTTCCCTCTCGAACGGACTGATTTTCAATGCATTCCTGTCTGACCATGCACATGCTTCCCTTATACCTGCTCGATCATCTGGCCAGTGTGGGGGGAGCAGGGGACCACACCATGACCCTTGAACTGCCCCACTCGGCTGAGACAGTGGGTTGGCAGACCAAGAACTTTGCTGGGGCAGTGGTGGTCCTTGTGGTGGGGGAGGGAGGGGTAGAGAACTTATCCCTCACTTTTTTATTGGTGGCCGGCGGGCTACTTTTAAACCCTTCGCGGGCTACCGATAGCCCACGGTCTACCTGTTGGGCAGGCCTGATCTAGAATATGCTCCTTACATTATCAAGTCTTTCAAATTCTTTATTGTGTTTAGTTTTATGCTGCCTTGAGGACTTTTTAGGCCTAGAAAGTGATATGCATTTATTAATAAATTAATATATTAGGACGGGCCTTTATTGTGGTTTTGCCAGTAAGGTGCCAGACTTTGGAACTTCCTCCCACAGGAGGCCTGACTGGTTTCATTTTTACTGAGCTTCTGCAAGCAGGTCTTCAGGCAGCTTCTCCTTCAGTGACTGGAAGCCTGAGTGGGGCTTTAAATGGACCCTTGTACTTGACTGCTTTGAATGTGTTTTGTCGTAGCTTATGTTTTTAAAAGTATGGTACTTGTTTGCTGCTTCTTAGTATTTCAATACTCGTTAGCTTTGATTTTGTCTTTTGATGATGTAAATCCATGGAACCTTTTGAAGGACAAAGGCAGGTTAAAGATGTTTTAAAAAACAAATGAATAAGAGGCCTAGTCCCTGTGTTTCAACAGCAGCCAACAGGAAAAACATTCGCTCTTGCAGAATGGCTTAGAACAGTGGTTCTCAACCTGTGGGTGCCCAGATGTTCCTGGACTGCAACTCCCAGAAGTCTTCATCACTAGCTGAGCTGGAAGGTGTTTCTGGCAGTTGCAGTGCAGGATCATCTGGGGACCCACAGGTTGAGAACCACTGGCTTAGAAGCAGATGACTGGAAACTGCTGGCTGGTGTGAATTTCTTAATTGTTCATGAGTGAGCGGTGACTTAGGAACCGAAGAATAGTTATTCCCTTCTTCCCTGCCAGCTTTTTACAAAATGGATCAGGCAGCATTTGTTGATCTGTTTTCTGTGGAACAGTATTATCTGTCTTTCATTTTAAATGTTTCAAGGCAGCTAGCAACACATAAAATATCACAACATGATAAATTATCAGAAGCTGAAAGAATAAGAAAAAGCATGTAAGACAATTTCTCTTATGAATCAGGTGCAGGATTCTTGGCCTATACTGTGCAAGTCTTGTGACGGAAGTATACTGATTTCCTATAAAACTGTATCACTGTCCCTCACAGGTTCCAACTTACAAGTATTGAGGGGGATACATGTTATTTCCTGGCTTAAAAGGACGGTACCTCAAAGTTCCAGAGGCAAGGAACCAGGGGTATCTGGAGACAGGCATCTAGTTGTCTCGTGATCTCCCAGAGGCATTTGGTGGAGCCACTGTGAGATACAGGAAGCTGGAACAGATGGGCCATTGGCCTGATCCTGTAGCACTCTTCTTATGTTATGTTCCTAACAGGCCATGGACTGGAACTGGTTCATGTACTGGGGGTTAGAGACCCATGTAGTAGTTATTTATTGCTGACTTGAACACTTTATTTTGACTTGGATTTTATTTAATTTGAAAGTCTATAATCGGTATCCTGTTTCTAGTTCCAATTAAAAGTATATCAGTACAATCAGTTGCTGCATGGTAAGTGAACACGTGAACACTTACACAAATACCAATTAGTCAGTGGGTCTACACTAGCTGCAAATACTGTAGCAGTAGGACCCCTTTAAAGTTTGAAGTGTTTTTGACACATTACAAAAATTCAGATTTTTGTTGAACTGTGCTCCACATTCATCAATCTACTGATTCACAGATTAACTATCTTTCTATTTTATGGTGTTTGTTGTAATTACACTGTAATCCTAGCTATCTGCTAAAAAGTGGATCCTATTATATATAGCAGAAATCTAAGGATTAGAAGGGAGCCATTGTTGTATTTTCATGAATAAACTTTATGAGAAGTATTAAAGTCTTTTAAAAAAAAAGAACGGTACAATTAGTCCAGGCTTAAATTATGAAATCTGCAACTACGAACTCTAGTTTTTTTTTAAAAAAAATGCATTTCAATTAAAATGTGCTTGATACAATCAGAGACTTTTAAAATGATAATTAATAATTGATTAATTGATATTAATTCAGAGAAGTCTTTTCAAATTGAATACCTAGGACTTTAGGACTTCAATTTCAGATTGTTGGTGGCTTAAAATCATGAAGCTATACTGGAGTGGTGGTTGGATTGTTGGACTCATGTTGATGTTCGAATTAAACTCACTTGATGACCTTATGCTGATAACTCTGTTTTGTATTCATGCACACCAACCTTTGCACTTGTTGGGAGAATGAAAATGGCGGAATGTAAATGTGTGAACAATAGTCAAAAAAACAGAAGTAGGTTATTTGCTTGAGAAGGTTGTTGGTCTTGTTTGAAAAATATCGGGATTATGGAGAAAACTGTAGAGGAGGTGCTATATTAATATCAATATTTTTGGACTCTTTAGGAACTCCTATGTCAGACTTAGACATCTGTGCACAAATACCTGGGTTCACAGCACCAATATTCCCATTGATAAAGAAGAAGAGAAACCTGTGATGCTTAAAGTAAGTCTTGTAAGGCAGTGAATGTATCCTGTGGCTAAAATCCTGTTACTTGGTGTGAGCTAAATTGTAACTTTCAGCCTGCTCTTCCCTAATAAATGAAGCTTAAATCTGTGCACATGTATACATTCTGAGAATCATGACAAGGATGGTTTGTTTACTGAGGAGGAATAGACCAAACCTTACAGTATAGCTTGTAGTAATCAACGGGATGTTGGTCTATATGTTCTGTTGCAATCAACAATGCTGTTTGGGAGAAGAAGGGTGACATAGACTAATTACAGTGATACCTCAATTTACAAATGCCTCGGTTAACATAATTTTGGGTTTACAAATGAAAATCCATTGAAAATAATGCCTTGGTTTACATTTTTTTTCTGCAGTGCCTCGGTTTACTCCCCTGCCCCCGAGGTTTATAGTGCTGCCCCTGTGCATGCCGGAGTCTGCAAGAATTTTTCACAATACAAAATGTCCCGGAGAACACATTAAATTCGTAAACCAAAGTACCACTGTATTGCTGTTCTGACACTATACACAAGGCTTTCTACAGCGCTGCATAATTCTTGAATAAAAGAGACTGGTCCAAAAGTGTGATTGTCTGCACGTAACCATAACACCCTAAATTCACTTGTAGACTGTAACTGCAGAAGCTCAAGTAGGGTCAGTCCTGGTTAGAAGGTTCTGAAACCTGAGTGAGCCTCTGTCAGTCATCGTTCACATCACTGGGCTGGTTGGGCCAAAAGACGGACACAATATGAGGCTACAACCTGTGTGCCTATCTTTGGCTGACAGAAACCGAACATATTTGGGAAGGCTTGAGAAACAAGGGCACATGGTGCCAAAGACTTATGGATTACTTGGTGGTTTTTAAAGAAATAAATTTTATAAAATAATACAGAATATAAAAAAACTATACAAAATACAAAACACATATTAAAAAGATTAAAATAAAACTAAACAACAGTGCTCCCCTCCACCAATGGGACCTCATAAACAATATTGTCCCTTGTTATCCTCCCTGAATTGATTGTTGCATTGGAACTTTACCCTTATTTCTTACCAGCACATATTCAATAAATCTACCCCATATATCATAAACAATATCTCTTTCTAACTCTCCTTTCTTAATCTTTAAATTACATGTCAATTTGTCAATTCCTAACTATGATTAAGCTAGCCACTGTCAAGAGATTAGTGATCAACTATCTAGTTTTAAAATCATAATCTGTCTTAACAAATATTGACAATAAAGCAATTTCTGAATTGGGCTCGATATACCTTTAAAATATATCATTTAATTCTCTAAAAATAGATCTCCAAAATTTTTGTAACTTTTCACATTCCCACCACATGAAAATGTGTAAAAACATCCTTACCACATTTCCAACAAATCTTAGAAAAATCACCATTTATTGTATTCATTTTCTCAGGCGTACTTAGTCGTTTAGGGATTGGGCTGCAGAGCCACCATTCAGAAGCTTGATGCCCCACTGTGGCTCCCTGACAAGGACTGGACTCCATGATCATAGGAGCTCTTCCAGTTCTAAGACGATTATTATATTTGTGTAGCAGATAGGTCAAGATACATGGAGGATACAGATTCTTCTGCTGACTGCTAGTTTGCATGTCTACCTCCAGGCTCAGATTTAAGAGTCTCAACGTACCTCTATCCCCATAGCACTCAACACTTTGTGATTGTTAGAACCTTTGCCATCTCTCTTATTTCCTGCTTACCACTATGACTAGGGAGCACATTCACAGTTTTGGTGCACAATGACTAATAGCACAGTTATTGTGAATGAGTATTTTCAGAATTAAAGGCTATTTGTTTGTCTTGTGCAGTCAGAAATAAGGAATATTGGTTTGCTGGTGGCTCTGTTCAGATTAATTCCCCAACATTTTTTTTAAAAAACTTGAGCGTTGTTTGTCTGCTGTGTTCATTTCTGCTACTTTGTCTATGTCAAAAAGGATTAAAATAGCCCAAATATCCTCCACTTTAAGATTGGCACCTCTCCGGTAAAAGAGGACAAAGAAGCTTTTGCTATCGTACCAGTTTCTCCTGCAGAAGTCCGAGATTTGGATTTTGCCAACGATGCAAGCAAAGTATTGGGTTCCATTGCTGGCAAGTTGGAAAAGGGGACAATAACGCAGAATGAAAGGCGGTAAGAAGGACTTAATGCAAACATTGTAGTGAAGAAAAGCTTCTCTCAAATTTATGAAAACACAGGCAGTCAGCAAGGACAGCCTTTATTCCCAGGTCATTGAAAAGATGGCTGAAATACTCACTTGCAGTTCCATGGGTTTTAATGTTGATGATGTCATCCGTTGTGGACATTAATATTTATTTCTGTCATACTTTTATTTTATTTTCTTACTATATTGATGCTTGCTCTGATAGTGGTTGTGATAATAGATTTTAGATTTCTAGATAGCTGTCCATGGATTGATGTGTTGGTTTAGTTTATTGCTATTAGGTTATGGTTCATGTTGTGTTTATTTTGCCCTGAGTTGCCATATGGCCAGATGGCCACAGGATGGATGGATGGATGGATGCATGGGTGGGTGGATGGATGGATGGATGGATGGATGGATGAAGTTTTCTATTCCCCACTCAACTCCATCAGGTTCTACGTTCCCCTAAGGATCTTTTTCAAGCTTTAATGTCTGAAAATCACTGCTGGCAATCCCCATCCAGGATATTAAATATTCATCTCCTTATCCTGAGGCTTCCCAAAGCTCTGGATCAAAACACACACACATAAAAAAACCAGGATTCCTAGGGAAAGTGAAAATCTGACTGTGAGGGGAGAAATAAAGAAAACTTGAAATTAAAGGTGAAGATCAGAATTCATTAATGTCATTACCATTTACAACAGTAGAGTTGTGTAAGGCGATGTCATCTGCTGTGTCGTCCCCTTTGGTGGCTGTTCACAAGCTGTTCAAAAGTATTTCAGAGTACTTTGCAGTACATTGAATTTAAAATTTTGCCTTCACTTTTTTTTTCTTTCATACTAATTGAAATTCTGGATATGATGTTGAGATGGGGCAAGTTAACAGCTAACTTTCAAAAATAAATTTTGTAGGTCTGTTACCAAGTTGCTTGAAGATCTGGTATATTTTGTTACTGGTGGCACAAACTCCGGTCAAGATGTTCTTGAAGTGATGTTCTCAAAGCCAAACCGAGAGCGGCAAAAGTTGATGAGGGAACAAAATATTCTGAAGCAGGTACAATGAATTCTCTTTGACAAAAGAGTGTGAATGAGATGGCCCATTGCAAATGAAATGTTTAAGAGAGCAGATATCTCAGAATAAGGGACTTGATGCTAGACATTGCTTCATTATGCATATAGGGCAATAACTGAATGTCTGATTCATTTCAAATGTTTCAAGGGGTGAACATAATTGCAAAGAAAAAATGATTTCACATGCATACTGTTGAGTTTTGAACTGGAAATGATGGAAGTGGGGTTCCAGGGTGGATCAATGAAAACACTGACTGTATGTACAGGTAGCTGTGCCAACGCTTATATATAAGATATTAAAAATTGACCATAGGATAAGAATTAAACTGCTGATTGTCACAATAGCCTTGCATGAGTCATTGGTGCAACCACATCTGGAACACTATGCAGAAATACATGCAAAACTATTTTGGAGATGGAAAATCTCTTGGAAGGGACAATGAAAAAGACGAGGGTCTAACATCATCACTACAAGGAGAGTTTACATCATTTGGGTTGGATGTTTGTTGTGTTTAGAGATGGGCACGACTTAGCGGTATTCCCGTTTCCGTTTCCGTTACTCGGTTCCGTTACTCTACGGAAACGGTAACGGGAATTACTCCGCCAGACTTCGAGCTCGAACCGACGAACGAACAATTTTGGTCTGATTTGTCGTGCTCGTTACTTGCATTGCGCGATGCCACGCGGCACAGAAAAAAAGTTTTTAAAAGTTAAAAAACCCGGTTCCCGGCCAAAAAGCAGACGGAAAAATGCCTGCCGTGCCTCAGGGCACCTACCAGAGGGGTGGTTTCTGGAGGTCCCCGGCCTCCCCCCCTCCTCCGTCCTGGGCTGCTCTGGTGGGACTCGCCGCAGGCTCGCAGCAGCAACAAGCCGCACGACACGGACGGCACAGGAAAAAACTTTTAAACTCTCCCCCCACCCATTCCCGGGCCAAAAAGCAGGCAGAAAATGCCTGCTTGACTAAGGGCGCAGGGCACCTACCGGGGGGGGGTTCTGGTCTGGAGGGGGGGTCCCGCCTCCCCCCCCATCCTGGGCAGCCGGACTCGCCATGCCATGTGGTGCGGGCGGGGGATCCAAAATGGGGCGGCGAACGCAATATTGTTTTTGAAATCGTGGTCCAAAAACACACAAGCACAACAGAAACACGTGGAAATTTATAAACTGCCAGATTTTTCACAGTAACAGTGGGTTTTTTCTTGCAAGTTGCAACAAAATGTCTCTCCTCTCCTCCTCTGTCCTCCATTGATTTTATTTCATTTTATTTTTTTTACACCTGCGCAATGATGGGCTGGCCGAGTGGCCATGTGGGAGTGGACGACCATGCAAATTTTTGGAGCCATCCCACCAATCGCATGGCCACTTGGCCACTGAGACTTCTGGGATGTGCCAAAAAGCCCCCTAAAACCTGCCCTAGCCCCCTAACCCCCTAACCCTAATCCTTGACTCCTTACCCATACGTCACAGACTGTCTTCTTAGTGGGTCAGAGAGGCACCCAGAGGTGCAACCCAATAGCCCACCGTAACCTTACCCGTCAGTAGCCTAACCCTAGCCCTTGCACTAACCCACCTTAACCCATAGCCAGATCTACTTGCATTGCACTACACGGAAGTACGATTCCCTTCTTTGTGGGACATGGCAGGTGCGACCCAGTCCTCGGAGGGTCGTACCAATGGACCAGGTGGTTTCACTGTCTGCAAATGGTATGCATATCCGTATGGTTATGCATGCCATTTTGCAGCAGCAGGTGAGGAGGGGAGACCCCCATGTTGAGGGGTCTCTTGGAGCCTGCTGCTGCCCCTTCCTAGTGGGTGAGGATAGGAGGCACCCACGGGTGCCTCCAGGAGCCCACTTTCCCTTTATAGCGGGCCAGAGGAGGCACCCACCCCACAGAGGTGCCTCCAGGAGCCCGCTACCCCCCCAAAAAAAAACAGTATAACGACAACGAAAAAACGAAAAAACGAACCGACTAATTTTTGTGAAGTTTCGCGAAAAACGGAAACGAGCCGACACGGGCTGCCTCCGACACACGACAACTCGAAAACGTCATTTTCCCTAGTCGTGCCCATCTCTAGTTGTGTTGTGTTTCTTCATTTAGAAAAAAGGCAATTCATTGGAGGTACACTATAGAAGTACACATATAAAATGGTGCATGACGTGGAGAAGGTGGGTGAAGAGAGCTTCTTTCCCTTTCCCATAATAGCACGATAACAGAGAGTCACCCAGTACAGTCAAACCCTTGACAGTTCCTTAAAACTGTCAAGACTAGTAACCACTAATATACTCATTGCCTACTTGCCTTTTTAATGTCATCTAAGTCTATGCTCATAGTTACATCTTGTGTTTTGTCAAGGAGGTTGGTATATTTGGAAGTACAAATGTGGAAAAAGAAATCTCATTACTGAAAGGACTGTAACACCAAGAAGAGTGTTTAGAGAATGTCTCCTTAATAACATGCAGGTTTCTTGGCTGCACTGAATGATTTCAAGAATGCCATGGAAGGGGTTAAGGGAGAATTTGGAGGGGGGGGGGTAAAATTAATAGCATAAAAAATAAACTAGGAGGCTTGATATTGGCCTTATAAATGTTACCTGAATGTTTTATTTTAAAACATTTGACTTTCAAGTTATATCTCTTAAAGGTTTAAGTAATGAGCACGTTGATGTGCATTTCTGGTCAAGAGTTTGTCTTGAGAACATCTGATCTAGAAGGAACAGCTGGAAGTTCTAAAAACAGTATGGGAAAGAGACATGGGGAAGATAGATGATAAGAAAAGGGGAAAAATCTGGAATAGAAGAGTCTTCATTTTGTATTATGTTTTTATGGTTTATGTTTAAAATTTAAAAATTAAAATTAAAAAAGAGAGAAGTGCTGATTTACGATATGAAATAAGTGATAAGCAGGTTACAGTATACACATTGCCTCCTGAAGGGACATAGCACCCTCTGTGTATCTTCTTCACATTGTCTAGCACTTGCCTAGAGCAATCTGTTATTCTCAGACGTTTATATTTATGCAATCATAAATTGCAAGTAGCTGAGCTTCTAGCAGATAGTTAGCAGAGGGGTCTTCTTGTGATGGGTTGTTGTCGGCAAGACACCTGCTATATGGATGTAACCTCATGCAGTTATTCATGTATACTCTTCCTGCCATCTCACATCTTCTGGGCACCAGGTGGTCTAACCAACTTAGCACAAAACAGTGGCTGAAGTCCCATCCAAACTTGCAAGTAGAGTAGCTTTGCTAAATCAGTCAGGATTTGATTGAGTGAACTCCTCTGCAAATTCCATTTGATTGAGTGAGCCTACTCTAGCCTATACAGAATATGTAGAGCTGCATGTTTTAGTAGTAAAACTGTGCTCACGACCTGGGTTCAATCCCCGGTAGCAGGCTCAAGGTTCACTCAGCCTTCCATCCTTCCGAGGTCGGTAAAATGAGTACCCAGCTTGCTGGTGGGGGGGCAATGTGTAGCCTGCACTCTTTAATTAAAATTGTAAACCGCCCAGAGACTACTTGTAGTAGTATGGGGCGGTATATAAGCAGAACACTTTGCTTTGCTTTAGTAATCTTTCTTATTGCCACAAATAATGTGATAGATTTTCAAGCTGTTACAAGCACCATTCACTGACTGTGGAGATGGACCGATGCTGAGGCTGGAAGAACTTGGAGACCAACGTCATGCTCCTTTTAGACATATCTGCCGGCTCTGTTATAGAGTGTTGAGACATTCCCAGCAAGATTACAGGAAGAACCAGGTGAGAAGATGTCCACTGTGGTCCTTTTTAATTTAAGTTAAAAGGCTGACTATCTATGGTCTTAAAAAAAAAATCCAAACGTTTGCTTAGAACTCTGTATTCCATGTGATTAATAACTAGAAAAGATGTGTAATTAATTAATCATATATTTCGGAAGCAAAAGTGAACAACCAATAGAAAAGCTGCCAGATGTCATGGGATGTTTACTAAATGTAATAGTCATGATTTAGCAAAAGATATTGCTGAAAAGGCTGTAGGCTTGTTGGATAACCATATACAGATAATTTTCCATAATATAGTTTGATCTTAAGTGAAGGAGATCTATGCTTCCATATTCTTTTTTTTCCTTAGCATGCTCAGAATTCTCCTTTAACTTTTGATTTAGTGAAAAACATTACTTAGTATTACAATTTGAATTCACCATACAATTTATAAGTAGAATTGCAAAATGTAGTTCACAGTCACTTGTTTTTGTGATCAGAGTTAAGTCACACACCCTGGGTTTATTCTGTGTGGCCTCACCTTGAGAACAGTAAGAAATTAACATAGATAAACATTTTCCTTATCCCCCCCTCTCTCAAATTCAGAATTAAATTATTGTCTGATTGATTTCTCTGTTTTAATTTTTAAGGAATACATTGCCAAACAGTTTGGCTTTATGCAGAAGCAGATTGGCTACGATGTCTTAGCAGAAGACACCATCACTGCATTGCTTCACAACAACAGGAAGCTGTTGGAGAAGCACATCACAGCTGCTGAGATTGATACCTTTGTTAGCCTTGTAAGGAAAAACCGAGAACCCAGGTAAGTCTTTTAAAGTCAAAATAAGACCATGCATGGAAGATGTTACACTTGACATGGATTAGCTGGCGGTTTATTTTAATTCCCACTTGAGTTTTCTGCATTGATAGTAACTCATTTGTTTTATTGGTCGGGTTCTTACTGCATTTGTGAGCTAGAGTCATAATAGTGGGTTGTGCACGTTCTAGTGGTGCTTACGAAGTTTGGTGATGGTTATTCTGAGGGAGTCACTCTGGGCATCCCTAGCAGGTCTGATGGAGGCTCCGGCCCCACCTGGAGTATTGTGTACAATTCTGGTCACCGCATCTCAAGAAAGACATAGTGGAACTGGAAAAGGTGCAGAAGAGAGCGACTAAAATGATTACCGGGCTGGAGCACCTCCCTTATGAAGAAAGGCTAAAACATTTGGGCCTCTTTAGTCTGGAAAAAAGGCGCTTGAGGGGGGATATGATTGAGACGTACAAAATAATGCAGGGTATGAGTAAAGTGGATAGAGGGAAGCTCTTCTCTCTCAGATTCCTGGAGGAAAAGTCCATCACAGGTTACAAACCATGATGGAGATGTGGAGTCTCCAGGCTTTAAACCGGGTTACTTCAAGGGCCAGATGCAGGGGAGTGGTATCAGGAGACAGATATCTAGTCTCATGCACTCCCAAACGCATCTGGTGGGGCCGCTGTGAGATACAGGAAGCTGGACTAGATGGGCCTTTGGCCTGATCCAGCATGGCTCTTCTTATGTTCTTATGTTATGTGTTGGGGGTGAGAAAGGAGTGTCTGTGGCATGGGCAAGAAGAACCTAGGAGCATCTGGCAACACATGCCCTTCTTGAAGGGATTTAGTGGGCCAGGAACTGGTTGGAGGACCCAATGCCAACTGTGGACTGTGGGCAGCCCAAGCCCAGTGAGCAGAACGTGCGTAGATTGAAGGAAGACTGGAGTTGACAGGGAGCTAGTGAAGCCAACGCAGCTTTCTGGCCCCATGAACTGGTGGGATGAGATGCAGCTGATGCTCAACTTTTTCTTGTACCCTGTTACCCAACTTACTAAAATCTACTCCCAGCATCTCTCGGAATCTCTACTTGATGTAAGCCATGGCCAAGGGAAACCTACTGCTGTCCCCACTCAGAGTGGGAGCAGCAGAAGTTATTGTTATCTAAAGGATCATTCTGTTCTGTTTTAGTGGCCAGAACTAAAAGCTGATAAGGACTTTTTTCGTTTTCTTCTCTACCGTGCAGTTTGATATGTTTAGTACTAGAAATGTAACAATCAATTTAGGTTCAGTGGCTGAAATAACAAGTTGCAACTAGAGTAGTACCATTAAATCAGTGAAGCTTATGCAGGAGTTGACTCATCAAACATCCAATGATTCAGTGGGCAAACTGTAATTGTGACTTACTATTGGATTTCCATCAGTGTGTTTCTCTGTATTAATCCAGCAAGTATGAATTGAATCAGCTTGCTTGAAAAATGTGAGCCAAATGAAGTTCCTCAACCCAACTAATGTTGTTGTATCCTAATATAGCGAACTCTTCTTTGAGAGAGTAAATGAACATCAGTTCAGTGAAAGTAAAAATGATTTTTCATATTTTGTTGGAAATTATTTTCTAGGTGAAAACGGTAACAGTTTATCCCAGCTTAGATACTGGGATAAGATCCTGCAGCTCTTAAATACATCTATCCTTTTCCCCAAAATATTTTCATCTTCCCATTGGTATACATGTTTAGCATCTGAAATGTGGTGTTCAGTTCAACACACGTTGGCTTTCTTCCCCAATAGGTTCTTGGATTATCTCTCAGATCTTTGTGTGTCCATGAACAAATCTATTCCAGTGACCCAGGAGCTGATATGCAAAGCTGTGTTAAACCCAGCAAATGCAGACATACTCATTGAAACTAAGTGAGTTCTTTTAAAAATAAGAAAATTGTGAAGTTAAGTGACATTATCTTCAGTCTAGGGGAAATGCAAAGGGATTTCTATTAATTGTTGCTGTAAAATCAGTACCAGCTAACTCCAAAAGGTCCTGTTATTAACACCCTACTTAGGCAATACAGACTAAAGATGATAGCTTCCTTTAATGAGTCAAACCATTTCAATCCATCTCACTGTTGAAAGGTTCTATCTGTTAACATTTATAAGGCATTTTTATTTTGGTTTAATCTGTTTCATTTTTAAGCCCCCAACTGATTTATAATTCTGGGACTGAGGAACTTCTGTTGAGCAAAGTAAATTTTGTACGAGTCATTAAAAATTAAGAAAAGTTGTTCCCTGCCTGGAAAAAAAGCCCCACACTGTATTCTGGACATTGCTAGCAGATCTAGTTCTAGTTAATGTAAAACATGTAACATTTGTGTGGATTTGTGGAAGTTGGAATTGAAGTCACTGTTTTTCAATTTCTGCATTATTCAGACTGGTTCTGTCTCGGTTTGAATTTGAAGAGTTGTCATCTGGAGAGAACTCGTTGGAGGTTGGTGAGGATGAGGAAGAAGTCTGGTTATTCTGGAGAGACAGCAACAAAGAGGTCCGCAGTAAGAGTGTCAGAGAGCTGGCTCAGGATGCTAAAGAAGGGCAGAAGGAAGACCGGGATGTACTCAGCTACTACAGGTTAACACCGCAAGCAATATTTGGCTATGGCAGTGTAACCTGAAGTGTGTACCAAACTGTCTCCAGCTATCTGCACTCCTCTTCAATAGCTTCGACAGTAAGGGGGATGCATGGCCCCTCCAGATGTTTCTGGGTTGAATCTCCTTCCATGGGCAGTAGCTGTGCCTGCCAACTAAGTCTACTGAGAATTGCATTCCACTAGCATCTGGAAAGCCACCTCCTCCCAGTTCTTGACCAGAGGTTTAATGTTTTATAATTGGTGAAAATGGAACGTATTCAAAAGTTGCCTTCTGCAGTTTTTCAGAAAGGTGGCCACATTGGTTCTGTTTTAGGAAAAACAACTGAAGTATTGTGCTACTTTTAAAATCAAGTCATTTTAGTTTGAGCTTTTGTGGATTGCTTGTGTTTGAAGAAGAGGATTTTAATCCACGAAAACTCAAAAGCAATATAAGTTTGTTAATCTTAAAGATAATGCAATACATTTTTCTTAATAGATGTTTGGTGACAGGAAATAGGTTTATATTACAGAAGTTTCATACAAGCAAGCCACAATGTGTAGTGATCGAGTAGCAAATGTGGGTGTGTAGATTGTTTTCTATAGCAGTGGTTCCTAACTTTGGGTTCTCAGATGTTCTTGGACTACAACACCAAGAAATCCTGGCCAGCCCAACTAGTCGTGAGTTTTTTTGTCTGAGAACATCTGGATAACCAAGGTTGGAAACCATAGTCTATTAGAAACCTGTGAAACCTGTTTAGATGGTTGCTATGGTGAAAAGTGAACTTTAAATTAGTCTCTAGGATTCTCTCCTCTATTCTTCCACTGTGTGTGATTTAAGGAATAAATACCAGGATCAAAAACTCATAAAGGCAGTTGTTCCAGTGTTTCATCTTCTCGAGGAGGCACTTCTTCAAATGGTTGATCACACATGGGCTGCAAAAAAAGAAGTGTGTGACTAGTTACTTCACAGGTTCCACAAGGAACAAGCCAACCAGAAGGGGAAAAATTATTGTGTGGTTGCTCTTCTGCGTTCTGTTTTCCTCACTTGGATTTTGGCTTAGTAGGCTACGTATTTTACCATAGTAAAACATTTTTTGAAAGAGAAGGAATTATACTCCAGTTCATAAAAATATTTGTTTATTGTTACATTTGATTATTTATCTCATTATTTTGTTTAGATGATGTCAATAGTTTCATTCTTTGCAAGTAAATTTATTATTTCCTTCTCATCCCCTACCTTCCAAAGGTATCAGCTGAATCTGTTTGCTAGGATGTGCCTTGACCGGCAGTACTTGGCTATCAATGAAATATCAGGCCAGCTTGATGTAGACCTCATTCTTCGCTGCATGTCGGATGAACATTTGCCTTATGACTTGAGGGCCTCATTCTGTCGGCTGATGTTACATATGCACGTTGACCGCGATCCCCAGGAACAAGTTACGCCAGTGAAATATGCAAGACTGTGGTCAGAAATCCCTTCTGAAATTGCCATTGATGAGTGAGTACTTTGTGATGAAATGGCTGTCAGAAGGACTCAAAAGTCTAGGTCTGGGGTTTGCAGTGCATCCTGGGATACCGCTGCTGCACTCCACCTGGTTTATGGAAGCCTTTTCACACCTTGTTATGTCTGAGACTTGACAGTTGACTTTGGGGAAGGGAGCTGACTTGAGTCCTTTTTAAAAATGAATATGATAAATGTTTGAGGGCACGTAAGTTATCAGGAAGATGAAGAGATCTGGTTTTTCTCATTTTAGTTTTTGATTGAGCTTTGTCATTCAGTTCAGGTCCAGTTCTTTGGTGGAAAATAATGAGTTTAGCTTT
The DNA here is from genome assembly GCA_023846285.1 of Phrynocephalus versicolor. Lineage (NCBI taxonomy): Eukaryota > Metazoa > Chordata > Lepidosauria > Squamata > Agamidae > Phrynocephalus > Phrynocephalus versicolor. The sequence goes on from JAHTLZ010000015.1 coordinate 21,190,107, forward strand.
TTGAGGTTTGATATTTCTGCCTTAAAGGAAGGAAAGAGCTGAGTGGCATAGACTTGCAGGGGCAGGAAGAGAGCAGCAACCACCTATAAAAGAGATTCATATTCTTGTTCCCAATGCTCTTTTCTCAATGCATTACCACTAAACAGCTTGAACTCCCAAGATGTGGATTCCCGTGTAGCAAACTATTATTTTGCTGTTCTGCAAAAGAGCATGGGTATTGTACACAGAAGTCAAGCAATAATGTATCATATATGCTGTATTATTTCTGTTCTGGAGACTAATGTGTGTGTGTGTGGTGGGGGCTTTATTTATTTATTTATTTATTTATTTATTTAACTTATATTTCTGTGGAATTCACTCAGGTGAAGTTTTCCTTTTATTTCCTTTCAGCTACGATAGCAGTGGAACTTCCAAAGATGAAATCAAGGAGCGATTTGCCCAAACAATGGAATTTGTGGAGGAATATTTAAGAGATGTTGTCTGCCAAAGATTCCCTTTCTCTGATAAAGAAAAAAATAAGCTCACATTTGAGGCAAGTATTTTTCTGTGAATGAAGCTGAGTTGCAGGACACCCAGTAGACACTAGCATTCACCAGCTAACTAGTGGCCACCCAAGATGTTGATCCATCCGTGTGAACCTACAAAGCTCCCTCACAACATTTCGGAAGAAGCTGTTTGGCTGAGTAGCAAAATGTTTCCATTTCACAAGAAAAGAAGTCCATTTGCTATGACTCAGCTACTGGATCAAGGGGTAGATGTTATTTGAATCCTCAGTTGCTATGGCACCCACCAGATAGCAGAAATAATCTTCATCCTGCTGTCCCTCTAGTCACCTTTAAATAGCATTCATGGTTGTAAACCACCTCCATCTTCCTACCAACTTTGGAAGTTGAATCAGGCTGAATATTAGCAACTAGCCCATACTCTGTTCTTCTGCTCAGCTTTAGGACTGATTCAGAGGTTGCGTCTTACATATCTACTGTACCACAAATGCGTCAGATGCTGCATCACTGCCCCATAGTGCATCTGTGAATCTCTTTATTATCATTATTTCTTCCATTATACATGGCCCTATTAGTGCATAGCTAGAAAGTCAGTAGTACAGTGGAGAAATGTTATTCTAAGCTACCTATATTTTAAAAAGCCCTAAAGTATTTTCACATACTATACTCTGAAATGTTTATGAATTGGATGGACAAGACAGAGATTGTTTGAAATCACTGAGCCGCCTTCCTTTCTTTTCCTTTTTAAAAATGCAGGTGGTAAACCTGGCCCGAAACCTGATATATTTTGGCTTCTACAATTTTTGTGACCTCCTAAGACTGACAAAAATCCTTCTGGCTATATTGGACTGTGTACATGTTGCTACTATTTTCCCCATCACAAAATCAGCAAAAGGAGAAGAAAGTAAAGGTAAGAAGGGCGAAGGAAATGGGAGGAAATGCACAAAGCAGCGGGGAATTCTGCTTTTTTAGGCATGAATCTTCCACTCTTTTTATCTGAACAAAGTGGAGGTGGGTTTAAAATGAGGATGGAGCGTGACTCCTGCAACTTCTCCAAATTGGACCAAATCTAAGTCTGAATTTTCCAGATGGGCTTGATGCAAGAAGCAACGAATCCTCTTCCTTTCATCCTCTAGTCCAGGGATCCTCAACGTTTTCAAACAGCGGGCCGGTCCACCACACCCCAGACACCACTGGGGGCTGGACCACAGTCCAAAAAAAAAAAAAAAAAAAAAAGCCCGACATGGAAAAAAAGGGGGAGGGGAGGGGCAAGTGGGTGGACCAACCCACGATTGGCCCATGATCATTGTGTCTCCAGGGCCCCAGCAATGCCTCCTGCTCCAGATCACCACCCTGAGGTGCCACCGCTGGGATCCCTCTGCTGCGCCTCTTCCTCCTCCTCCTCCTCCAGTGGCAGCGGCTGGAGCAGCTCTCCTTCCTTCCTTCCTTCATTGCATCAGGAAGGAGGTGGCAGCCCAGGCAAACTCAGGCCCCTCATCACCTTCTGGGCGGCCACTCAGGATGAGGAGCAGCAGCCGCAGCAAGGGCAGCAAGGCTGGTGCCACTGCTCGCAGATCCAGCCGTGTGCCCTGGCCATCACGTCCTACTGTGGCCTGGAGGAAAAGCTGCCTCCTCTCTTGGCCTGGCTCCTCTCTTGGTGCACTTCAAGGGAGGGACAGAGGGAGCAAGGGAGCAAGGGCTGGGAAGTAGGGAGGGGAGGCAGGAAGGCATGCCCAAAGCCACCTGCAACCCACTCACTGGCCGAGTCCAGCCAGGCTGCAGTGCTCTCTTGGCTCACCAGCCACCCATCACCAACCGGGGACAAATGCAGCCCCGACAGCCTCCCAGGAACCAGGGCCTAGCCACCGTTGGCCTTCTCTTCCCTTCTCTTCTTTCTCCACCACCTCCTCGTCGCTGATCTCTAACCCGGTGATGGTTGTGGCAGCTTCAGCCCCTGGCCATGGTTGCCCCCCTTTTCCCTTCCCTCGCTCCACGGAGCAAGGCAGCAGCTCAGAGGGAGCTGGGTGGGCGGGACGTAGCTCTGTTTTCCCCTCGGTCGCCTGCCGTCCATCGCTCCAGCGGTCCACTGCCATTGCTGCTCTGGCTTGGAAGGCTGGCTGGTGCTGCCTCTGCCTGCCCCCTTCATTCCTCACAACTACAACAACACAAGCTGCAGCCACACAAGGAAGGCAGATGGGCAGGGTGGAGGAGGAGCAGGGATGGGGCCTCAGGGCCATGGAGGGAGTGGAAGACCTTGCCGCAGCCCTCCTGTTTTAAATTTCCCCGCTTGGCTGCACCTGGCGCTCCGACCATCTGAGTGGTGGGTGGAGGGAGTAATGCCCCACTAGCCAGCATGCTGATCATCTGAGCGGTAGTTGCGGGGAGTAGGATAAGCGACATAGCCCACTGCTTTGAACTGCCTCAGCAACAGAAGCAGCTGCGGAGGCTGGCTTGCTCGCAAAGCAGGGGGTAGGTGGTGGGGGGGGTGCAATTGGTCCCAGGGGCCGGATTCAGGACCTTGGAGGGCCACATCCGCCCCCGGGGCCTTAGGTTGAGGACCCCTGCTCTAGTCCATGTTCTGATATCACACTGTGCATGTCCAGTGTATAATTAAATGGTAAGAAGAGATGGAGTGCAAATTATATTACGTTTTATGGAGGAGAATGCACCTAAATGCCATGATGCACTTTGGGGTGGTAGGCCTGTAATGTAATGAGTCTGCCATTAGTATGTTAGGTCAACCGGATTATATCATATCTAGATAAATTAAGAATTCTTGTTTCTTTTCTGAGATTTATTGAAGCAGATAGAATATGCTAGGGAACCGCACTTGATCAGTGTTTTATGCAATTTATGCATGGCAACAAGATGACGTGTAGTTCATGGAGGATATCCAACCCAATCCTGGGAAGTTCATCATGACAGCATCTAGGGACTGACTCTATGTCACTGGGTTTTATGACTCACTGGGAGCCAGAACCTGGATCCCTGAAGACTCAGTCCTCGACTCACCTCACTAAGCCACACTGACTCTCAGTTTTTATCATGAACTACACTAATATAAAGATTGATTGGAGTTGCAATCTGAAAGGCTGGCTGTTCTCCATCATGGTGGAGGAGGAGGAGGAGGAGGAGGAAGAGGAGGAGGAGGAGGAGGAGGAAATCCATACCAACCTCTGCTTCAGAAATAATTTATGACTATTGAGAGGTGAGATGCTAGAAATGTGACCATATCTCTCTTCTGAAGGGAGCAATGTGATGAGATCGATCCATGGAGTTGGAGAGCTGATGACCCAAGTGGTACTCAGGGGCGGTGGATTCCTGCCCATGACACCACTTGCTGCTGCCCCAGAAGGCAATGTGAAGCAGGCTGAACCTGAGAAAGAGGACATCCTGGTAATGGACACCAAGCTGAAAATAATTGAAATTCTTCAGGTATACTTGAGTCGACAGGGCCTGGGGAATTATATTGACACCAGTCCTGTCCTGGTCATGGGTCTGTGTTTTTCCTCATTCCCTATGATTGTCCTTGTTTGTGTCTCTATGTGTGTGATAGAACCATAGAATAATTGAGTTGGAAGCAGCCTATAATGCCCTCAAGTTTGTGACAGTAATGAGCACAGTTTTCATTGAAAATATACAGTGTGGGATCATTTCTAAGGGTGGTAAGAATAGAAAAACCAGTACCAAATCTTGTGGCATGTTAAAGACATTGAAGTTTTATTTGGCATAATAAACTAAATGTAGCAAGAGGGCTGTGATCCACAAAGCTTAATCCAGCTAAAACATACTGGTCTTTAAAGGGCCACAAAAACCTAATGGTTCTTGTAGAACATTAAATTATCAGTATTAAATGAATATGGTTTTTATCTGATTAGCAGTACAGTGCTGCTACTGAGATGCTAAAAAATCCTTATGACCCCATGATAAAACTTCAGAGTTCTGCTTCAAAAAATGCAAAAACCTTGTTTCAAAAGCTGAAGCTGTATGTATGCTATCCAATGCTGAGTGTGATTACCACTGTTCATCTTTGTATGTCAAAACTAACGTTGGGTTGCACAGAAATGTTTTGTTTAATTTTAAGTATAATATAGTATATAAATTTAGCCATTATCTAGCACAGGCATGTTCAAAGTCAGGCCCGGGGGCCAAATGCGGCCCATTTTCAAATTTCAAGTGGCCCGCAGCCTCATCTCCTCACCAGCTCAGCTTGTCACGTATACCCGCCAGCTGGCCCCTCCCCATACCAGATAGAGACGTCAGCTTACAGTTTTATGGTTTGCCTGCCCTCCCTGCCTCTGTCCACCCCCCTAACCACCTGCCTGGCCTCCCCTCCCCTGGCTCCATTGCTGCAGCGTCCTCCACACATCCTTGCATGTCCTAGAGGCTTGAGAAAAGTCTGGCCCGGAGGCCAAATGGGCTGAATGGCCGGCCCCCACACATTTTCACCTCATCAAATCTGGCCCTCCTTGCAAAAAGCTTGGAGACCCCTGATTTAGTATGTTTTCTAGTGCATTGTATCATGAATTTAATGTGTTTTAGACATGTGCTTTTAAGCACATGAAATATAAGGCTGACATGTTTCTAAAAACTATTATCTTTGAATAGAAACTGGACAAGCAGCAGGAGATGAACTGCTAAAGTAATTTGTTTTTCCCCTCTTTTCACACACAAAAAAACCTTTTGGAATCATCAGTTTATTTTGAACGTGAGATTGGATTACAGGATCTCATGCCTTCTGTGTATATTTAAACGAGAATTTGATGAAAGTAATGCACAAACACCTGACTCACCCACAGGAAGTAATAATCAAGAAATACCAAATGTACCAGGTGAGTTATTAAGTGTTTATTAAATGTGCCTTAGGAGGACATATTTTACCTTATTTTACAATGATGTATTATTTGATAAGAGAATAACATTAAGATAGCATCTACGGTAGTGTATATCAAGACATTTATTTGAAACAAGAGATGAAGTTGTTATAGCATGCTAGCTTAATATTCACAGAATATCTAGTAGATATCTAATATCTAATTTTTGTGACATGAAAATTATTTTAAGGATAGCAGTGAATATTGCTTGTGTTGTTATGAACTTGGGGCCACTAATTTGGCTGTGAGGTGCTTTTGAGTTTTTACATCTGGTGCTGAGCTGAAGAGACAGATTAGGAATTCCTTGTTGTGGCTGACATAAACATTCATGTCAGGCCAACTTTTGAAAATCTCACTGGGATATCATGGCCATCTCTGTCTCTCACTGGGCCAACATACCTTGTGGGATGTACTACTGTATTATTTTTAATTGTGCCGCCGGAGGTTAGAGGTCGTGAGGAAAGCAGTGGTTGTATAATATCCATTAACATCACCAGACAATTTCCTTTTGAAACTTGTGCTTTTGTTTTCCCCCTTTACAGAAATAGTTAGTCCACTGAAATGTTATACTCCCATATATTTATGAATTCAGCAAAGTCTCCAGTTACCACTCAAATGAATGAATGAATTAAGCATGCCTTAAAATTCAGATTTTTGTGGTTTTAGTACCTTTTCTTCTCTTGCTAATCAACCTGCAATGTTACATTATTATCTGCTGCATCAGTACTAGTTGGAATCTCTTAATGTGTTGTTTGCCAGGACACGTTTTCAAAAAATAAAAATGAAATCCGTGGAATTGCATGTTGATTGGTTGGGTGCTAACTTGATAGCCAATGGTTTCTCCAGAGTTGTTATCCAAGATAGGTCATGAAATAATTTTAATAATGCCAAGTATCATCTGATACTTAATTATTAAATTAGATTAATAAACTAATTAATAAATTAAATTAGATTAATAAATGCCTGTTCAACTAGATCGTCTTTAGCACTGCCACTTAGGATAGCCACCTGTAGGGAAGCCCAAAAAACTACTACGAGAAACTGGGCTTTCTCAGTGGCCGCCCCTGCCTGTTGGAACAAATTGCCAATTGACATCAGTTTTGGCTCCCTCTGTGGCAAAGTTTAAGAGGTCTTTAAAGACCTGGCTCTACCATGAGGCTTTTGGCAGTGCTGCACATTGCTTGCCACCTACCTGACTCCCTATTAAGATTTGTTTGCTCTATGTATTTATTACGTTTTCTTGATATATGTAAAGTTATTTAAAAAAAAATTCATTGTACACTGCCTGGAGTTGTTCATTGAATTACGCTTGGTGGTTTATAAATCAATCAATCAATCAATCAATCAATCAATCAATCAATCAATCAATCAATCAATCAATCAATCAATCAATCACTCAAATAGTTTACAAATAAAAACACTGACATTCTGTTGCTTTAACTTACATCACATAAAACTGATGGTGTCATCATCAGCTATGGTCCTGAGCTTTCGGTGAGATCCCTTTCATGATAGGGAGGCCACTGGAGCTGATGGGGGAGATTCTTTAATTTCCAAAGATCACTAGAATATTAAAACCAAATTCAATTTAAAAGCACTTCAAATTAAAACAACTATTAAAAACTAAAACTGTTGCAGAGGTAGCAGCCTTCTGTTTTGTAGGTAGTCAGTAGCTGAAGGTGTGCCTGAACAGGAATATATTCCCCTGCCAAGCAAATAAACAGAAGCTATGGAACCCTAGCCTCTGTCAGACGGGAGGTCCATGGTTTAGGAAGAGCCACCAAGAAGGCCCTTTGTCACATATTCCCAGACACGTCTTCTGAGGGTGGCAGGGCTGAGAGCAGAACCTCTCAGAGCACACACAGGATTGTGTGAGAGAAGACGGTCTTTCGGACGTATTCCATACAACTTTTCAGCACTTGTTTAGTTTTATTACTTTAGAAAGCATATATAAGTAAATTCTGTTTGTGTTTTTTGTGATGAAAAAATATGAGGACAGGGAGTCATATATATCTAGTATTTGTGGGATCTTGCTGTGGAATGGGTGAAGTGAATTTCCTTGGGACATCAAATAGAAAGCGTAGAAGATACAGTAATTGCACTTCCTCTTCTATTTTTGAAAAAGCTAAAACTACTATTAAAATCTGTGTTGTTTTTTTTACTACATAGTGTAGTAATGATAGTATCATTGTGTGCCCTCTCCTCCCATTTGGATTAAATTATTACATCGAACAATTGCCAGTACATTGAAACATTATACAATGGGTTTTTCTGGGAAGAAACTTGCATCTCCTCTTACAAAGAAATGTCTTTTCCATCAGCTGCTAATTTGCATAAACTCACTTATTCGAGACTCCTCAGAGGAAGACGTTATTGAGTGAGCTTTCTATGACTCGTGGATTTACGTGCTTCTGCCGCTTAGTACACACCACAATATTTCTTTTCTATTACAGGAGCCCTTGACTTTGAACATATTGAAGAACAAGCTGAAGGCATCTTTGGAGGCAGGAAAGTAAACTATAGCACTTTGTATTCATCTGTTCTGAACGATGGTGGTCATAACTGTGTGCCGCCTGCTCACTTCTGACCTATGGAAACCATTTTCAGGGTTTTCTAGGTAGAGCATACTCATAAGTGGCTTATCTTTCTCTTCTTCTGGGAGCACCCTGCAACGGGGAAGCTTGCCCAAGGCCACATAGGCTGGTTCTTCTGGGATGCATTGCGGGGAACAGAACACCCAACTTTGGTTTTACAACCAGATGCCTAACTCATTGAGTTACTCAACCATCAAGTCACTTGTTCTGAGCATTCACACATACCTTTGATTGCATATGTTTGCTAATAAGCTGAGTAACATAGAAGCATTCAAGAACGGTAGTTTTCCTGAATCGGTTAGGGAAGGAAGTGAAGGCTTTGTAAAGCAAAGCAAAGTGTTCTGCTTATATACTACCCCATATCACTTCAAGTTGTCTCTGGGCAATTTACAGTTTTAATTACAGTGGGCAGGCTACACATTGCCCCCCCCCAGCAAGCTGGATACTCATTTTACTGACCTCAGAAGGATGGAAGGCTGAGCCAACCATGAACCTGCTACCTGGGATTGAACCCCAGGTCGCGAGCACAGTTTTACCTGCAGTACAGTGACCCCCTGCCTATTAAGAACATAAGAACATAAGAAGAGCCATGCTGGATCAGGCCAAGGCCCATCTAGTCCAGCTTCCTGTATCTCACAGCGGCCCCACCAGATGCATTTGGGAGCGCATGAGACTAGATATCTGTCTCCTGATACCCCTGCATCTGGCCCTTGAAGCACCCTGGTTTAAAGCCTAGAGATTACACATCTCCATCATGGTTTGTAACCCGTGATGGACTTTTCCTCTAGTCCAATCCCCTTTTGAAGGCATCCAGGTCAGATGCCATCACCACATCCTGTGGCAAGGAGTTCCATAGACTTACAATGTGCTGGGTGAAAAAATATTTTCTTTTGTCAGTTCTTACTCTCCCAGCACTCAATTTGAGTGTATGTCCCCTAGTTCTGGTATTTTGGGAGAGGGAGAAGAGCTTCTCTCTATCCACTTTACTCCTACCCTGCATTATTTTGTACGTCTCAATCATATCCCCCCTCAAGCGCCTTTTTTTTGCAGGGGTTAGGGACCCCACCCGACCCGCAGTAACTGAAAATCCACAATATGTGAATGCAGATTGGGTTGGGCCTAGGGAGACCTAACTGGGGGCTCTTGTACTTACCCCCAGCCTGGTGCTGCCCCGAACAGGCCTGCAAGGGCCTTCCCGTGGCTTCTGGAGGCCCTGAAAGGGGCCCCCTGTGAACCAGAAGTGACTTCTGGGTCACCAAAAATCATTTCTGAAGCCTCTGACAGGCCTAGAAAGGCCCTTGGAGGCTTCAGAAATGATTTTCGGTGACTCAGAAGTCACTTCCAGTTTGCAGGGAGGACCATTGGGGGCCTCCAGAAGGCCGAGGAAGGCCCTTACAGGCCCGTTTGGGGCAGCCCCAGTCCTGGGGTTATAGGAGGCCTGAAACAGATCTTTGCCCCTTACCACAGGGGGCCTTTTTCATATACTATGGTCCCGCAATATACCGGGACCGCAGCATATGAACTGCGAAAGGGCAGGGACCACTGTACTGACATTTAACCACTGCGCCACGAGGCTCTTGTCCTTCAAAAGCAATATCCTATGCACAGTAGATGAGAGATAATTGTGAATGATTAATGCAGTGGAGAAACAGCTCTCCATATCCGATGAAAGGGTGGATGTGTACTTGAGCACTGAAGAGCTGTTCAGATTAAAGCACTGTTTTTTAAATTGTCCAGAGGTCTGGAAGCATGGTGTCAGAAATCAGAGAATTCTGGATAATGTTGTAGCACTTGACTAGGCCTTGCTAATGTGCATGCCTAATTCAAAGGCTGTGAGACTGCTTTTCTAAAAACAAATGGTACAAACCCCAGTGTTGTCACTTAAAGAGGGGGGGATTTCTAGATACTCGAGGTGACAGCGGTGGGAAAGATACTTGAAGGAACAGCAGTGGAACAGTGGGTCTGACGAGGACTAAAGCTTTGTCTAGAGTGGTCAGCAAAATAAGTCTTAAAGAGGATACTGAATTTCAAGTGATAAATGGTAAACAATGGATAGTGGTATCAGGATAAAGTGGAGATGGTGTTTGTTGTTTGCATTATTATTAGGATAATATGATTCAGGGGAGAAGGTCCAAAGGTTATCTTTCTCCTGTTCCTTGCTAGTATTATATTATATTAAATATAATATTATAATAGCAGAATATAATACAGTATTATAATACTGTATTATATTTCCCTTTAATTTGAAACAATATCTCATTTCTCCCCCTCAACACCTGCTGAATTGCAAAGCTGAGAACGTTTCCCTGGGTATCTGGAAGCTTGGGCTATCTAAAATTATATTTATTTTTTGGGTTCGAATTGTGCTTTATTTATCTATTTTCCAGTGAGGAGAACACACCACTAGATTTGGACGATCATGGTGGCAGAACTTTTCTTAGAGTTCTGCTCCATTTAACAATGCACGATTACCCTCCACTGGTGTCTGGGGCCCTTCAGCTTCTCTTCAGGCACTTTAGCCAGAGGCAAGAGGTTCTTCAGGCCTTCAAGCAGGTAAATGGCTCCATAGCAATGCCCCATTGTCCTCCTTTTCACGCAGAATGTACACCTTGTGTTTATGCAACTAATGGATTGCAATCTGTATAAGGTTCAACTGCTTGTCACCAGCCAAGATGTTGACAACTACAAGCAGATAAAACAAGATTTGGATCAGCTGAGATCCATTGTGGAAAAATCTGAGCTCTGGGTGTACAAAGGCCAAGGACCTGATGAAACTATGGATGTGACAACAGGAGAGAATGAGCATAAGAAAAAGGAGGTAAGCAGGGCCTTTGGCTTTACTGCATTGATGATGTGTGATAGTGGTAGGCACGGGAAGCCACTTCCTCTTGTCTCAATATTATTGAAGTAACTTAACACAAAGCACACAGCTTAATGTGTGTGATATAAAAATTGTAATTGTAAGAATGTCCAACTACTATGTCATGTATGAGCATCTCATTGTCTGGGCAATTCAGATCATAGAATCATAGAATCATAGAGTTGGAAGAGACCTCCAGGGCCATCCAGTCCAACCCCCTGCCATGCAGGAACCCTATCACAATATTTCCGACAGATGCCCATCCAGCCTCTGCTTCAAAACCTCCAAAGAAGGAGACTCCACCACCCTTTGTGGCAGCATATTCCACTGCCGAACAGCTCTAACTGTCATGAAGTTCTTCCTAATGTTCAAATGGAATCTATTTTCCAGTAGATGTGCAGTATATCACATTTCATAAATTTGTTAGTACTGTGTATCTTTTCACGTGACAACACTGAAGAAGTGACACTGGGCTACAACGTAAAGCAGTGAGTTTACAGCTTGTATAACTGCAAATGTGCTGTCCGCTCAAAGGAACGCAACACAGAGACATTAATGTCTGAACCGCTAGCAACGAAAGTGAGTACAACCCTAAGTGACAATGTCCAAATTGGGCACAAAGTGTCAATATTTTGTGTGGCCACCATTATTTTCCTGTGCTGCCTTAACCTTCTTGGGAATAGAGTTCACCAGAGCTTCACAGGTTGCCAATGGAGTCCTCTTCTACTCTTCCACCTTCCGTTTCAGGATGCCCCACAGATCTCAATAGGGTTTAGGTCTGGAGACTTGCTTGGCCAGTCCATCACCTTGACCCTCAGCTTAGCAAGCAGTGGTCATTTTGGAGGTGTGTTTGTCATCATTAGCATGTTGGAATACTGCCCTGCAGCCCAGTCTCCGAAGTATGTGATAGTACATGTTAGCATTCATGGCTCCCTCAATGAACTGTAGTTCCCCAGTGCTGGCAGCACTCATGCAACCCCAGACCCACATGCCCCAGAACATTACTCAAAAATGGAGCACTGGAAACTAACCAATAATTATCCAGTACAATATGGTTTATCAAGGGTTTATTCAAAGGAGGGTGCATAATTGTCTCCTTTAGGCAGGCTAGGGATGCATTTACCATTTTGTCTGCTATCTGACTCACTTGGGACAGACCTGTGCTTTTACTGCTGGACACGAAATCCTGAGCCACTCCTAGCAAATCTGCCTCGGCAAGGATGTTGAAGTGACACATCACAATGAACCAATGACACTCCAACCCATACCCGCAGGACCAGATTGATAAGCTCAAAAGGAAGATAGCAAACTTTGGATGTGACACATTTGGTTAGGGGGATAGTAATTTTACACTGTTTCAAATCTGATTCCCCACCCCCCCCCCCCCCAATCTTCTGCTACTGCACAGAGAGCCTAGGAGGCAGAAGTGAGAATGATTAATCCTCTGTATCCCACTTCATCCTGGTCAGTCTCTGTGAGATGTCTGTACATAGTAATTAGGCACACCATCATATTACTACACATCAAAAATGATGTGCCTAGTACAATAGAGATGTAGGTCATGCTAGCAGGATCCAAGGTGTTCCAGGGTTATTGTTCATGTGAAGAGTTTATATGCAAGCAGGAACATTTCTGTTGTAGACATGTCACATTCCATGAGAGAGAGAGAGTGAGACAGACAGACAGACAGACAGAGAGAGAGAGAGAGAGAGAGAGAGAGCAAGGACTAGCTGTATCTTTAAAAGCAACAACTGAATACTTCTGTGTTCTGAATTTCCTAAAGTGTAATTCAGATAGTCCTTTTGTTTTGGCTTTTACTGAGTATTTTATACTTTTTACAGTATCCTTTATGTTCGGTTTGTTTTGTTTTTTGTTGTACATATGTTTTAAGAATACCTGGAACGCATCCTTTCTTGGTCCATTGATGAGTTCTTTCTTAATCCAAAATCTACATATTGGTTCCATTCATTGTCACATACTGATCTTTGGGGTAAAAAAGCCTGGTCATATGCTGTGGAAATAATAGCTTGTGTCCATGTGTATGTCATGCAACCATTGCCTTGCTGTTTATTTGTAAGCTGTAGCTCTAATCAAATTAGTACTTGACTATAAAAATTTTTAATGCTACAATATTATCATGGTGCAGCAACAGTTAGTGAGGAAATTAAAAAAAAAACCTGGACGTACGTGAAACATAAAAAGAGATTCCTTAATGTTTTGTACAGAGAGAAGTCACAGTTTTCCACAGGATCATTATCTTCTGATTTAAAAAAAATCCACGGTCTAAAAATATTAAAAGAAAAATACCCCCCCAAAAAATGTTTCATATATTTTTCTAGAATCAGCCACTAGACAGAGACAGAGACCATGCTATGAATACAGTACTTGTTAGCGAATAATACATAGCATGATCTTTGGCACCTTATAGTGACTATTTGTGGCAATTCATGTGGAAATACTTTTTTTTATTTTACCAATCTTCAGCATTCTTATTATCCATGGTTTTCAGTATCCACAGGAGGGAGGCCTTGAAAACAGAATTTTGGGGGATCCTATTGTACTATGAAATACCATTGTGATTTTTTTTTAAAAAAAAATTAAAATTTGGAATTTCATTCAGCATGAAAACTTGGGAAGGAAACTGGTTTTTCAAAACTCGGTAGAGGTTTTTAGAATGTGAGTGAGGGATATTGCTGTAGGTACTAATGGCCTCCAGATTTTTAGGAGGGAAGGTGTAACTAATGAATCGATCTTGCTTCTCCCCTAGGAAGGCCACAGCAAATCCCGGAAACCCGAAAGCACTAGTAGCTATAATTACAGGGTGGTAAAGGAGGTAAGGCTCTTCTTCCCCAGACTGCCTCTTCCCTTTGGTCTCTTTTTCTCTCTCTCTCTTT
>JAHTLZ010000015.1:21203841-21218265 GCA_023846285.1 Phrynocephalus versicolor
TTATTATTATTATTATTATTATTATTATTATTATTATTATTATTATTATTTAATGAAGCAGCTTTGTATGCCAGCTCCTGGCTTAAAGCTGACTTCAATGTAAGGATGTCCCAAACAAAATCCCAAACTCAAGGATGATAGATTCATGGCTTGTAACATTCCCACACTTGAGGAGAGGGATTTTCGGGGTTCTATCAATGAGGAAGTTTCCTCTGGTAACGTTGGGTATAATCCTTTTGTTCTATTCTGGAAATCTCTAATAAATGGGAAGAAATTCTTGGTCATTGGGAGACAGAAATGTTGAGAAGGTGCTCAGAGCCATGATTTTTATTTTAGCAGCCCTCTATGCTTTTAAAGCGGTTTCCAGCCACACCAAGACAAAGACCAAAACCATCCTGTATGCAGGGCCGGTGCTAGGTTTTTTTTTTGCGCCCTAGGCGAGGGGCAAGGGGGTGGGGTGGGTGGGCAAGGGGTGGCGGGGGGCGGCGGATGGCAGGGAACAGCGACGGGCCAGCGGTGGGGGGGACGGTGGGGGGACAGCAGGCTAGCCAGTGCCCTCTCTCCATTTTGGCACCCTAGGCAACTGCCTAGTTCACCTTAATGGAAGCACCGGCCCTGCCTGTATGCTCAAATATCAACAGCTGTTGTTCAGCCATTCTTTCCCTAGTCTCAATTAGAGCCAGTGTGCACAAGGTACAGGGGGAGGGGCCCTTCTTTGTATTAATTCCATTCTGACGATTCTTTAATAAAAAAAAACCCCAGAAAAATGGACACTGGCTTGTCCTACACAAATAGACCTTTGCTCAAAATCCTTGCAAGCCACTTGGCCTTTAGTTGTGTCTAAGGTTGTTGTATTCTTAACTCTCTGGGAGTTATGTGCGTGTTTTCGTTACAGGCCGAAGACACCAGGATGCAGGAGATTATGAAACTTGCCCATGAGTTTCTCCAGAACTTCTGCGCTGGCAACCAACAGAATCAAGCTTTGCTGCACAAACATATTAATCTGTTTCTCAACCCTGGGGTACGAAGTGGTTTGCCTGAATGTGTCCTTGTTCGCTTTTAGGAAGGGAGGGTCTGAATTGGTTGCCTGAAGTCATTTCTCCCCCAAACTTTTCCTTATTCAACACGTTGGGGGTTATATGTATAGCGATCTCCTTGTGAAATGGAGCTCTCTTGCCCCTCTTTACTACAGCAGCCCAATGATTCTCCCTACAGCCTCTGTGTGTCCATCTCCTCTTACTTGTGTAGTGAGATGATTTTCCTGTTTGTTTAGAGTTTTCCCATCCCCGCTTTTTACTATTTCTTTTGCAGCACATCCCAGGCATGTCTCTTTGACATTCCCACACTTCAGGGGAGGGATTTTTCAGGGCTCTTTTATTGAGGAAGAAGTGGGAGGTTTCTCTTTGGGTACTGTATATCCCTTTGTTCTTCTCTGGAAATCACTAATAAATGGGAAGGAATGAAATATAGTGCATAGCTAACGCTGCTGCAAGCAAACTGTGTCCCATCAGCCATATATGTACTGGACAGTTATGACTATTTTGATGATTTGGGGGAACTGCAAAAAAAAATACTTTGTAAAGCCTGTTTTGGGGAGTGTGTACTAATAGATTGCTGAAAGGTTTATTGGCTGTGGAAAAGGATATCTTATGATAAGAGAGAATGCCATGATAGGAGAGTCCAGTGAGTTGTAGGGTTTTGAGATATCCTCTGAGGTCCCTTGTGCCAAGATATTTGAAATACCAGAGCCATCTATAATCGTGTCTTCCACTGGTCAGTTTCTTTTTAAGCCCTTGATTCTTTAGCAGTAAGTCTTTTGTGCTGTAATATCCATTTCCTAAAAATTTCCATGGTTCTGTTTGGAAGCTCCTGTTGCCACTGTTAATACCTTGTTTTGGTTGCCATCTTCCATAGATCCTGGAGGCAGTGACGATGCAACATATCTTCATGAATAATTTCCAGCTTTGCAGTGAAATCAATGAGCGGGTGGTCCAGCACTTTGTGCACTGCATTGAGACACACGGAAGGAATGTCCAGTACATCAAGTTCCTTCAGACGATTGTGAAGGCCGAAGGAAAGTTTATTAAAAAGTGTCAGGATATGGTCATGGCTGAGGTGAGAAGGCTTGTTTGATGGGGTTAGGCTCTGTCCTAGGAACGCCCATGCAAAGGAAAAACATCTGGTCAGTGGATGTTGCTGATAAGCTTCAGTTTAAACAAAAAGCAGGAAGAAAAACTGACACGACTTAATTACAGTGAAGGCATTTTAGGAGTCCGCTGTGAAACACTTGTATGGTCATTGTAGAGCCTTTCTGTGAATGAACAACTTTAGGTTCCTATATTTCGATCCCTCATGTGTCAAATGTATGTATGCCTAGATTATGGACGTCATCGAAATTATATCAGGGAACAGTACTTTCACTAGAGTGCTCCCCCTGTTTTTACCTGTGGTAGAAGGAAGGCAGATAATGAGAGATACAATGATGGATGTGCAAGTCTAGCATTAAAGTTCACATAAAAAGCGGTGGCCCAGGGACGTAGTCTAGGGAAAGAGTGGCTGAAGGAAAATATATCATCACCAGATTGTTGGTGGCAACCAATTGATGACTTTTTACTAGTAATGCCTCCTCCGCCATCCTCCTCCTGAGAATTCCAAAGGCCTTCCATAGAGCAAAAGGGGAATGAAACCTAAGAGTGGGACATTTGAAGGCTTTTTAATTAACTAACATTAAATGCTTCTGGCACCTAATCCAGGTTACACTGGTTCAAAGTAAGGCAATTTTTTTTTTTGCCCAATGTATGCGCCATTTTTCTGATTTTGACACACCAGATCTGTGATTAAAGATCTGTGGATACAGTTCCAAACATACCTAGTGGCCTAAATCCTGTTGAAGATTACAGCTTAGGTATAATTTTGCACAACGTATCATTGAATTGCCAATCATTAACAAGTTAGTGCTCGCAGTACTACTTACATGCCAAGTTTCTCTGTTTGGCTTCTGATAAGGAATGCAAGTGTCCCCTTCTTAATGAGTGTCAATTCAACACAGAAATGGGAGTGGTTTATTTATTACTTATTTATGTATTTAAAACATTTTTACCCCACCTTTCTCTTAAAAGGACCCAAAGCAGCTTACAGCAATTAAACGACAAGATTAAAAAGCTAAAAACAGTAAGCGTACAAATATTAGGAAAAAAACAGGTACTGCATAACTAAACAAGTTGTGCTCGTGCTGACATAAATCCCCAATGGAATTCTGGCCAGGAGAAAGTGAATATCACTGAGGCCTGGCGTAAGTTGACATGGTCAGTGTACCACATTAGTTGACATATCAGAGTTCTTGCTTGCTCACTCCTTCCAGTACCTGACCTGGCTCATGCCACCAAAAATTAGGCTAGCAGGATTCTGCCCATAGGTGCCTATGAAAATGTAGCAAGCTGGTAAGATGCTAGTGGTTTTGAGTTGCCTCTTGTGCCCGGTGGAATCAGAATGTTTCTCTTTTGTTAGCTGGTCAATGCAGGGGAAGACGTCCTTGTGTTCTACAATGACAGAGCCTCTTTCCAGACGCTAGTGCAGATGATGAGGTCTGAACGTGACCGGATGGACGAAAACAGCGCTTTGATGTATCACATTCATTTGGTCGAACTACTAGCCGTTTGCACTGAGGGCAAAAACGTCTACACGGAAATCAAGTGCAACTCTCTGCTCCCTTTGGATGACATTGTTCGGGTTGTAACCCATGAAGATTGCATACCTGAGGTAAGACTCTGTTTTGTTTGCTAGAGCTTTCAAGCTTGAACGGCGTGACAAAGCTCATAAGGGCAAAGCTAAAGAACATGGTGGAAAGTTTGTATTCCTTTTTAAAAAGCCTTGCTGCTTTCCTTTCAGTGTCCCTTTAGCTCACTTTTCACTTTACTAAAGCTAGCCTAGGTAGTAAGACTGGATTCATGACTGAGTGTCTCATTCTGGATCTTAAACTAGGGTTTAAAGCAGCTTTCCTGTTGTGGGTTAAGGGAAATTTGGGTAGCCTTAAGTGTTCCGTCAATGATGGCAACCTGATAAACTTACGCAGGGGGACCAAATGCTGTAGCAAGATCCCAAATAGATATAATGTAGTTTGGATTTCAAATAAGTACACATTCATGCAGCTAGATCCCATGTAACCATGGTTATGAAAAACCTGTTTGCTGCAGCTGTCTGTTTGAAATATACTAGGATTCCAGCAACTTTTGTCCTTCTTGTGAAGTACAATAGTAGACCTAAAAGAGTGTCTTCAGCTGAAGGATGTTGACATCAGGCTGTTATACTGTGTCTACAATGTGTAACACAAGCATAATCCAGGAAAATGCCGCTGCAGTTAAAAATGATTGACTTGCGTTTTAATTGTACTTCTGTGATGTATCTAAACAATGCATTTCACTTACGTATTAATGTCTTGGTGTGTTTGTTTAGTATCACTCCTTCCTTGCCATGCTCTTTTGAAATTTTGAAAGGTGCCTTTTCTGTTAAAAATTCTTAAGGTGGTGTGAAAATCCTGATAATTTTTATTATACTGAAGCATAACCACAATTTCAAAGGTTCCTTTCCTCAGAACTGTTTCTGGTATCTGAACATGGATGCATTACAAGATGGTGGATAATAGCGTGTATGTTTTAATAGGTTTTGTTTCTTTTAGGACTTTTTGTTTTATATGGCTATTTCAAAAGTTGCGAACCACCCTGAGTTCCCTAGGCAGAAACATAAATGTAATAAATGAAATGTTGACTGATGGATTTGTTTATTTACTATTTTAAATTATATAATGTGTTTTATTGTATTTTGTTTATATTTGTAAACCACCCAGAGTAGCCTTCTGCTAGATGGTCACAGTATATAAATCAAATAAATAAATAAATAAATAAATAGAGTTCCCATATTTCCCAAGCCACTTGGAAGAGTGACAATAGTTTATTGTAGCTTATCAACAACAGCAGGAGAGACTTTTTTTCTTAAGCAATGCTTTGGATGGATTTGCTGAGAAGGAAAAGTAATCTCCATTAATAGTACTCTTAGGCAATAAGACTTTGCAAAGATTTATGTTGCATCTTTTTAAAAAAACTGAGATTTTTTTGTGTTAATTGTTCATTGAATCTGCAGGTTAAAATTGCCTATATAAACTTTCTAAATCATTGCTACGTAGACACAGAAGTTGAAATGAAGGAGATATACACAAGCAATCACATGTGGAAGCTCTTTGAGAATTTCCTTGTTGACATCTGTAGGGTAAGTGCCTTTGGCAGCTGGAAATGTTGAAAAGCGGTGTCATCCCAGGGTACATCCCACACTGGCTATATCACTTGCAGGGCATGTCATTAAGAAGAGGTGGAAAGATTGTGCATGCTGACTGAGTTTCCTATGGAATATTTTTAATGGCACACATTTGATACAGAGTATTTATGTGTATGGCCCTGAACACTCCGATACAGGGAAGGTTTTCAACTATTTCAAGCCCCTTCTAGTCTGACCTGCCCTTTGATTGTTTCTGTGTCTGTTTTCTCGGGGCTGCTTTTGTGTAACAGCTATGTTTTGTTATCTATGGCAGATGTTTTTAAAACACTTTTTAAAAAAATGTTTTCTGTTTCTTTGACTAAAATGCTGCTTGGAGCTGGAAAGCAATGTGTTGTAGAATCAGAGAATCGTAAAATAGCGAACTTGGAAGGGGCCAACAGTCCAAACCTCCCCCCCCCCCCCATTACATGCAGAAATACAATAACATTGCCTGTAAGCTTCTATATTTTGTGATGATAAGAAAATAACACATGTTGGCATTTTGTACAAGTAGTATATAATCGAATATTATTTTTAAACCATTATTTGAAAAAGCGGCAGTTGTTTGAGGCCATTTTCAATTTAAAAAAACCCGGAAAACTCTCAAAATACTTAGATTAATGTGGTTTGAAAACTAAGTAATGGTGAACATGTAACATTTTAATTCTTTTTCTTTGTGTTTCTGAGCTCTATTGCCATCTTTTCCCTTAATCAGAATCCAGTTAGGTATTTATGCTGGTGTCAGGGTTGTGGCATAAATTATGGCAGGTAATTGCTGCTAATTAATGAGTTGCCACTCACATTTCACACCAAATGCCGTTTCAGGAGTAGGGTCTGTCTGCTTTCACTGCTTTCCAGAGGGCTGTTATATTTCTGCAGACTTTGGAGTTCCCTTGAGCTTTTTATATAATTACTGTACCCTGATTTCCATTTTTGCTACAACCCTGGTATAGTTTTGAAAAAGATCAAAAACCTGAAAACAGTGGTTGAATTGGCTATTAGCATATGGTTTGGTTTTCTATGTGGTGTGGTGTCACAGTGTTTTTCCAGTTACCGTTTGTCTCACATAATGTTTATGTCTTTTCTAAAAAGAATGATTTGTTTTTACAGACTTGCAACAACACCAGTGATAGGAAGCATGCAGATTTTATCTTGGAAAAGTATGTGACAGAAATAGTGATGAGTATAGTTACCACTTTCTTCAGTTCCCCATTTTCAGATCAGAGCACAACTTTACAGGTAAGTAACTAAATGGGAACTTAACACCTCTGAGGGGGATGCTCCTGATGTCTATGGTGGACTGTCTGTCCTGTTTTAAGGTCTCCATAAGAACAGCCTTGATGGAGCCACAGCCCATCGATTCCCTGCAAACGGTATTGAGAGATACCCTGCCTCTCTCTCAAACCTGGAGGTTGTCCTTAGGCATCCATAATGATAGCCATTGATACCCCTGTTCTCCATGAACTTGGCTAATCATGTCTTAAATCTGTCAAGGCTGACAGCTGTCACTACTTCTTCCACAGACCAGTGATCCTCTGGGTGAAAAAGTTTGAGATCTAGCACCCAAAAGTTTCATGGAGTGCCTCCTAGTTCTAGAGTTGTGCGATAGGAAAAACAGTTTTTCCTCATCTACTTTGTCCATACCGTGGGTGATTTTATAAACTGCAATTCGGTCACCTCCAGGAGAAGTGTGTGCTGGGCCCAGCAACAGAGCTGCCAGGAGATGTCGGCAGGATAGTATAGCATCTGGGTAGGACTAAAGGTGGCCAGGAAGACCTGGAGCAAGACGAGTACACAGGTCGGATGGAAATAGTGAGGTTGGGAATAAGAGATGGGGAGGAAGAGGAGGAGTTGTGGAAAGAAGCTCGAGGAGAGCTACCGCTAGTGTTCTATCCTTTGGCAGGCGTGGTCAAACATCCTTGGAATCTGTGGACTAGAAAGTAGATGAGCCAGGCTCAGGGATACAGACATGAGGTCAGGATATCCATCAATGCTTCACTGGAATGGACAGATTACCAGCCTTAACAACCCGTTGGAAACTTGCCCACTTGGGCCTACTCCCTGCTCAGCAGAGATCCTGATGGTGGTGATGCTGCTAGGAATGGCTCCTGTCATAGTTCGTCCAGACTCAGGAGGAGTTCTCCTGGTTATGGAAGCAGTCCTTCATCAGGGACCTTTGGCCCTCACTTAAGGGTGCAATGGGACTGGGGTAATGAGAGGAATTCAGCCCCAGTGAAGACAGGCAGTGGATGGACTAGGGTTAGTGAAAGGAAGTCAGCCCCATCAAAGAGGAATGAGTAGACTAGGGGACGGGCATAGGGAACCAGTACCAATTAATAAAAACTGTTCAAAGACAACCCTTTTCTGCTGCGTCTATGGAACCAATGCTAGGAGACCCCTTTTAGTCCCCCTCCTTTAGAAGGGGTGGTTGGTGCACAGGGGGAAATATAAATTAAAGGCCTCTCTTGTCCAGCATAATCTACTGTAGGGTAGCTGTCTAGATTCCTATGGGAATAGATTAGAGGCAGAATATATAATTAGTAGACCTCATCTGCTTTTATCCCCAATGTGAATAACATTTTTAAACTAGGCATGGTCCTATTTTCTTCTTGTTGATCTGCATTGGGTGACAGTATCACCTAGTTCCTTTCATCCAAGATGTCATAGATAGAACCGTGGGGAAAATTTACTGACTTGAACAAGGAGGCAACCAGTGCTAGTGCCTCCATTGAATTCCACTGAATATTTCAAAGCTAGATTGGATATAAAAAGTTTGCAAGTGTCTGTGATGTAAATAAATGAGACAAAGATAAATCATGTCAGAACTTTTTCCACCTTTAATGAGTCCTATGGACTGTGCAAGGGTGTACACATATATGCCACCATATTATTTCAGTTTTTAAATTTTTCCTTCCTCCCCCTAAAATATTTCAGTTTGTGGTTCAACTGAGTTGTACAGTTCATAGGTCTCATTAAAGGTGGAAAAAGTTCTGAAATGATTTGTCTCATTTATTTCCATCACAGACACTTGACATTTTAACAGGGGTGTGTAAAACTTTTTATATCCACTGTAGAAGGCAATCAGAATGGCAATGAACAGAGCAGTCCTCCAGCTTTGAATTTGCACTCAGTTGTCAGTCTGGTTGACTTGTGTGCATTGAAGGCTGCAAAATACCTTGAGCCTGGCCAATTCCTGTGGAAGGTGGATAACTTGGGGATAGCATAAATTGAACATGGGTCAAGTTACAAGTGTGTACCGATTACAGAGGCTTTGACATCTTGCCTTGATCAATGTCTTCTGTAGCTTATAACAAATAAATTAATATTTTTGGCAAAAGGAAGTCTCATTTTTTTCTCTCCTCCTCTTTGTACCATTTCATTCCTTATTGACTTAATGCTCTTCTCCTTTCCTTCCTGGGAGCGGAGTGGCAGCCTTTGATATCCACTTGATATCTTAAGTCACACTGTGAGCAGATGGCTATTCAGTGACAGTATAATAGTGGTGGAACTTTTCAAAGGAGCTGCTGTTAGGGCCCTAAGTAATTTTACACATTAGTAGGCCAAAGAAATTTTCACTTCCTTGTGGGAGGTAGGTGTCTTCTGTCTTCCACCAAGCATTTTGATGCTGCCAAAGCTATCAAAAGCAAATTAATGGAGTCTGAGAATAACACAACTCAAAAGAGTTTAGATTTCAACAACCTACTAGAGCTTTGAGCAAAGCTGGTGGCTTAGTAGCACAACTCAATTGGCATTAGATCAGTTGCCTGGAGTGGTTTTGTACTGGGTGCACATATGCATGCCTCCTTCTGTTTTGGCTAACAATGGACTATTGGATATGTACACCGCTATATGTTTAGCAGTGAAAATTTCAGAAGTCAATTGTCACTAATTTATAAGTTGCCATTCACATTTCTGGTTATGTGCCAATCATGTAGTTTGATGCATGAGCAGGAATACAATTTGCAACTCATTAATTAGCAGCAATTTGCTGCTGTGTTTTACACAGATATCCTTATCCCTTTGTATTTTCCCTGTGTGTTTCCAATAGGATTCTAATCAGTAAGTTAGAAATATGGCTATATGAGTCAGAGCCATGGTGAAATAAACAATCTGTTTTTGATTTAGTTCTATAAACATAATTTTGCGTTTGATATTTACTTCTATTTTATCTAACTGACAGTGTGGGCAATTTTTCATTTCTTGGTGTTCAGTTTGACAAAGTATTCTGAGCATGATCTTCTAAAACACATTTTTCCCTATCACCATTTGCACAGATTTCAGTTTTTATGAAATTAAAAGAGGTATTTAAAGCGGATATTTAATAGACTGCTTTTTTGATGTCACTAGTTTTGTTAGATAGATAGAATGCTTATGATATAAACAGTAGCTTATGATATAAACAGTAACAAAATGATGTATTCCACTATTGACAGGTTTTCTATCTATCTATCTATCTATCTATCTATCTATCTATCTATCTATCTATCTATCTATCTATCTATCTATCTATCTATCTATCTATCTATCTATCTATCTATCTATCTATCTATCTATCTAAAAATGTGTTCTACTAGAATTACTTGGGTACATTTGAAAAAAAGTTTTTATTCTTTACAAAACTGTTCATAGGCAGCTGGACTCAGCATGATAGAATGCCTCATGTTATATTACTGGCACGTCCATGGTGGAAAACATTTTGGAAAAACATGGCATTGAGACCAGTGCTCATTTCTTATTGGCTTATTTGTCAGTGGCATTGTTTTCAGACATGGAATTTAGATATGTAAAAATCTACAAACATTTTGTGTGTAACTGAGTTACAGAGTGTCTGAATATAATTAAGGAGTATATTTTGTTGTGAAACAAGAGTTGTTGCATAGCACTGATTTTCTTCCAGCTTTTCCTTATCGTCATGTTTTCAATTATAGTAGTAGTACAGAGCCACCAACTGGTCAATTACACATTTCATTGCTTTCTTATCAGTAGACGCTTTTAAAAATAAATTTACAGGTAATTGTTTTCTACATTTCTTTTGCACATTTTATTTATTCTGGTTAAATTTGCTCTACTTAGCTAATACCAATCTTTTTACTAGTTTACTATCTTTTTACTAGTTTAGACTTTCAAGAGAGTTTTGCTTTGAATGTGTCTTTGGGTTCTTAAACAAATATATCTGTTCTCTTAAGGATAATGGTAATATACTGTCAAGTAGATAACAACTCAAGGCAATGTTTCCCAGGGTTTTAAAGTTGTATCATGCTTAGAAGTATTCTATCACTCCCTTCTTCTACAGGTACTGTGCAGCCTGCTCTAGGCTAAGCAGGAGGCATAATGGGAAATCAAATTCCTTGCTTCTGGCTGCACAGTCAGGTCACCAACTTACTGATCTTGGAATCCACAGTTTGCATAGGACAGGACAGCATAAATCCCTTTAGCCCTCCTGAATGTAGGAATCAGTTTTCTGAACCTCTCTTGGCTCTTTGGATTTATATATTTCATTATTTTTTAGACTCGCCAGCCTGTATTTGTGCAGCTCTTGCAAGGTGTGTTCAGAGTATACCACTGCAACTGGCTCATGCCTAGTCAGAAAGCATCCGTGGAAAGCTGTATAAGAGTACTTTCAGATGTAGGTAAGAAAACTGTATGCATGGATTTAAACAAAGTGTGTGCAACAGCTTTCTCTTTGGTGCTCATAAGTGCATCTGAGTGGTAACAAAACTTGATGGGGTGCCTCAACGTTTTGTAACTTTTAACGGATGGAATCACTGCAGTATCTCCACTGCCCATATAAGTCTGTGCATGTGGGTGATGGCTTCTGGGACTCCTTGGACTTTCTGTCTGCCAGACACACATCCTGCAAGCTACCTCATCCTCATCCAAACTCAGAGATTACAATTAACATCTTGATGGTAATGCCCATAATCTTGTTTGCCTGAAGTTTATTGTTACAAGGTGCTTGTGTTCTTCAGTTAAGTTTTCTCCCGAGTACTGCAGCTGTTGCGTCACATTTTCTGTTGACATCATTGATATATTTTCCCCCTTCCTCCATTATATGATTGGAATTAAGATGATACTTTTTGTCAAGAAAAGTGATGATTAGAGCACCCCACTCCCTTACTGTCATGGACCAGCTTTTATGCTGCACAATATTGTCCCAGTGTTGCCAGCCGGAAAAAAAGATGCCAAGCTTTACATAGCAAAGGGCAGCCTGAATGTTGACAAGACCAATGGCAGCAGACAAAATGGTCTACAAGTTAGCCTTTTGTACTCACTGCAATTTAAAAATGACACCATGCAAGAGAAAATCCCAGAAGCTGGCTTCTCTTTTTGTTACTTAACCGCTTATTCAAACACAAAGCAATTGTCAAAACTCTTTTCAACAAGTATAAATGATAGTGGTGTGTGTGTGTCATTGACCCACACAGTCACCACTCCTTAGAAGTTACTTCATGGCATATAACATCGGTGAAGATTTTTACCAGACAGTTGTATAGAGACAAGAAAGAGAGGCAGTGGAGAGCAAGGCCCCATATTGGAACGTCACCCCTGGATCTATAGTCATGTCTGATCACGGGGAACAGAAGCATACTCTGTGCTGCGGTCATAGCACTAGTGGGTTTTCTAAAATTTGCATTGCATGATCTGCTGCTAGATAAAGGAGGTGATGCCATTCATCTGTTTCAGCAAAAAGCAGAGCGATTGCTATCCCTGTTGATCTGGACAGCCAAGTCAACAACCTCTTCCTGAAATCTCACAATATAGTACAAAAAACAGCCATGAACTGGAGAATGACCGCAAGGAATGCTGCTCGAAGAGACTCTGTGATGGCTGCTTCAAGGGATTACCGTAATATCATTGAGAGATTGCAGGCAAGTACATATTGTAGTATCTTTTTAATGAAGAGTTAGGAGAAATGTATATTAATAAGTGGCATTAAGCATTGAACATGGACAATTCAAGTTCATCTCCTTTCTGCTAATCCCACTAGCAATTATGACAACCGAGATTTTGTTCCATAAAATGTTTACTGGGAAGTCCCCGTACTCAGATTTCCAGCCAATCATACCTGCTCTGTGGACACTATTCCCTTTTATTCCCAAACACAATGACAGTGTTTGCACTCAGTCATCACTATCTGTAGTTCTCTCTCCAAGTTTTCTAAAGACTTTCCCCCAAAAATATCTTTTTATATTCCCAAAAACCTTTGGATTCCCTAAGCTTGCTGATACTTCCTTCTTGTTTTTAGATGTGCTATTCTGACTACAGAACAACCAGTAAAGTTTACTGTTACTAAAATCAGTCTGTCGTCTATGATTGCTTCCTTCATTACTGCAGCTCCTTGTCTGTATGGCGCTCTTAAAATGGACTTCTTTTTCTCAATATTCTATCACATTTGATATAAAAATGGAAATATTGTAAGGAAAGTTCTCATAGAGAGATGAGCACAAATCGCTTTGTGCTACTTCATAGAACTTCATTGGCATGGAACCACAGGTGCTATGTGCTTCCCATCCCCCTGGCCAGTGGCCCCACTTACAAGCTTCTGTGCATCAGGCAAGTCCTCTTCCTGTGGCCACTATCCAGCCCAAGAAATATCAGGAGCTTCCCTTCCCCACCAATTCCGGCAGCTGCTCACTCAAAGGCTATGGGGAAGGAATCCATCCAATTCTTCGTCTGCTGGAGAAGGCATGGAAGGGAAGTCCCTGCTCCTGCCCAGAATGGATAGCCAGCCCGAGAGGAGGACCTGGCTTGTGTGCAGAGGCTTGTGAGTAGGACAGCCATCTGTATTGTGGGCAGAGGAAGCCCACGGCACCTGTGGTGCTGCACCAACAAAGTTCTACAAAGTGGCACAAATCAATTCTTGCCCTTGCGCTATTTTCATGTTACGTGTTACAAGTACTGAGCATTTTGCAACCTATTAACAACAACTGTTAGCAATGACAAAGAGAGTGTCTGCAAAGTATGACATTGTGTTTCTGCAAGTTTGCAACATAATGGTGAAAAGATAGGTCATTCCCACTAGCATGCTGTACATAAAACAATATTATGTAGTGATACTGCTCGAATGAGGATTATTCTTATTTTATTTTATTTCTATTTTATTGTAAATGGAAGGTTTTAGCTGTATTTTAAAAGTTACTAGTAAATTTTAAAATGTGTATATCTTGGCAATTCAGGATATAGTGTCAGCTTTGGAAGATCGCTTACGTCCACTTGTCCAGGCTGAGTTATCAGTATTAGTCGATGTCCTTCACAGACCGGAGCTGTTGTTCCCAGAGAATACAGATGCAAGAAGGAAATGTGAAAGTGGAGGTTTCATTTGCAAGTAAGTAGTGGAACTATGTATACCTAATCTATTTTCAGTACAGTGGTACCTTGTATAACGTAATTAATTCGTTCCGAATTAAATTACTTTATACAAGTTTTACGTTGTATAAATTGTCATTTCCCATAGGAATGCATTGAAACTGGATTTAATCCGTTTCAATGCATTCCTATGGTGGGTTTTTTGGGCAACAGGGGGCGGTTTTTTTGGGCGACGGGGGCGGGCGGGCGGTGGACAGGTCCCAGGTAAGGGTGCCCCTCCTCTCCCCTCCTCTCCCCTCCTTCCTTCCCTCTTTCCCCAGCCGGCCGCAGGTGGTCGGACGGAGGTGGTCGCGGGGGTGGGGGGAGGGAGTGGGGTGCGCCGCTTGGCCTGGGGCGGGGGTTGGGGGACCGCACCGGGAATTCCCCCCCTCACCTCTTGCCGGAGCCCCTGGCCGCCGCCTCGCTTGGGTCTCTCTCTCTCTCTCTCTCTCTCTCTTACACACACACACACACACACACACACACACACAGGCGTTGCCGCGTCTCCGTCCCTCCGACCCTCCCCCCTTTCGAGTGCCCCAGTTGGCACCCCCGCCGCCGCCCGCCCAACCTGCCGGCCCCAAAAAGCAGGCGGTCGGCAGGCAGCCGTCGGGTTGCGCGCGCGCCCGCCCGCCCGCTCGTCCGGATCCCCGGCGGGGGTGCCCACGGCCAAGCGGAGTGCGTGGGGGCAGGGCTGTCCGCGGGCACCAGGCTGAATGGGCAAGAGGGGCTTGGGCGACGGGGGGGGGGTGGCGGGCGCTTGGCCCGGCC